>JAVXUO010002130.1:0-72371 GCA_033065855.1 Escallonia rubra | reverse complement strand
GACGAATTTCACGATCCTCAATACAATCTCCCGCATGTTGCTTAAACAGACACCAAGCTTCGACCTCATTCAAGAGTTCAATCTTGAAAGACCGACAGTTATTATCGTCGCACACTCTTTTTTCACGGGATGTCATGAGAATCTTACAGGACTCGGCATCTCCAAAATCAATTCCCATGGCTGCCAAGGGAAGCTTACTCCAGACGTCATCTAGGATTAGCAGGACCTTCTTCCCATTGTTCAGTCTCCGCTTTAGTAGCCTAGCTCTCTCCAGTTTGTCCTCCTCTTTATCGAGAGCAGTTAATCCCAAATCTTTTCCGAGCCGTTTTTGAATGCTTTCTACATCCAAAGTGGCGGAAACAACAGCAAATGCCACCTCTTCGAAGCATCTTTCTCCAACCAGCTGACTTCTTACTTGTTCCATCATTGTCGTCTTTCCCACTCCTGGCATGCCATATATCCCAACTCTAGCGACGGTATCATCTTTTAAGGCAGCCACAATATCCTTCAAAACCTTCTCCCTCGACTCGAAAGACTGATTCTTGTGATCTGCTGCGGAAATCGAGGCACTTCCTTCGACGGGAGGTGGAAGATGCGCGACTTCATGATCACTCTTCGTAAAAGGTTCTCCGTCCATAATAAGTTTACTAACTGCAGCACTCTTCTTTGTCGCCTCCCTACCGAGCTTGAAACGGTAGTACAAGTTGGGAAATGGCAACTTGAAGCAAACACCCTGGGCTCTGTTTTGGATTCCGTCCTCCAAAAATGCCTCCAAATCTCTCTTCATCCTGTCCGCGTTTTCCAGCCACTTGGAGACATCTTCATAGACATCGTTTGCATTTCTGCGGTCTTCTTCAACTCCGTCTTGGACCCTGCTCAGAACACCTTCAAGTGTCTCAAGGTTCTCTTTGAGCACCGTAACATTTGTCCTGTACTTGAACAAGTACCCAGCTTCCCGCACTGCACCATCCACGCCGCAATTTGTGACTCTCCCAAGAAGATCGTCGATCACTGGAATATTCATAATTTCTTGCCTCCTTTTTTTCTGGTTTTCTTTGTGTATGTCTTTTCCTGGTGGACTTGCGGATGCTTTAAGTTGAGCACAACCGGCTGTGAAGTTGGTTGATGACAACTGAAATATGGAACACAACGTGGTGTGAAAAGATTGAGCAACACACAGGTAGAATGCTTTTAACGCACAGCCGCAGATGATGTACATGCCATGTACACTATTTAGCGCACAGCCACAGATTCCATCATTACATGGTAAAGATGTAAGTTTAAGAAGTTAGAGCAAGATCTAACAATGTTGATCACGTTTAGCATAACAATTAACAAATCAAATAACTTGAAATGATCTCCCACATACATATACAGACCCTTAAGAGTTGATCTATCATCGTTATGAGTAGGCGATCCCTTTAATTAAAATCCTTACTTGAGAGAAGCTTACCGGTCTTTGATGAATCTCTGAAGAAAGCTCGTGAATGAGTTGAGTGGAAGCTTGAAAATGGCAAAAACAGAGAGCAAATTGTTGTTTGCTTTGCAATGTTGGTAGCTAGTAGTGAGTGCCTGAGTGAACGGAAGAGTAAAGTTGCACAATTGAAGTGGAAGACTATTGAAAGGAAACTATTAAAGCACATGAAGAACGCTCCTCAATCATCGTTAAGACTATTGAAAGGGAACTATTGAGGAGCAATTATTAAAGGGCATCTCTTCTCTTATTTCACTCTCGCGCGATCCATCTTTTTCTATGTTTTGCAGAATGACTCGATTGTCCCCCAATGTTTCTCTAATTTTCTGCCTTTCCGTACTTCCCCATTACTTTTTTGTACTGACGCCTTAGGTTATTTGCCGCATCAGATACATATGACCACAAATTGGATAAAACATATTTGATCACGGGTGAGAAATTTTGCTCCATTTAGACAGCTAAAATCGCAGTCATGTCATCTTTCGCATGAACTTATTAAATCTATAAAAAGGAAAAGTGCATTCCGACTCTACTTATTCTGAACTAAATCACTCCATGACCATCGGTAACAGTTTCAAAATTCTCTACCACAAGTTAAAAGGTGGAGGAGAGATGTAGGGCTCAATCAAAGTTATTAGTAGGCGACCCCTCTTAATTAAAATCCTTACTTGAGAGAAGCCTACTAGTCTTTGATGAGTCTTCGAAGAAAGCTCCTCAATGAGGGGAGTGGAAGCTTGAAAATGGCAAAAGCAGAGAGCAAATTGTTGTTTGCTTTGCAATGTTGGTAGCCAGTAGTGAGTGAATGCCTCCATTGCCGCTAATGTTTCTCTAATTGCCGCTAATGTTTTGAAGAATGAGTCCATTGCCGCTAATGTTTCTCTAATTCCGACCTTTTTGTATTTCCCTATTACATTTTTTGGAGGATACCTTTGGCTACTTGGCGTCTTTGGATTCTTCAGACTCGATGCCCGTTGTGGTGTCAATTTTTTTTTAGGAACCCACGTCTATTCACATGTACCATTATACTCGGAGGTCTCATTTTTGTTGCTCTCTTGTTTTCGTTCCCACTTCATCTCCACCTATTTTATTAAACAGCTAATGAAGCTCCACCTATTTTATTAAACAGCTAATGAAGCTAAAAAAAACCAAAAGCATGGTTAGTAATCTTTAATTGCAACAACCGCATCAGATGCACACGACCACAAATTAGACAAAGCCACATTTGATTACAGCGAGAAATTATACTGTATTTAGACGGCTATAATTGCGTACATTCCATATTTGGCATGAGCTTGTTAAATCTGTAAGAAGGAAAACTGCATTCCAACTCCGCTTCTGAACTAAATTACTCCATGACAACGGGTACCAATTTCTTAATTCTTTACCACAAGTCAAAAGGTGGAGAAGAAATATTGTTTTCCCAAATTAAAATATGCACAAAAGGATGTTCAATTGGGTATACAAGTTGAAGCCTTTGTGAAGGAGAGATGTACCGTTGAACTTGGGTTGGTTTTAAACCAATGCTTGAGAAATCCAACCTCCTTTTATATCCAAAGCTTAACGGCGATTTGCTCATAGGGACTTAAGTACCAATATAAACTTTAATAAAATGAAACTCATTACACTACTGTACAGAAAGCCCAATAATATTGAACAAGTTTGGCTAATTAACCCTGCTTCATTTGGAGAAGTTAATGTATGTTGTAAGTGGAATTATTTTCTCGTTTTGGCCTATGATTGAAGTTAGCGATACATTGTCTAACAGACTAAACAGAGTACATTTGCAGACCAATCAATTACAGTCAACCTTCTATATCTGTACAACTTGGTAATACAGTCTCCCGTATAAACCATGCCACCTTTAAAGCAAACGTCCAAAAGAAGGGGAAAAGGAAAAACAATGAGTGTGCAAATTAATACATATAGTACTTCAAAAGGAGGAGATACAACAATATGTGCTCCTCCATGTGTGTGTGCACGCGTGCGCCTGTGTGTGTGGGGATGTGTTTTGTGGGTTAGAAGTATACCATGACTCCTTGGGTGTTGATGGGAAAATGGTTAAGTAAAGGCAATGCTCGAAATGGAGCACTAGAAGTTGAAGCAAAGAATACAAAAGATTCAACAGTATGTGCTTGAAAATGGCAAAAGCAGCAAGCAATATTGTTGTTTGCTTTGCAATGTTGGCAGCTAGTAGTGAGTGAACGGAAGAGTATAATTTTGCACAATTAAAGTGGAAGAGACTATTGAAAGGGAACAAAAGAGGATAAAGTCACTTTTGATTTCTGTCCACAACTTTTCCAAAAGCACATGAAATCATTCGGATCCTCTGAAGAGCAATTGTTAAAGGGCAATTATTAAAGGGCATCTTTTCTCCTCGATCTTCGTTATCACTCTGTCTTGACTCTTAAGTCTCTTAAGGAGCAATTATTAAAGGGCATCTTTTTCTATGTTTAAGGAGCAATTTCTCTGATTTCTGCCTTTTCGTATTTCCCCATGACCTTCATACTAGATGCCCGTTGAGGTGTCAATTTCTTTTAGCTGCCCACATCTATTCAAATGTACCATCATACTCGTATGTGGTAGCTTCTCTCTCTCTCTCTCTCTCTCTCTTGTTGCTTTGTTGTTTTCGTTCCCAGTCCACCTTCATCTATTTTTGCAACACCCTCATCAGATACATATGACCACAAATTAGGCTAAAACAGACTTGATTATAGCGAGAAATTCTATTCTATTTAGGCAGCTAGAATCATATCGATTCCATCTTTCGTGTGAGCTTCTTAAGTCTATAAAATGGAAAAGTACATTCCGACTTCCCTTTTAAACTAAACCACTCCATGACAACCGGTGACAGTATCAAAAAATTTTACCACAAGTTAAGGTGTATAGGAGAAGTGTTGTTTTCCAAATTAAAATATGCACTTGCAAAAAGAAAAATAGAAGGATGTTTGGGGTCCATTATTTTGTTCATATTCTCTAATTTATGTTTTTTTTTCTTCATAATTTTCCATTATTTTGTTTGGATGACCTTTTTGGTTGTTTGGAGTCCTCAAATCCTTTAGACTCGATGATCGTTGTGGTGCTTCCTGCCCACTTCTATTCACATGTACCATCATTCTAGTAGGTACTAATTGTTCTCCCTTTTTTGTCGCTTTCTTATTTTCGTTCCCACTTCACCTTCATCCATTTTTCCATATCCAGCTAATTGAGCTTAAGAAACCAAAAGCATGTTTAGTAGTCCTTAATTGCAACAGCCGCATCACATACATATGACCACAAATTAGACGAAAACATATTTGATCACAACAAGAAATTCTACTCTATTTAGACAGCTAAAATCGCATTTATTCCATCTATTGCATGAACTTGTTGAATCTATGAAAATGAAAAATGCATATTGACTCCACTTATGAACTAAACCACTTCATGACAATTGGTAACAGTTTCAAAATTCCTTACCACAAGTTAAAAGGCGGAGGAGAAATATTGGTTTCCAAAATTGAAATACGCACTTGCAAAAAGAGAAATAGAAGGATGTTTAACTGGGTGTACAAGTTGAAGCCTTTGTGAAGGAGAGATGTACCACTAAAGTTGGGTTGGTTTTAAACAAATGCTTGAGAAATCCAACCTCGTTTAATTTTCGAAGCTCAACGCCGATCAGCTTGTAGGGACTTATATAGCAATATAAAAAATTCAGTACACTAATGTACAGAAAGTACAATAATATTAAACGAGTTTGGCCAATTAACCCTTCTTTATTTGCAGATGTTAGTATATATTGTAGACGACATCATTTTCCCGTTCTGGCCTATGACTGACCGACTGAAGTTTGCAATACATTGTCTAACAGACTAAACAGGGTATATTTGCAGACGCATGAATTACAGTCAACCTACTCTGTCTACACAACTTGGAAAGAGTCTCCATAATATGATTGACCTAAAACAGCTCAGTTCAAGTGTTAAAGCTGCAAACTTGCAGTCTCCAAGTATGATGATCTACTCTACCAAGAGAGCTACATTCGCATCCAGGCCTCCAGCTTTCAAAAAAAATTCCGGTATAATCCATGCCACCTTTAAAGCAAACGTCCAGAAAAGGGGAAAGGAAAAACAATGAGTGTGCAAATTAAAATATAGTACTTCAAAAAGAGAAGATACAACAATATGTGCTTGTGTGTGTCCTCATGTATGTGTACACGCGGGCCTCTGTGTGGGTGTGTGTTTGTGAGCTAGAGGTACACCATGACTCTTGGGGTGTCAATGGCAAAATGGTTGAGTAAAGGCAATGATCAAAACGGCGCACTGTCGGAAGCAAAGAATTCTGAAACAGCAGCCCTACCAGAAATAGAAGACACGGGCAAACAAGATTGGGTCAAGGATTTCTTTGGGGGGTTAGATAGTCCTGGTTTAGGGCAAATTAACTAGTCAAATTAGGCACATCCTGGTACTTAGTGGGAACATAAATGTGGAAGGCTAAATCTTACAACCCTATTCTGAGGGAGGTATCCGCACTATCACCACTTATAACGAAACCATAACTAAAGGCACTTGAGTTTTAATATAGAACAGAGCTAGTAGCTAGACATGCTGTGCCCAAAAAAATTTTACTTGGGATGGACTACATAATTGGACACAGAAATTGGGATGAGAAAAATGAGATTAACAACATGAACCAGAAGGCTTTAGCAAAAGACTTTACCCAGCTGCGATAAAGATTCACTAAAACATAGGGATTCCCTGAAGTAACCGACACTTCGATTGTATGATGGCAGCATGCCCATGCTTTAGCAAAAGACCTTCCCACATTGCTGAAACCTCCCCTCATTACAGCTGTATGATACGAGGAAAGGCTGAATGTATTGTGAGAACTAATTAAGGCTCCAATAGCTCCGAAGGTCAGGGCAAAGCAAGCTTCATGATAGAGAGTCAGAGGCCTTCCATCATTGGCAGCTCCTTCCACCTTTTGTGTCAGAATCCTAGAAGAACAAAGGGCATAAGTTGCTACATGCAAAACATCTAAAAAAACAGACAACTTATACGTAACACTAAATCAACTACAAGTATTTGATGAAACTTTAGACTCGTCACTCAGCAGTTCTAGGCTAATTGTTTCACTAATTTACTTGGTAAATTCCCGCTTAAAAAGAAGAATATAATTGTTTTCAAAACTTTTGTAATTTAAAGAGCGGTGTACCACATACTGATAAAGTTGGTGTAAACCGCAGGAATGATACCCAAATTCTATTGTTTTATGAGCTTCCAGAAACTTCTTCACCTTGTGTTTACCTGGTTTATACGTATTACGTCCGTTTCTCCCATATTATGGAGAAGGGGCATCATGAAATCTCACTTTAGCATACATCAGAAGACCTGGGGCTTAAAGATGCAATCTCATGCACACGTCAGTTTGAAAATTCAGTCAAGCAATGCACTTTTATGCAAAACTGAGTCTTGACACCTAAAAAAAATAGCAATAGAGAAGGGCGCGGCTGTTTCCGCATGCTTCAAGAAAATTGTCCAATTATTTCCTCATCTGCCCCTCTTTCCATATCTTCTCACAAGCCCTCTCATCTCATCTCTGCCATATTTTAAAGAAGCAATGCAACACATGATGAACCATCTCCTCTTTCTATATCATCTATCATTGACCATACTAACCCCTCTTTTGTCATCATTACAGACCACCAATGGACTGCTATCACCAAACCATCCAACCAAAACACCGGATACCCCAACTATGTAGATGCAGCATGCACCCAACCACCACTGACAGCCATAGCCACCATCAAGTTCCAATACCACCCCAGATCGAGCAGCCACAGATGATTTAATACTTGATTGCTTGTCCATCAATACCTAATAGGTTCCAGTCAAGACCAGCATCTAAGCAAATCCCAACAAATTGATGCCTTCGCATTAAGCCCCTTGGTCATGCGACGCATCTTCTTGCCAAAAACTCAGAGAGGGAAATTCCTTGCTAAATGTACGAACATGGTAGAGGCTGAGATTGAGTTGCAGGGAAAACACGATGGTACACACTTTTGGAGGAAAGAGGGAGAGGGGCAAATTAAGGCATCATAGGGACAAATTTTTCCAACGGTGCGGAAATAGCTGCACAGAAAAAATGCCATTAAACAAGTAGACTTGTCCTTGCTTAGTTTCAGGACGTATTAAGGAGAAATAGAAAGCTAATAGACATCAAAACTTTATGTTTGTCAAAGTTAACCTTGAATAAGCAGACCACAACCAGAAATACTGGTTGCACTTAGTCTCTGGTCTAGGAAAAAGTGTAAAATAGAAAACATGCGTAACATGTATGGAGCACTTTTCTGTGTATTTCTCATCACATTTTCAGAAAGATACAAAATTGGCACTCCTCTAAAGCATATAAATTATAATGTTTTTAATAAGTATAATGGGAGCAGGTGACTGTGTATATAATGGCAGTTTATCCCCATGAGCCTTAGACATCTTGCCTAGAGCTAGCCCAAATATTCACTTTCCTCATACATGTATACATACTTATAGGGAGCTGATCAATTAACACCGCTGGCAACTTAAGCTAAGTTTCCAATAATATCTGACGTTCCTTCCATTCCATCACGGATGAACGAGTAAGATCTATTTTTTCTTTTTCCAAAGCAAACTTCACCGTCCGCTACACATCTGCCTGCTACTTATGTGCTACATTATGTAGCGGACAGTGAAGTTTACTATTTGCCTAAGAATCCCTCCGACTCCTTAAAATCCTCTGTGGCATTTTGTTCATAATCCTCGTCCACTCCATAATGTAGTGGATGACGGTTTTTTTTTAAAAAAAGAAGTTCGATGTGGTCCATCCGTCCACGATGGATGGACGACAAGATCGTGTTGGCAACTTGGCTTAAGTTGCCTGCGGAGCCAAGGGATCACGTCACATATATATGTATACTAGAGGTGGCAAATTGGGTGGGTGGGTGGGTTGGGCTTGAGTGCGAATAAAATGGGTATAGATGGGGTCACTAACCATATCAACCCATTTATTTATGGGTTAAATGGGTCATGCCTTTAATGGGTTGGTTTCACCCATTAGTCCAAAAATGACCCATATCTAGTTCACAGGTAAATAATCTTGACTCTATCCTCCTCATCTTCATCGTCACCCGCCACCAGCAACTGCTGCCGCACCGGCAACCATCGCCACTGCCACACCAACAACCACCACATGAGCCAACCGCAACAACCCTGTCACACTGCTACCACCATCCAATTGACAAAACCCACCATAGCCCCACTGCGAAACCTGAATATCACCACCGTTATAGCCCCACCGCACTGCTACAGCGATCGCTATGACAACCACCACCTATACCATGTTGAACGCCACCACAGCTCCTCGGCATACCAGAATATCCATAGCCCCATAGCACTGCTACCGCCAACTGCCACCACCACTCTGGACACCACTGTAACTGCCACCATTTGAGCCTCCATCAGTTTTTTGGAGATCATCCTTACCCTCAAAACCCAGATTTACTATAGATCTGAGCCAAGCTGGCTCTGATTTATGAAACTAGCTCGAGGTCTTCGCTGGAACTTGTCAGAGATTACCTCTAAACCGCTCGAGGTCTTCTGGAGTGAGGGTGGCGCTTGGTTATGCATGGCATGTTGATTCTTATGGTGGCGATGGTCGGAAAAAGATGACGACGACGGAGTGTTGTCGGCTTCGTGCATGCGGCGATAGCAGCTGGTAGCGATGCTGTAGCTGGTTTGTTGGTCATAGCTAAGAGTTTTAGAAGAATTAATTTATATGATTTAATGGACACCCACTTAGAAACCATTTAAACCCATGGTTTATTGGGTTTCAAAAGTACAGACCCATTAAAACACAATTGTTAAATGGATAGGTTTGGTGTTTTTTAAATGGGTGGGTGTGGGCGGATAAATGGGTTTAGGCTGATATTGACACCCCTAATGTATATATGTAAACTATGTTACATGGACTGTTCAGAATAAAGGTTTTGAGTCTCACTTGTAGTACTTCTTTGAGCATGTATGTCCAAGTTGCAATCTAGTAATAAAGTTTTACGCCAAAATTTATATTTGTTAACTAAGCAACGACTATAAATCAAGTTGTATATTGTACTTTACAGCTTCATAGCAAGAAAAGGAATAGGCTTGAACAAAGTCGCTTGAATCATTTGGGCAGCGTTTGAAAACAGTTCCAATTTTAGTTTTTTATTTCCAAAAAGAACAAAAATCAGTTTAGTTTTTTTTTTTTTACAAAAAACAAATGGGTGTTTGATTACCCAGTTTTTATTTTGAGTTTTTTCTTTTGAGTGTTTGATTACCCAATTTTTATTTTTGAGTATTTTCTTTGGTGATGGTTTGTGGTGGCGATGGTGGGGCGTGGTAGTGGCCGGCCGATGGTTGCCACCCTACAGGGGGTCAGCGGCGGATGCCGGCCTGCCAGCGGTGGTGGGCGGTGGTGGTCTCAAAATAAAAATCAAAACTGAAAACCCAAAACTCTAATTGAGAATTTTCAAAATTACCAGTCCTAATTTAAAAACTGGTTTTCAAAACTGAAGGAAAAAAAAACAAAAACGGTTTGTCAAACGAGTTTATTTTCTCCAGTTTACAAAACAAGAGAAAAAATTGAAAAAATAAACAATTTCAAACAGAGCCTTGGTGTTTTTAAACTAATAGAGTGTTAAAACGACGTTACAATTTACGTGATACGACGATCCTATTCTATTAGATAACATCGATGAAAGAATTTAGAGGTTGCAAGGGATGCCTAATAAAGATGCAGATGAATATGGTGACAACGTATTTAAAAGTGACCCTTTAGGTGACACGGAGCCGAACTAACATTCAAGGTCAACTGCAAAAAGTGTGAGGCCTTCATCAGATAAGGCTCCCACGTCAAGTAGATCTATTCTTTCAATTCACCTGGTAAACGAAGATGAAATTGAGAAGAAATCTCTACCAGACTTATAGCCTGAACGCATTGCTGCCATGGCCCCTAGCGATGATGAGGATGGTCGTGTCATGTCCCCTTAGAATTTAGTGATTTGCTACTTTTCACCGGATTTAAAAGTCTTTCAATGTTGTTTGTTGAATCATCATGTTCTGGAATTTAAAACTTTCTCTAATGTTTGGAAGTTTGTTCATTGTCATCTTTGGAGTCTTTTTTTAGTAATTTTATTGTTTTAGTGCACGAATATTCATTTATTTTTATTTTGCACCTTGCTTCAGAAAGGTGTGTGCCTGCTGTGCACCTAGGTGCGTCTGCACTTTTAATGACATGGAGTATTACACCCTTTATTCCATAATTTCCATACCTTTTTTACTTTTGCAATTTTCCAGCTTGAGTAGTGACGTGTAAATACTAGATTGAACTTAAATAGTCTTACGGATCAATTAAGTACTGTTTGACGAAGTCAAAATAGTAAAAAGTCTTACAGTTCAAATTATTAACTAATCATTGAATGGAATTAAATAATTAGAATTCAATATACAGAAATGGAATAAATTATAGAAATGTAATAAAGAGAATTTGAAAATGTCTTTGAATTAAAAAAAAAGGTTTCTTATGCCAACCTCAAAATAGGGCAGACACAACAAGTAAAGCCGATGTACGTGTTCAACTTGATGAATGGAGGGAGGAATACTACAGTCAAGTGAAAAATAAGGATACTAAAGAAACAAAAGCCTAATTGATAACAAGGGAAAGGAAGTAAAAGGGACCATAGCAATCCTAATATGCATGCTGATGGTCTCCTTGTCCAAGACAGCAGCAGGTGGCGAAACAAGAGCCTTTCTTTTCATAACGGAAGCTGGTAGTGAAGGGTCGCCACTATCGCGAATTGCGGGGTCATTGCCAACATTCCGGTGAGTCCTCCATTAACAAACGGCTTTGTTGCCCAAACTGGCAATGTATTACCGGAAAGAAAGTGAAGAAGGGGGTTTTGAAAGGGTAGGGGCCTTGTGTGCAATTGTTCCAATTCTTTAATCTCCATGTCAGGTCTTACTCTTTCTCTCTTACAATTTGATGTGGTGTGTGTGTGGAGTTGAAGTTACCAAATTCTGAGGAGTCGGTCGAAATGATTTTTCATTATCGCAGTTGAAGTAATGAGCCTCCCAATGGGGGGGAGGGGGAGAGAATAATATGGTGGAGGATGCAAAAAGTGTGTAATTCTATTTCAGTGTTGAAAAACTCTGTGGTGCATTCCTCGTGACTTGGAATGCATCACGTGTTATGGTTTTACTACCAAATGAGCAGAAGTTACTACGATATGACCAAAAGGTCACTACCAAACCAAGGTCATAGAGTTGAGCGTATACTCGACTTACAAAGTCAAAATAGGTAAAACACGAGTAAAGTAAATGTTTACATTTTCAACTTCTATAGTACATCGCAAATTTTTTTCCCACCACATTAAAGGTTGAACGTTGCTCTCGACGAAGGTTTACTTATTCACAAACTATAAACCATGGAACAAACCCTACTACTCCCTTTGTCCCAAAATTTTGGTCTACTTTGACTTTTTTCAAATTTATATACTTCATACCAACTTGTAAAGACTTGGTTGAACTTGAGCAGTCATTACAAATCACATAAGTATTGTTTGACAAGTCAAACCGGGACAAGAACGAGTTAAATACTATTATCAGAATTCGCAAAAGGTCAAGGGGTGACTTACCACTTCTACCGTTTCCTTATATTTAATCCCTTTGACCTTTTACTAATTCTTAGGATATAGTTGAACGTGTAAACATTAGATTGAACTCAAGTAGATCATATGAGTAGCTTTTGACAAAGTCAAAATTAGGGCAGACACAAAGAGTAAAGTCATTGTTCACACATTCAACTTTTGTAATAATTCGCAGAAGGGGATAAAAATTACCAAGCAGAGGGGGTAATTGTACAGTTTGGGTAAAAAATCAAGGATATAAAGGCAGTAAAGGATCTAATTGATAACAAGGGGAAGGAAGAAAAAAGGACCTTGGCAACACTGCCGTGCATTTCGATGAACTGCTTGTACACAGGTCTGCTGCAAGTGGCGATCCAACAGCCATAGTTTTTAGTGACCGAAGCTGGAAATGGGCGAAAGCAAATATCGCGCAATGCGGCGTCATTTGCAACATTCCGGCGAGTCCTCCGTTACCAAACGGCTTCATGGTGGCCCAAACAGGATAGTGGTACTGAGTGAAGAAGGTGAAGAATCGGGTTTTGCAAGGGTGGAAGTGGAAGGGCTTATTGACTTCATAATTTTGAAGTCATTTACACTTTTACGGAGTATGTTTTTTTATTCCGTTTTACTTCAGTTGTACGTTTAATTTTGTGCTAATTGACTTCATAATTTTGACTTTTTAATTTCGGATCTGTTTATATTTAGTCTCGGACCTTTTTGTTATGTTCTACTTCAGTTGGAAAGTAAGTTTATTTTGGTACGTATCTCGAAGCATAGGTCCCGCATGGACAGTAAACTCCCATAGGACATGAGAAAGTTTAATATACGACGATAGTTTCAAAAAAAATAGCTCTCGAACATTATGGATTGTGAGAATAATATTTTTTGGAGTGTCCAATTTCCTTTCTTTTTTCCCGACATTCTTTGGTGTGTTCTTATTTTCTCTTTCACTTAACAAATCAAACTCGATCTCAAAGTTATAACTTGTTTAGAAAGTGAGATGAATTCAAATACCACCTGATCGTTTATAAACAGGTGCATTTAACTTTCTTCACTATATTTTCACTATATTTTCACTATATTTCACTACTTGTGCATCATGTACTCTATATATGCTTCCCGTATCAAATTCAATAAGTAAATTAAAGATTAGAACATCTAAATCATTGAACCTAGAACATAGGACAGTTGATTGAGATTATGACCACGGGCCTAAATCCAATCATCATAGCGAGCTCAATCCAGATGAAAAGCCGAGCTCATATCATTGTTGCTGAACTAAAGAAGACTTGGACTCACTTAACAAAACAAGCCGAGCAGATTGATCACGAGTTTTCTTTCGCATCATGTAAAGTGCAGAGCGCCCAGAGGGAGAGAGAGAGAGAGAGAGAGGGGGGGGGAGAGAGATGTAAATTAACGATATTTATGCCTAGATGGCGATCATTTTCGCTACAAATAGTAAAACTTTGGTTCTTGCTTGTTGACCACAATGAACAATAATTCACTTGTTGCTGCAATTTTTATATCTTTTTCCAGCAAAATTCCCTAAGCTCGACCAGCTTTATAAGGCAAGACCTTGTAAAGCTGGGAGTGCTTTTGGTGCTGCTTGGTGCGGCTAGTGTGCCACTCAGTGTAGTTGCTTTACCTATTCTTTTGTTGCGGCTTGCTGCTATAATTACGACATGGCCCTTGTCAGCCAAAATAATGACAATGTTTCACCCTGAGTATATCTTCTCTCTCTTGTAACAACTTTATCGGTAAAAGATTGTCACTAAAAATATTATATTTATGTTGTTAAAAATTACAATGACAACTTTTTTATTGCTAAAATTATTAATTAAAATCAACCCTAAATTGTTTTACTGTAACAGCATAGATTTGTTTAAGTCATTTCTCATTATGTCCATCCATTTTTTCCGTTAATTACAATTTAAAACAGAGCTCTACTAGCTTGTTACAATTTAACACATCACTCTACTAGGTCCATCTTCTTTAGCCATAATTAATTGTTTGTAGATGTGCTTAATGAGTAGGCCTGATTCATCTCAAAAAAGATTTTAAACTGAATTAGGCTCTACTGAATTTTGCACTAAAATTTCCTCTATAATTTTTATAGATCGATAATTTTTTCGGTTAAGAGGAGAAATATATTATATATAACAAAATAGTTCCGGCAATACAAAAGGTGTACTACATTATCATATAGACATTTCACAGTAATAGTAATGGAAGTTATGCATTGTCCATTTTTATATGACTAGTTATTATGCACGTACGTTGCACGTGAACAGTCTTGGTAATTAAGCAATGACCACACGATCTGTTATGTTATTTTCACTTATGGTTAAAAATTTACACCATGAAAGATATATGGTTCAACAATATTCAAAAAAACTTCAGCTAGTAAGATATATATATGTAAAAAAAGAAAAAGAGAGATTCAGCCCGACCAAATGTTATACACGGCCAAGCTTCGAGGAAAATATTGACATCATGAGAGTGCTGAACTGATTATCTCCATACAAGGCTAAGCTATCCTGGCTATCACTGAGGAGGTAAAGGGTTTTCCTTTAAGTCTTCAACCTTATTACTATGATGAACATAATTAACTTACAAGAAGGGTTTATCCTCAATCAACCTGGACTTAAAAACTATAAGAATTCATCATGTGGGAAAGAAAAAAAGTTAATGTTCTCCTATTTTCATGTGATGCATAGACTTTGGTGCTCAAAAAACATTACACTGAAGTGACATCAATATAAGTCCGTAAAGGACATTGATAGTAGTATCTCTCGCCAATATACATCGAACATCACTTCGCATGAATTTGGTTTTATCGTGCCTTAACACGCATTCAAGAACATGGAATTCCGAAGTGTGTCCATGCATAGCATCTCTCAGTAAAATAGCTCAAGTCTAGAGCTTTAAATGAGTTAAAAAAATAACAAGCCTGCCTAGTGACTGGAAGCACTAAATTCACATTACAGACTTAACATAAAATCCAAACAATCTAGGGTAAATTACACACGGCCCCCCTGAGGTTTGCCTAAATTACACACGGACCCCCTTATCTTTTTTAATTACTCTCCGCTCCCTGTGGTTTGTCACTGTCTTACATAAAGCCCAGTTCCGTTAAAGAACCGTTAAGAAAAGTTAGGGCACCTTTCAATTATTATGATATCCCCAAAATGCCCTCTTCTTCTTCTTCTTTACAACCCAATGCTTAGCGACTGCCACCGATGCTCCGCCACTGCCGCCGACGCCTCACCAGAGGCGCGACCTTCGGCGTCCTTGGAGAGGACCTGATCAGATCTGACGACGCATCACCACGCGCTTCGTGTCTACTCATACGCCCAGCAATGCCAAATCTGAACTTTTTTTCTTTTTTCAGATCTGCTGTTCTAGAGATAATCAGAGCATCATGGTGGGTTTTGATCTGAGGGAAGGAGACGGATATCAGGGTTCGCGTTTGACTAGAAATGCACCTAGGATAACGGTTCGTGGTGTTTATGTTCGGGCTGAGAGGGCTGTTCGTGGAGGCGTTACAGCTCCCGTTTTGGCAAGGTTGGCCGGGATTTGGGCACCGGCAGGCCTATTTGCGGTGTTCGGCGTTTGTTCGGTGCTCTTTCCGGCGGCTTAACTGTTGTCGTCCTTCGCCGGCAGCTGCTCCGGACGTTTCAAGCTCTCCCCGCAGATTTCGTGGCCACCGTTTCTGGGTTGAGGTTGCGGTTGACGATGGGGCACTCGCCGGACCGTCGCGAACCACGGTGTAAGACTCCTGCTTGGACTCCTCGTCCACCTCGGACATCTTCGGCGATCAATCGGATCTGAACTGGAAGGCAAGGATCTGAACCGGATTTGACACAAACACCGTTGTCATGGATTACCGATTGGAGATGGCCTTGGTGCTTGTCGGCCTGGAGCGGGGCAAGCGCGGCGAGGAGCTGTTCGAGCGAGGAGGCAAGCCGTGAGTGCTGTGATTGGATCTGCTATGAACTCAGAGGAGAGGGAGACGTGCTTCTGCTCGAAGATGAAGCAGGTCTGCTCGGCGGTGATGGAGGCGGTCTCAGCCTGGGCGGTGACTAGAGATGTCAAAGGGCCGGGCTTGGGCCGGCCCAGCCCAAGCCCATCGGGCCTGCTGTCGGGCCGGGCCGGGGCCGGGCCAGTGGGGCTGCCAACCGGGCCGGGCCGGGCCGGGCCTGCCGAAGGGAAACCTAGGCCCAGTCCAGGCCCTGGCCCTGGCCCTAGGCCCAATATCTAGGGCCGGGCTTGGGCCGGGCCCGGGCCCAAATTTTTTTTTTGTTTTCTTGTTATTCAATTTTAAATTCCATCTCTAGCCTCTAGGCAATATTCACAATTTAACGAACCTAATCTTTATCCTTTTATTTCATTATAAGTAATATACATATGTATGTATGTATATAATAATAATATTTGTTAGCCATTATATTTTTTATTATATGTTAAACATTTTCATACTCTTCTTGGTGAGCTTTATTAATAAAATCTTAACACATAACAATTTATATAGAAAAATAATAAATGTGTTCATAGGCCCTCCTCCTTTTATCCGGGCTTGGGACCGGCTGCTTGTAAACAAACAGGCGAAGTTACCTATTTTTTTATATATACGAAAAAATATATATCTTGCTTGTAAAAAATTATTTTATATATATGGAAAAAAAGTATATTTTGTGAAAAAATTTATTCTTAAAACTCTAACAATCAAAATAATAATGCATGTCTATCCAAAATATCAGCAATCAAAGATCAAGAAATCTGCAACGTCAACCAAAAGGATCAAAAGAGGAAAATAAAAACAAATTACCTAATCATCCGGAAGTATTTCAATATCCGAGTCACTGCTCTTCCTATCATCAATCGGTTTATCTTGCTCGCGGTAATTCGCATCAAGATAATCCTTCCAACATACACATAGCTCGAGCGACTCGGGGTTAAGACGACTCCTCCTGTCATCCAAAACCCTCCCGCTTGCTGAAAATGCCGACTCTGAAGCAACCGTGGAGGCTTGCACTGGCAGTACATCCCGTGCAATTTGGGATAAAGTTTTATACATGTTTTGATTTTGTTTCCAAAAATTTAACAAATTAAAATTAACCTGTTCTTGCCTTGATAAATCAGAATAATGATCAGTATTTGAATATACACCAATCTCCTTAAAGGTGGAAAAATTATACGAACCTCCCGAATTAGAAGTACCTTCACCTGGTACTAGATGTTCAAAGCCTTGCTACTAGATGTTCAAAGCCTTGAAGGTATGGCGCATAATACCTCTCAGCAGTGGATGATGATGTAGCTCGCCCGCGCACGTCAGCAGAATTACGATAGAGGTTGAACAAGTCCTCAAACCTCTTGCTCACTTTTGCTGTGAGCAAGGTTGTGTCCTCTGCTGTGTAGTGCATTAATTTCGATATCTCATGTATCGAGGCGTTCACGCCATGCAACTTTAACCTAGGATCTAAACAAGTAGCCACAGTAAAAATAGCAGGCAGTTTACTCCAATATTTATTAAATTTTTGATCCATCACTTGTACTATTTCCCTAAAGGGTCCTATATATCTCCATTTTGTTAACATTGTAGCCATCTTCAGAATTTCTATTACAGCGAGAGGAGAGGTGGGATAGTACGTACCAGACAATAAATTGGTAGACGTGTAGAATACCTCCAAAAATTCAGCTAGGTATGTGGCCATCTGCCATTCCTCTTGAGTTGGCAAGCCGGCTGGGAACTGGGTTAGTAGAAAATGCGTGTAGACTTCTCGGTATGCCAGAATGTGTAAAAGCATGTGGTATGTAGAGTTCCACCTGTGGACCACATCTGTAACTGCTCTCCTGCGAGGCATATTATATTGAACACACAACGTTTTAAATTGTTGTGTTCTCAAACTCGAGCCATTAACATACGCTGTCATACCCCTCAGTTTGAGCAGAATATCTCCTGCAGCAGCTAAACCATCTTGAACAATTAAATTAATAATGTGACAAACACAACGAACATGAAATACTTCACCATGAAGTACAGGTTGAAGTGTTTCATTTTAAGCTGCAACAGCAGCTTTATTATTAGAAGCATTATCAAAACTAACACTCATAATCTTATCCTTAATTTTAAATGTGTTGCATGCTTTTAATATAAGAGTAGCAATGTTCATTCCATCGTGCGGATAAGGGAAGTGCTCGAAAGCGATGATTCTCTTGTGCATAACCCAATCTGCATCAATCCAATGAGCGGTCACACAAGAATAACTAACAAAAGTATAAGGAGATTGCCAAATATCAGAAGTAAGACTAACTTTACCGTCAAATTTATCGAAATAATCGATAAGGCGTCCTTTAGCAGCCTTGTACTGTCGGAGTGCATCGGATCTAGTTGTGTTTCTAGTAACCTTTTTGTACAAAGGTTGGACGTATGTGTTCATATATCTAGAGTACTTAGGATTATCGGCAAAAGAAAAAGGTTGTTCATCATGAATAACAAATTCAGCGAGACCGTCTCTTTGCTCTCGCTGATTATAAACAAATAACTTACCGTCAAAAGATAACTGCGTTTGAGTAGGTTCGACGTGGCCTTGTCGAGGTGCACACCCAGGGTAATGCCTGTTAAGATGTCCATTACCACTACCGGTCGAAAATAATTTAAGACAGTACTTACATCGAGCTTTTCGGGTGTCGTCCACCGTAACTACGTCGAAATGATTCCAACACTCGGCTTTCTTCTTTTTCCCCTTCTGGACTTCTGGCACGTTATCGGAGGCATTGCTCGGCCCTTCTTCATCATGACCAGGCATAGGGTTGAGATTATGCCACTGAGTAGTAGCTTCGCCAACCGAGCTGCGTCCTTGACTATAATGCGGGGGGTCTTCATCAGGCGTGTATTCAAAATCTGGAATGTTTTGATTGAACTCCCAATTGGCTTGGGTATCTATCATAGAGCCTGTACTCATTCGTCCACGAACGAATGGTTGTGTTGGTGCTTGGATTGGTGTTTGTGATGGCCGTGGCGCTGGCGCTTCTGCTGGTGGTGGTGCTTGCGATGATGATGATTTCTTTCGTGATGACGTTACACGCCTCATTTTCTTCAATATTCCAGCCATATTTCACGCTAAAATTTGTAAAAGTAACTAAATACACAAGTATAAGAGTAGTAATAAGAAATAACAATTAAAAGAATGAACGAGTAACAAATATTAGAGAGTTAGTAATTAAAAAGAATTTAGCAAGACTAGTAATTAATAAACAAGAGTACTAATTAGTAAATACTAGTAGTAATTAAAAGAATGAACGAGTAACAAATATTAGAGAGTTAGTAATTAAAAAGAATTTAGCAAGACTAGTAATTAATAAACAAGAGTACTAATTAGTAAATACTAGTAGTAATTAGCAAGAGTAGTAATTGGAGAGGAAAATAGTAGCAAAGCTTGTTGTGAGAATAAGAAGAGAGTAAGAAGATTGGTGTGAAAAATTAGAGAGAAATGATGTGAATTTATAGATTTTAGAAACTTCACAAAAGACCAAAATACCCTTACAAACTATCCGTTTATAGTTGTTGGGGAGGGTAAAAGTGTAAAGGAGTTGAAAAATATAGGTTAGACTAAAATACCCCCCAAACTAGCCGTTATATAGCTGTTGGGGGGGTAAAAGTGGAAGTTTGGAAAAGGGGGAGAAGAAAGGGGGGGAAAAGCAAAAGATTCAAAAAATGTGGGGCCAAAACCGGGCCAAAATCCGGGCCGCAGACCGGGCCAGGAAACCGGGCCGAAACCGGGCCAAGCCCGGGCCGAAACCGGGCCGAAACCGGGCCGGGCCAAAACCGGGCCGTGCCGGGCCGGGCCGTTTTTCCAGATTCTTCAGGCCTGGTCCAGGCCCAGGCCCCAGGCCCTATGTGTGCGGGCCTCTACTGTTCATCCCCGGGGCCGGGCCAGCCCGGGCCAGAACCGGGCCGGGTCGGGCCAGCCCGCGGGCCGCCCGGCCCGTTTGACAACTCTAGCGGTGACCGTGATGGGGCAGGGGCGCGCTTGCGGCGCTGCTTGCTTGGCTTCGTGTGAGAGAGAGAGAGAGAGAGAGGGAGGGGTAAATTAACTTGTTTCTCAGGGGTATTAGCGTCATTTTCTTACTTCTGTTAATTCTTCGAACGGAAAAATAAAAAAGTGTAGTTTAGTGTAATTAAAAAAGATAAGGGGGTCCGTGTGTAATTTAGGCAAACCTCAGGGGGGCTGTGTGTAATTTACCCAACAATCTATTGCGACAAACCAATAGCAATGATCTTTTCCATGAATAATTAGTATTTTAACCTGAATTTGCCAATTCCAGAGAACTTAAAAAAGCAAGAACCAAAAAAGGTCAACAATAAAAAAAATTAAAAAAAATCATGAAGGAACACCTTAGAATCATTTTCCCGTTACAGAATTTTTTTTATCCAAGAAAGTCCTAAACAAGAGCGAAGAAGTCATCACCTCGTTTTCCATCTCTTGCCGAATATATAGTAGCCTTACAAAATGGATATATACAAAGAGAGGCTCAATTCTTCTGTGTTTGCAACAAGGCTTTCCTTTACAAAGCTTTTAGGTGATAAACCCTTTACAGAGCTTTTAGGTGATAAACAACTCCAAAGGCATATGAGTTTCTTACCTCCAACTTTTCATTAGTTAAAATCTTCTTACATACCGGAAAACTCGATGGAAAATAAAGAAGACAAAGACCAGACAGTATTAGTTAGGAACACTGATACTTTAGATATACCACGCTTAGCATTAAGCACGGCTTCGTTCAAGTGAACATACTCAGCATATTTACTTCCACAGAAATCATAAAAACATATTCATGGTTATGAGCAAGAAAAACAATAGTGATAGAAAAACAAGTGCATAAATTTAGCCAGACTCGCACATCAGAAAGTTGAGTCCTCTGTAAATATGCTCTTCAAATAACCTAAAGGTCCTCATCATGTATTCAGCATTTGGCATCGTAGGACACCTATATCTTTCAACAATAGTAACCGAGTATTAAGATGGATTCTTTGTTGTTTTAGACTCAAGGCAATCATGATCAATTGGTTTGTGCCATACACAACCATAAGACTTGTCCAATTAACAACCATTAGTAATGCGCCATGTTCCATGAGAGCTATCCAACCATTCCAAAGTCATTAAGCATGGGGTGCACAAAAACAAGCTTTACAAAAAGATACCGTAAAATGAGAACAACAAGCATGTAAATGGAAGTTTTTTTTTTCACCCAACGGAAAGTGGAACGAGAACCAAGTAATTTAAGATAATGGCCCCAAACGAAAGAGGGCAAAGCAGATAATAAAACTACGGGCGACGATAAAAGAGGTTGAGAAAGGTCCATACCCTTGCTCATTTTCTCTCTTTTCGCCTGAAACCTACTACTAATAACAAAACTCTAGAATTAGGTGTGCATGATCACAAAATTTTGCTGTCTCAAATCTTAGATGCCAAAATTCGTACCATCTCATTCAAGTACGAGTTTGTTTATCCGAAAAAGGTTTAGCTAATAAAGAAACAAAAGAACAATAAGCTGAAATGCATCCACCGATACTAAAGAGAGAGCTATCTACACTTACTTGCTTTATATGAAGAGCATGTAGCTGTAACAAGTAATAAAGTTTCATCTAGTGATTTTTTTTTCATTTTCAAGTATTTTTTTCACTGAAGGCGGGAAACCCATGTTTGCACAACCTATGGAATTAATTAATTGAGGGTCTTAAAGAGGGAATCCAACGAATCTAAAGTTGCTTCGATACCCATGTGTGGGTCATGTGGAGGCAATAGGTAGTTTAAGTTTGGCATTGTCGAACAATTTCAAAGAAGTAGTCCTAGAAGAAATGCTACATTTAAAGTACTTTAACCAAAATTGTTGACTACTATACTTACCCCCTGTAACAACATATGGAAACCTCTTAGACGTTAGCATGCCAACAACCATGAGGACAGGTGGAGCATATTCCCTCATCCATAGAAATGAACTTCTACAAGTTAACTATACCAGTTGAAATAAAACATATATTTTTCATAATTTACTTACGATTTAGTATTCTGTTAGATTCATTTAACAAGATCGGTTTGCTTAACACACAAGTTCTGGGGTGCTACTTCTAGGATCAATCATAGCCTCCTCAATGCACCACGTGACTTATCTTTTGTTTTATTATGTTTCTTTAGTAAAGAGAAAATATAATCTTGGTACTTTTGCTTCTCCACCTTCATAAATTTGTCTTAGTATTTCTTTCTTGTGTTTGACATTATGCTGACCAATGCACAACAAATACACAAAATTCAGATTATTACCTTTAAAATTTTCCTTATGTGATGTTAACCCTTCAATCAAACTTATTGAGGAAAAAGGATGCTAAATCCTAATTTACATATTTCACGATGATTGGCAATTATTGACAGCGTAGGTAACCCCTCATATTTAAATGCTTAAAAAAAAGAATAAAATAAAATTAGAGAGTTTAGGACGTAATGGGTATTTTGAAATTCTATTTGTTTTAGGAATATAAATATATATATCTTTTAGGTGTCTAATAGTTACGTACATTCATAGGAGCACACCAAAGTTCAGAAAAGTTTCCAGAGAATTCCTAAGAAGAGCTTTGATCATTACTTCGAGGTAAGAATTTATTTTGGCGTATTGAATTGAGGTTTGTAGTTAGAATCCATACAAATTTTTGTTATTGTTGAAACTCAAATTATAACTTTTGGGTATATTAATATTTAGGAATTTTGATTTAATTGATTTAGAAGATCAAAGTCTGGGGTTGATTTGCACAATTGAAGGTTAAGGTTTACGTTTTGAAATTGAAATCAGTGTTAGACCAATCAATCTAACATTTATAATTTTTTTTTTCGCGATTCGCGGTTAAATTTCTCATCTCTAGAACCTTAATCGTTTGGTGCGTTTATGCTATTCTTGGAATCCGTCCAAGGCTTGAACCGTCTCAAACTTTGCAAGCATATGTTGTTGCAATTACCGTGGAGTTGATTTCAGCTCTCCACCTCAATGCTTACCTCGTATGTGTCAGTGTTAGTCACAAAAATACACCCACTTCGGACCTTATTTTTTTTGGTAAACCGACGAACTTATATTAAAAGAGAATCAAAGAGTTACATTGTTCCGATCTTCTTCCAAATTAAACAAAAGTGGGGAAGATGATGGAACAAAACCAGAGTGATTACAAAAGAATGCATCGGCCGCAAGATTGTGAGCCGCACAGTTTGCTAGTCTAGGTGAGAATTCAGCTTTCCAACCTGAAAATTTGGTTAAGAGGAGTCTAGCCTGCAAAATAAATGATCTGATCCTCCAGCCAGGGGATAAAGAGTCATCACGTAGAAGATCAGTGATATCTACTGCATCTCCAGTCAGCAGAACAAAAAGTTTCCCCTGGGAAAGAGCCGTTGAAATGGCTAGAAGAGCCGCATAGGCTTCAGCTACTTCAGGATGACAAGTATCAATCATTGCTGTGCACCCAAATTCGAAGACTCCTGCTGAGTTCCTGCATACTATAGCCGCACAAGCTCTGGGGCCTCTAAGAGCCGCATCAAAGTTGAGTTTGGACCATCCAGGGAGAGGGGGGGACCAAATTATGGGGATTTGATGGATTATAGATGGGCTCTGAGAATGCTTGAATATGTTGCCTTTTTCCTTCTCATGTTAAGCTTACTCCATTATTGTTGGCCGTTCATGCTCCCTTTTGGCTTAGACTACTGCTGTTTCCTTTATCTTTTCGATGGCATTTACGGTATGTCAACTTTTTGGACCTTTGTACGGTTTTTCGTCACATGTTCATTACTCTAGTTTGTGAGTATGTTTTGTTTCCGATTCTTCGGTTAGTTAGTTGTATCGTATTCAAAATTCTGCGATTTAAGTTTTCGTTGAATCCGTCGTTTTGTCTTCTCCGATTTCAATTCAAAATTGAGCAAATTTTGAAATCGTTTAAAATATCGTACTTGAATTGGTTGTAAATACGCATCATTTTGTGTAACTTAGAGAAGACATCCATCAATTCTCATTTTCTAGACAGTTTTGTTCGTATCGGATAAATTATTGGATCTACGTGTCAATAATTTTGTGAGTCATGTCACAGTGTATGTGACTTTTCTGTTTTTAACTTACTCATGTAGAATGAAACGTGCGGGCTAGCTCAGTGACTGAGCTAGAGATCGTGATCTTATTTTCTGAACCTGGTTACACGTGTCAGTGATGGCGCGTGTGACCCTATTCTGAATGACTCTCTAGTGTCTGTTTCTGTATAAATATATATTTTTGCATTTTGAAATTCGGTCCGGTATCTGTTCCGTTAAAATTTTATACATCCGTAATCTAGTCTCTCAGACTTTTTTTGTAGTCCTTTTTCTTCGTCATTTGAACGACCTTCTTAGGCATTTGGCTCACTCCCTTATTATTTTCCTTTTTAGGTGATCAGTAGGTGAGATTGGATTACAGGGCTAGCTGTCTGACTGAGAGCTAGAAATTTTTACCTAAAAATCAGTTTTAGTATATTTAGATGTAAGAATTAAGACAATTGAATTTGTTTAGATTTCATTTTTGAACTCCGTGTTGGAGTAATTTGGATTATATAAATGATTTAGGCCGCTATGGCATTTATTGATGTATCTTTGGGATTAATTAGTACATGCTCTGAATGACCACTTGGGGAGACTTTTTGATATTTTAAGGTTTCTGACTCTCTTTATTCGATATTAACGCTCCGAAAATTCAAAGCGTTACAAACATGGTCAAGAGTACTTCAACTCTATGTTCCTTTAGAATAGCCCAACCTTATTCCAAGGGGCCATACATGTCTGAAGCCCACTCATCCAAATTCAGCAACCAACAAGTTATACTCAGTTAGCTTCAGTTCGAGTGCTGAGCCATGACATTAAATTTAGTACTTCCTAGCTAAATTATTGCACAAGTATCCACCTCCTTATCTACAAAAGAGAGTGCGATTGAATAGATAAAAGTAATTTACACCCAGTTGTTGCATGACGTATCTTGGGCATCGAGTATAGTATATATATTCCTCTTATAGCTAGGCTTCCGTGTCCTTTTATTTTCATTCATGCTTTATAATACTTCCTGTAAGTTTAGCACAAATCAAATGTTCACAAAGGTTACGAAACTGATAAGTTTAAAATTTAGAATCTCTGACAAATTCTGTGGATAATGCTCAACGGAAAATTGCATTTTGTTGCTATGTAAACTGTAAAGGTGGCCTTTAAAAGATGCAAGGCAAAATACAATCAATTGTAAAGTATATCCGATAAGGAAGACTTGTTAGTGCACAAATTTCTGTGTAACAATAACTTTAGGGGTTAAAATAAATAAATATTCAGAATATGACTTAAGCATAGGCTGTCTTTGTGGACTAAGAGTTCAAAGCTGCTAAACTTTTTCTGAGAGCAAAAGGTGAATTTGGGTAGTGCTCTAAGTTGATCATGGACATGGTTGTCTCTTGGATAGAAAAAGTAAAATATGCTGTTATGCTCTAGGCATAATTTCGATGTCGATTGAATTTTTTCTCAAATATTTATTTAAATATTTTTACAACACCAGCAGCCAATGTCATCCTTCTTCTCTGTCCCTCCCACCAAAGAAAATTAGGAGGAAGAAGAAGAAAGCCATGGTGCATTTGATTGCATAGGAATTGCCTCAATATAGAGGAGAGGGAAAATACGAACTGCAATATGCACCGTTGCAAGCTCAATAAAGAATATGATTAACCTAACAGAAACTTGATTGGAAATAAGCTGATCACATGATTTAAATTGCTTTTGGGCCATTTAGTTACATCCAATCAAATAGATATTAGGGAAGAATTGCTATATTATGCTAAAGTAAGAGGTGGAAATGGACAATTTTAAAGAGGAATGATAAATTGATAGACTGAACTAACACAATGGAATAAGGATGACCAATAATGCTTTACGTGCTTTTACCTTAAAACCGAGTCATCTTGACGATCAACAAAATCTCCTTACCAAGATAAGAAAATATGATGATTAAATATGGAAAATACCATGCTTAACAACACTAAAAGCTTGTCCTTTTTTGAAAAAGCGATAGTAATTAGAGTAACTTTTGCTAAACCAAAGAAATATGTGCACTTGCATTTAGGATCCCCAAGCCATCGACGACGTTCATGATGGTTTGAAGACTTAGTTCATTCTAAGCCCTGTTTGTTTCACGAAAAATGCTTCACTAAAAATGCTTTCTGAAAAATAGCAATCTCCTAAAAATATTTTCCTGAATTTCATTTTCCGCTGTTTGAATGACACACGAAAAAATGATAAAACTATATACGGTCGTATGCTAAAGATTAGATAGAAAGAGAACAGTATAAATATGATAAAAAAATCATCAAAAACATCGGTTAACAATACAACGACCTTATCCGATTTACATACATATTCACAGAGGAAAAAGAAATACAATAAAAGCGTCACAAGATAAAAGTAAATAAATAGATTCCTAAACATTTTCCCCCCTTCTAAGATAATCATTCCACATTTCCCTTGTTGTATGGTCCCTTTTCATTGCCCATTCTCAATGTTCTTCCCTCTTTGCCTTCATTTCCCCCCTTCTAAGATAAAGATTTCACATTTCTCTTGCTATATGATCTCCTCCCTTGGTATATAATCCCTATTCTCCCGGCTGTTTTCTAGCAAAACAACTCCCACAGACATGACGGAGGCAGCTGCAGGCAATACCGCGGCATGAGTACATTTATTATCCATCTACGCAACAATTTTGAAACATTTTAGCAGATTTTTAGTGAACATTTAGAAGATTTACAAGATTTAGAATCCTAATTATTGAACATGGTATAGTTTTTGAAAGGGAACGTCTATTTTCACGCCCTTATATGCTTGTCTACTCTCTATTTTGTCACTAAAAGATGAACATTTTGTTGCAAATGCACTTTAACAACAAAATTTGGCATGGACAAGCAACTAAGGTTGTAAAAATATGCTTTCCCTTGTTAAAGTATGAAGTAAGGCAGCTTTGCACATTCAGTAACGCAAAAAAGAGACATGCACAATAAATGGACCAGGATAACACAGTGCGTAATAGACCTTCAACTCGAAAGAGTGGAAAAATTGCAGTATATTATGGAGTATTGGAAAAGCGTAAAGAACCTTAAGCAATTGACCTTTTTGGTTAAATTTAATGAGACTACATGTAACGAAGATATCTAGCAAGTAAACTAATTCTGTGGCTTGTTTACTTGCTTGTATATGTACTGATGAGTGGATACCGACTGATGACACTGATGACCTTTTTTGTTTACTTGCTTTCTTGTACCTTGAATCTGGTAGAAGATTAAAGATACAGCATGATGGAATCCCCGTAGAAAGTCCCAAAGCTTATCCAAATGCATACTAATAACCTCCAGAGGAGCATTAACGGATGGGAATAAAATGCTTACCAACAAAGATTAATGAGTCATCTGACACAACAAAGAAAACCTTTTATGTATGGCAATTTCAAAATTATAGGGTAATATCAGTCATTGTAGCGCCTTCATGCCTATCGAGATTACATGTATGTGGAATGCGCAATGAACATATTTCAGTGAATAACAGTCAGGTCTGTATCATTTCTGTAAGTCTCATGTTGCAAAACAATTTTAAACAACAACTGATGCCACAAGAAAAGCAGTGCAACCTACATAGAAGGCTAATGTGAAGCCAAGAAGCTGATCAAGAGTACCAATCATTCGAAATCTCATTAACAACACATTTGACAAGTGCAGGAAGAAATAGACTTTTCAACAATACCATGGTACAGGCAGAAGAGAAAGACCTCAGCGCTATAACACTTTGTCACGTGGCACTAGTGCATTCTGTCTCCAGGAACACTCCACTGTTCTCCTGGCCTCTCAGCATCTTACTTCTATCTGTCCAAGAAGCCTTCTCCCAATCTGCATCCATTTAATTCCAATAAGCATGGGCATGAATGATTGTGATCTGGAAAAGTGACAGGGGTAACGAGAAAGAGAAAGTGAAGAGGGAAAGAGATGAAATGCATGGTAAATCATGTCGAATTGCATGAAAATTCATTCCACTCTTTAGTTTTCTTCTAGATTACTATCTCTTTTGTCTATACCAGTAAGTATCTACTTGGTGGTTGAGATATTATAATTCTCGCTTCCTACCATACGCACAATACATATCTTAATAGTGATTTTAGCATGTGGTGGCCATCTTGACTGGTGCAAACAACTTCCTTCTTAATTACTATTATCCATTCCGTCAGTAATCTCTACGCAATCAATTAAACTTCAAATGATACTTCTGCTCATGTAATAACTGTGAAATTGCTCCACTCTACCAGTAAGAATTAACTTATGGAACTGGCACGCAGAAAGTTAAGGATCAAATATATGTTATACATTCTTAGAACCCCCCCAACCCCCAAAAAAAAAAACCACCCCAGGGAAAAGGAAATTAACATATCCACTGCATTATATATGTTAGCTATAACCTTGCAGTGCATCACATATCGGTGAGTTTACAGTAAAGATGTGGCTCCAAGCTCTCCCTTGAAATGGCAACATGAATATCACTATAACTGTCCAATTAATATGCTCCAAGGCCTGATGCCCTGTGTCAACCTTGTGTGCGGGTAATCATCAATGGATGTAATTGCCTCTAATAACAAAGAGATGATGCAGTCCAAAAAATAGGCATTCTTGGGATAGAAATACCAGTAGCCACCTAATAAACGACATGGGATGACCAAAGGAGGAGAGCCATCACCTTTCAGGTTAGACAAAGCCAAATTTTACACAATGGCATCCTAGAATCTTAATTGGCAACATCAAAACATAGCAATACAGGGACGCCATAAGCTATATCACAGCAATGAACCTACAAAGGATAACATGAAACTAATGACAAGAACCCAAATCTATTTCTAATCCAATTAACAAATGAATGAGATCATTCACAACATATTGCACCAAATTTGGAGTAAAAGCTTAATGAATTGAAGAGGTGTCAATTGATTGAAGGGGCTCAGACATGCCAAAAGCCACGCCATAATTGAAGAAAAAAATAAAAATAAATAGTGAAGAAGAAGATCAATAACGGAGACAGAATTAGAACGGACAAACCTAGAGGCGGCGGAGATGGCACAGTGGCAGAGGCAACGGTGGAGTAGGCAGCGGCGTGGAGAAGCTATGGAGTTGGGCAGAAGGGAGAAAAGTGACAGGAGAAGGGAGAGAAGTGACGTCATTCATTTTGGATAATGACCTGCGATTTTTATTTTGGTAATGTCATCGTTAATATGCAATTACATAATCAACAACAACCATAGATGAAAGATACTTACAAACACATTACTTATAAAGCACCGGTGGTGATTGTGGTAGAGGGTGATGTAGACAAATCCATGCCGCTAAATCTGGAAAGAAATTAAATATTAAGAAATAGTAAATGGAACGAACAGATCTAACTGATTCTTATAGAAATGTTCTTCCCAAATTAAATATCAGCAACATGATAAGTCTTTGTGGTGTATTTTAAGGTTAGTTCGATTGTATAGTAAGGTAGCATACTAAGTGAATGTATAAAAAACAAAAGCGGCAACTACCTGGTCAAATATTTTTCTCTTGGCTTTACAACTTTAAGTCTTTCATATGATATCTGCTACAGTTTTGGAAAAAAAAGAAAAAACCTATTATCCATTCTGAAACCTGCAAAAGAAGGTTTATGCATTACATTTTTCATTTAACACTTCTAGAGAACTCTAGTTCGTCAAGATAGCATGACAAAAGGAATATATTTCCTTATTCCCGCCATAAGAGTCTCGTGTTTCATTTCTGACATTGTTCTCCTACGCATTCTCCTTCCAAAGGGACGTTTATATTGACCACAATGAAGTTATCCTTCCAAGTGACCCTTTATATGGACCACAATGAAGTTATAGGCATTCGCCAGGTTGTACCAAGAGCAAGTTTATAAAATTTTAAACAGTATGTACATTAATCCTTGCACATGAACAATCATGTAAAAAACAAAAAGAAAAGGGAAATAAAAAAATATATATCTTCTTTTAGACCATCTAAGCCAACCCTTTCACAAGCATGTAGTGTATGTAAATTATCTGTTACATTGAAAGAAGTGGAAGATGATAGTGGACAAAACTATACGAAGAAATCTGATTCCAGGGCTTGACTTTAGAATTGTTGATGCAAACCTCATGATTCAATTTGGTTCTTTTCTACTATGATGTGGAATCAGAACAATAAGATGGCCAAAGTGAACAAATAAATAGTAGCGTAAATAAGAGGGAACATACAATTTACTCGATCAATAAGAAGCATTTAGGTAAGGAGCTGGTCTCTAGTACTGTCACAAAGTACATCCTTCATCCTCTCTCTTCCAATTTCTGTTACTTGGCGTTAAACTATTAGCTCACTGTTTTACTTTTTTGGGTTGTTTTCAGGTTTATATTAGCTCACTCCTTTACTTATTTAGGCAGCTTCCGTTAGTTGTTTTTAGATCTTACAATTGGAAAATGCTTCTTTCCCCTCGTAGTTTAGATGTTTTTCTTTGATTAAATTACGACAATTGTCCTTTAACTATTGGGTTATGTGCATCCAGGACGCTGTCTATCAAGCGTTTCATTGTCGTTCACTATTTGTGGTTCCTTTATTTTTTTCGGTCCATTTTGTCAACAATGGTCAAATGAAGGACAAAACTATAAAATAACAACAAGCCTTTGCAAAAAAAACCCAACTTGATACCAAACCCTCCGCAGCCTCTGCCCTCCCTTCCCCTTCCCATCCACCATTTTTACCTTTTTGGACAGTTTCCATTTGTTATTTTCAGATTTATATGAGCTCACTCCTTTACTTAGTTGGGCAGCTTTCATTAATTGTTTTCAGATCTTACATAACCAAACACGTACAAAAAAAGTACTTAACTTGCTTTAAACCTTCAGACCACTGCACGATGCATTTGTATCTCTATAAAAAAATTAAACTAAGTCCAAAAGTAAATGATTATTTATAGACTTGAAATACATCACATATGATGGAAAAGAAAAGTCCAAAGTTGATAGGTTCACGAATTTTGTTGGCAACCAAACACACAAAAAAAAAAAAAACTAATCTCTAGGCTTTAAGAAGTAATGTAATGCCTTGCAGATAATTGGCCTCAAATTCTTGAACACCATGAACCAAAACTTTCTCAAAATTGTCAGCATTAGTGAACAAAATTTTTTGATAAGTCGGCAGTTCTCGGCAATCTCTAGAGATTTAGTATGGTATTTTCTTGGTGACACCATTCATTAACTTATCCAAACCATGAAAAGGGTGCCATATCTATTTGCTATACCCACTTCTTGTTCAACCCAATGACATGAATAATAAGCAAGCCAAAGAAAGCAAACATGAATGAATCTGGTAATTGACTACTTTTATCAATGCTTGTTTGAGATGACAAAGTATGCATAAGAAATCACAAAAAGACCATAATCCTAATACGAAAAAGTATTAACGAAATTGTAAAGAAACTAAAAATCAAATTCATAAGAATAACCACCAGGGTGTGTGACTGAGCATGCGTGTCTAGGGGCAGTGGTGTGTGTTCTTGTGGGTGTGCATGTGAAATTGGTTTTGAGGCGTAAGATGTAAAAAAGGAGAAGAGAAGTTTACGGTTAAGGGACATCACAAGGAGAAAGAGAGAGGTGGGTACTTGCAGGCCTATAATGGCCTAAAGGTTGGTAAAGCGTTGGAAAGTAATACTGCTAAACATAAGTTCAAGTACGATTTGTCCTGGCATGCGGAGTTGTTCAAAATGCCATCAATCCGTTCACAAGTTGTCCGACTCTGGGTAAAGAAATTGAAGAAGGAATAACCTTCCTAGAAATCGAACAGACTAATATGTTTATAAGTATAGAAAACACTGCCATTACATGAGGTTGCGGACAGATCGTTGCTCACCAGGTGCAGATATGTCAGTTTCAGGATCATAGGACATCAACTGAAGCGCTTGAATGAATGACCCAAATGTTAGTACTTGGGAGGTTGAAACTCCTGTCATATTTTTCTTGAATCATTGACTTGGCTGTTTCCTTTCCTTTTCATTTTCCTTTTTTTGATCCTTAGAATGAAATCAGATGAGTTCTTAAAGTTTCAAATTTTGTAACTTGTAAGCTACAACCACCAACATGATAACAAACAAATTTAGACTAAACAATTGTAGCGAATGTTGGATCATCTACTCACCTACTCAACTTTGCCATATGCATCCTCTGAATCATCAAAGTATTAACTTGAACCTAATTCCCTAATGAAGCAAACCCTACTACCAAGTTCATTAGTACCAAGCATCTTGAGATATCAGAGTCAGTCAGTGCGTAATCTTTTAGCCAGTATCAGTTTTTCTAAGGTAGTGGTTCAACCGCACCTTATATTAGTTAATCAACTTAATAATGTCATATGATTCTAAATTTGTCACGATGCAGTTTTCTAATGAGATTTTTTTGGTCCATGATACACGAGACTTAGATCGACAACCTTGTAAAGAAATTTGAGAGACCGTCATCGCTGACCTATTACCTATTCACCTTGGTCTCATTCCTTAATAAGACCCAAAAAATGAATGAGAATTCATAGATTATGTTCTCAATGGGCTTGTTAAAAACTAATTCATAAGTTTATCTACCTCCGAAAAGAATGAAAAGTACATAGACATTGTCAAGTGGGGCTCTTCGTTTTGGCCCCATGACTCTGTGGCTCACGAGACAAGTTGGACTCTCTTCCTTAAAACATAACAGACTTTCCTTACTTTGTCAACGAGGGTTAGATCATAGCCAATGAAAGACGGATAGTACGAATCATGTATAGAGCCGAGGGACCATGATCACCTCCATTTTGCCATTATAACCCTTGCATGCTACCTAATACATTACATGCCCTTGCTTTACTCTACTCCCTCACGCTTTTTACGATTTGAAAACCATCATGACAAAACTTGTCCTCCCGGACTTCTGCACCATGACTGTATATCGTATCTGTTGTTTTAGTTCATGATTTATGATATTAATATGCATGATAATATCTGTTGTTTTACTTTTTGATTTATGAGACGGATAGATTTGACCGAGTGTTAGTTAATTATTTGGTTTGAAGAGCAACCAACAAAAGAGGAGAACGGAAACAATTCAACAAACATCTGGTGCGCAAAAGTGCAAAGTAACGGTGTGCGTTCGTGGATACGTTCAAACAGCCCGCATGAAATGGTAAAGCCAAAGATAGCTTGAAGCAGTGAATCCATGAGTAAGATAAGATGAACAAAGGCGTGGATAATAGATAAAGGCAGAGCATGTGTTAATTAAATTCACAGTCGGCATACCGGTAGTACATGCGAGAGGTGGCCAAAAAGCCAGTTTTCTACAAGATTTAAGATTGGATCTTGGGGGCCGGCGGAAGGTTAATGTAGAGTGCGTCATACGGGGCGTGGTCTGCTGTGTCAGAGGAGTCAGTTCTGGACAATGGGTTGTTATTCAGATAAACTCTTCTACATGCGTGTTCTTGTGAGGAAAGTGTCATGTTCTTGCTATTGCGAAGAAATTCTCTGAGGATGGGGGACGGTTGGGGGAAGGAAGGGGACGGTTGGAGGGAAGGTGCAGGCACTTCTGTTTTCCCAATATTACACCGATTTGAGGAGTTGTGAGCAGGCGGGCGGCTGTGTGTTTGCGTCACTTTTGAAAGAGGCCCAAGCCAATTTGTAATAAGGAGTATCTTTTGAGGGCAATTTTGGCCATGAAAATTTGTAGAAACATGATTAAACATATCACTCTTTTAAGATAGAGAGATTTCTATCTACACATTTAATCTTCTACCAACTCATTTTTCTCTCTTCTACCCACTTTATTCGCTCCCTCTCTATTTCTCTCTTAGGGTATAATGAAAAATTCATAAAATATAACTCATATCATAAATAAATGTGTAAGTCAAATACGATCAATTAATTAGGGACAGAGATAGTACTTCAATGTATTAATTATGTGAACATGTCTTCTCATTGTCAATTGATTCCGGGTCATATGTCATCAAAGCTGCCATCGCCGCACAAATAAGACTGACGACGTAAAGCATAAAACAATGTTTCGACCAAGAAATATGAGAAAAATTACATGACAAAATCGTTTATAAAAAGGTCCTTGTTCGACAAATGGAAAGGAAAACCTCTACTTATATGTGACGTGATTAATGAGCCTTGGAAATTCCAACCTTCCTATTTTGAATTAGAAAAGAGGAGCATATACATAACATTCCAAACATGCTGGTTTCGAACCGAATATATGCTTAAAGATCCATTTCCCCATCACTATCTTTGTCCATAACTAACCCCTCACCATCACTACCACCATCCGTTGCTAATTCCTTGTCGTCAAAATCACCGGTACAAATAGCACCAGTACCTGGAAAGTGTCATGCAAAGTGGTGGTGGTGGTGTTGGGGGGGGGGGGTGGTGGATGGGGGAGAGAGAGAGAGAGTACAATAGAAGCATAAATTGTTACAGAGCATACAAATAGCACCAGTACTGAATCTTCCTTGTTGTTCAACTCAATCTAAACCGTATATCGACATTGAGTACTCAAATTCTCGTCACTTTGAACTGTTTATACATGGAAGGCACGCAAAGGACATATGGAAAATGGAAGGAAGAGGAAAGAAAATGATCTCACGGAGGCGATGGAAGACACTCCAACTTTCTAGGGTCGTATCGAATAGACGAATGCACACCTTAATTTCAAAATTAGACCCATTTGTAAGTCAATAGGGACAATGGCGATGACAGTATATAGTGGCATGATAGTAATGCTGTGAGTGAATCCTTGTAACTGGACACTTGAGAGATCTTCCATATCGGAAAAGTTATTATGTGGCTGTCTCACAGAACAATTCGTTGCTACCACACACAACTTTCCAATGGCTTTGCATTAAACCATTGTATATCGATCTCTGGTTACAGTGGCTGGTGCACTGACACATGATGTACAAGGCGGCACATCATCATCTCAATGTGCAGACAAACTCAATTTTCGACTTCAATATTCCAACTGCATGACTTCCTCACCAAAAATGACTTCCTGTAACTTCCAAGATGACTTCCTCACCAAAAACAACTTTGCACATATCATATATCTAACCGGATTGCATATTTCTAAATAAAAAGCAGAACCTTTGAAATTACCTCTAGGTGTTCTTTGAGGTCTGCAACATGTGACAATCCAGCTGGACTTGAAAGTATGGTCATCTTTGGCAAGTGCAATCCTCCAGAAGAGAAACGCAACATCTGGGGACAATTTTGCAATTTTGCTGCCTTTAATGAATACATTGTTCAAGACACTTTTGCATTGCAGAAACTCGAAAGCATGGACAGTTCCTCAAGATATAGGAACTTCAACCGAGGAAATTCAATGTCATCACCTGTCCCTTCGTTTCCCTCGTCATCGTATACGATAGTTTCCATCATAGGACATGATTTTACTACTAATACTCGTAGATGTTCAAGGACTCTAGCCACGGAACATGAGAACAACATTTTTAGGAGTCCACAATTCCAAATATTTATTTCTGTTAAACTTCGAAGATCCAAGATTCCACGGGGATCCTTGTTCCACAGTGACTGCAACTTAGGTAGTGTATATACTTGTAACTTACTTATTCTTGAGAGGAGCTGGACATGTCGCTCACGGGCATTTAGTCCCCGAAGATCAAATAATTCTCTCGCCTCATCGCAACTTCCAACGTACAACTCTTGCAGATTTTGCAACGATACCAACCAGTTTGGTGAAACAAGTGTTGACACTTCACATTCACTTATCAGTACAAGTCTTAACTTGCAAAAGGATTCAGCTCGATGACCGATGTCCAGCGGGGGAATTCCTACACGACACAAGTGTAATTCTTCCAAGCTTGGGAAAAAAACCTGCCAAAGTCATTGCAATTTGATAATAGATTTAGTAGCAGGAAAATTTCTGACGCAACTCAAGCACACCAACTGTAATCGTAGTTGTGAGGAGTTCTATCAATATTCAATAGTAATATTAAGGCTGAGCATTCTTTTGGACGCCTTTTTTGAACTTCCGGTTAGATTCTTAATACTACGATTTTAACTTCACACAATTCTTTTAGTAAAGGTCACAGGCTCACAGCTCAGGAATTGTTCGCGTCAAATGCACCCCTTAGAAACTACCACAAGTTCGTCGAACTCTCCCCCTAAATACGATATCGGATAACTTCACTCACGTTTGAATTGTACTACCACAAATTCTACTTTCATCTTCACACAAGCTTCCATCTGCATTACTTTTTCCCTTACGTGAGCATAAATGTACGTGATCAAATTAGGAGTTATTGTATGTCATTACACACCACTTGTCTAATAAGATAGCGGTTGTTGTTAGTAGTTTTTTTTTTATTGGGTGCATATTACGTTTTAGGGCTAGGGGTTGGCAGTTGAGATATGGTAGGAGGTAAAGTATTTATCATACTTTGTATCTCTATACATGCTGCATGTAATGGTTTGCCTAGACATTTCGCGTTTTGGTGCTAAATTTAAACTTTTTTCTTATTTGCGCAAGAGGTGTGCATGATTACTTATGAAGCCAACACTCGGTGTAACATACTTCATTGCTTGACCAATGGCACAATATATCAAAACAACAAAGAAAACTAAACAATTAACTTGTTAATTTGAAAATCAAAGAGACTACCATATCCACCACCTTTACATGAATTTTTCCCGGTAATTGCAATTCTTTGTTTTGTTACTTTTTTGGATTATTGGTACCTTAAGATACTAATATGAGTGAACTTTCATACTTTTCTTGAGAACAACACTTTTTTTAGCGACCGTTTTAACGAAGCTTTAAAGTATTTTGTGTCGACTTTTTGTACTGTACCCTGTTGCTATGAAAATGTAGAAACCGGGTCCGCCTCTCATATTCACAACCCCAGAACTTCGTCAGGTTTTCCGTCTTTGCAAGCTTTATTTCCTTCAACTAAGGGATGAAAATCTCGCCTTCGCTTTCTGCTCGACCTTTTCCTATCGGCGCCACAATCTCTTCCATCCCTTCACAACTTGTCACTTCCAGCTCTTCAAGACTCTTAAGATTTTTGGGTGCAGAAGGTGATAACACATTTTTCAACCGATCGCAGTCGTAAATCCACAGCGTAGTTAGTTTTGGAGACACAACAATTTCATCATTAAGTTCCGTTGAGTTCAACACCGTTTGCTTCAACTCAGGCAAATTGCGAGGACCATTTTCTTCAACTCAGGCAGTAGGGTTGTTATTTCTATTGGAAATAGTTCCCCACCGGTAGGCCATGCAAATTCAGTTTCTATTGATGCACAATAGGAAATGCAAATCCCTTGCAAGTTTTTCAATCTTGGAAGCATAACAAGAGGAGCAATAGTTTTTAGTCTTCCACAATCGTTCGTCTACACGCAATTTCTGTAGATGGGAGAAGGACTCCTCTATCGGACATTGATTGTCCCATATAGCTTTAATTTTTGGTAAGGAATAAATCGCAATTAACTCCAACGCAGGGAATGCGACCTGAAGTATGGGAAAATCCGTTATGGAGCATAGCCACAAATATTATTTGATATTTCTCTATGCTACGTAATGAACTACTGATTTCACTTATTAACAGAAGACACAATGGGCGGCTTTTTTTAGAACAATACCAGAAAAGTGAAAAAAAGGGTGCACACTCGGGTACCACTACATGGAAATTGTGTGTGCGCGCGTGCCTGCGTGCGTGTGGGTGAGTGAGAGATCTAAAATAAACAGCTATCTTGGTGTCAGCTCTAATCTTTGCCATTAAGTGCACGGGTAAGTTCGTGGAATTTCTTCAGTGTGTACTATCTTGAGAAATTTAAGCCAGCGATTTCAGCTCATCAGGATAGGTGAAGTGGATTAGCAGTCAGATACATTTTCAAGTTTGCGAGATACTGAGTGCAAAAGACATCCCTCGCACTTGTATATGCAAAATATTGTTGGTTGAAGTATACCTTGGCTGGAAAGAGGATTTGAGCATGATGAGTAGGTCTAGGAAACATTCCCGATCTCTTCGTTGCTTCGTAGTAGAAGCTTGTGGGTTCTGGAAGACGCGTCAGCTTAATAGATTTCAGGCCCTGAAAACGAACAAGATCCATGCACTCCTTTGCTTTCATTTCCTACTACCACCGCTTCTATGAACTCATCTTTCTATCTCCAGGTGTGGGAGATGCTCAAGTTCTTTTACCATTGGCAAGCTAACGAGATATGTGATCTTACATCTGTGGAAAACCAATACTTCTAATTTAGAAAAGGACCTCTTTTGAAATAACGGCGGAGTCCATTTTAGTAGATATTCCATTCCTTCACAATCCCTGACTTCCAGATACTTCAAATGTGGAAAGCCGTCTCTGCTGCTCTCGTAGAAGATATTTTTAAGAGTTTTATTTACAGTTAGGAATAGCTTTTCAGCTCCCTCGATCAGAACTTTTACCGTGTCTTTTCCATCGATCAAGTTTATGTTTACTCAGCTTCTTACAGAGCTGGTAGTCCGGTAAATTGTTGAAATTGAGAGCGCGCGTCTGTAATGCCGTTAAGCGGGTCAATGAATATAGTTCATCGAGTAAGGCAGCATTCCAAGGACGAAAGCAGCTTGGCAGGTATAGTTCTTCTAGGTGGGTTAGACTTGATAAGACACCTTCCTCAATGAGATCGAGATTGTCACACCCCCTTAGATTCAACAACCGAAGATTCTTCAACTCTCTCAAGTCCCGAGGCAGCTTACGGATAGAGGAGCAACGAAGGATAAGCATCTCAAGTTTCTTCAACTTCTTGAGCGTGGATATATCAAACGCGTAAGCATCTTCTATGCATAACATCCGAAGGTTAGGAAGAATGAGAACCGAGGAGATAGTTACATTAACAAAAATCAAAACTGTAAGCTTCTCAAGGCCATCGAGAAAAGTGCCAGGAATTTTTTGTGTGCGTATCACAGCTACTCATTAACATTAAGGTTCGAAGTGGAGGACATTCCGATTTTCTAGGATGCTCTCAATTCTCAATGATATTGCTCTACATGCTTCTTGCATCTCTGGCCATTCAGAGACAGCGGATTTCACCATAAATCTGTAGTTGACGTCTTCGGAAGCAATATTTATGGCAACATCTCTGATAACATCGTGCAGTCTAACCGAGTCTCCATCTTCACGTCCTAGTAACAAACAAGAAGTCTTGAGAGCCTTCACTAGCGAACGTACTCTGTTTCTTGCATCTTCTATCAAATCTGTTACAAAATCGCTCTAGATAAATATGTATAGAACACGATAACCAAATAAGAAAACACAAGAAATATGAGAGAACTCAAATCCACTTTGCACAAGTCAGATTTACAACGCTCCCTCACGTGTATCTCTCAACTGTTTTCCTACTCAAAGAAGGACTCTTCTTTCTTTGCCTACCCAAAGAAAGACTATCCTCTCTTTCCTACTCAGAGAAGGACTCTTCTCTCTTTCCTACTCAGAGAAGGACTCTTCTCTCTTGGCCTACTCAAAGAAGGACTCTCCTCTCTTGCCCTTAAACACAATACAAGACACCTTACTTATACTTGGAGAAAGCAGTGATATTCTCTCTCCAAGCAATGTGGGACAAGATGTCTTATATACTAAGGGTCAAGTTGCAACCTTCTTTGAGTAACCGATGTGGGACATAAATACAAGACATATATCAACAATCTCCACCTTGGCTTGTATTAACAAACCACTCCATGAGGAAACTGTAATATGCCTTCAGTATCTTCTTCATGTACTCCACCTTGCATCCCCTTTAAAGGTAGGGATGCACTCCACCTTGAGCTCAGCAAGAAAGAAGATGAATCAAGCTCAAGTAATGCTTGAACTTCTCTGTCGTGACTATCTTTGTGCCCATATCAACTGCGTAGGTCCTCGGCCCTATCTGCCTCTCACCATAGCATAGCGTTGATCCCTTGTCCAGCTGTAACACTGTAATCTCCTTACGTGCGTCAGCCCCATCCTTGGACACCAACGGGAACATCCACTCCGCCATCATCATCACCCCGCAATATGGATTAAGCGTAGCGCTCGACTTCTCCATGAAGTCCATCCCAAGCACCACCCCAAGCTCATCCATGTCGATGATGTTGAAGTCGGCCTTTCCTGTCCATCTGTCGATCCTCAAATTGACGTTCCTGACGACTCCCTTCGTCGGTCGCTCCTCGGTATTCACGGCCGTGAACCAACTCCCATCCTTAGTTGGTTTTAGCCCAAGCCACTTGGCAACCCTTGAACTCATGAAGTTGTGGGTGGCCCCGGTATCCACAAGCGCTTCTTGATTCTTCCCAGAAACGTCCACTGTTGCGTAGAGCAAGCCCCGTCTCTTCTTGCTCTTCTTCCCCTTGGCAGCTTCTTCCTTTGACTTCTGCACGAACGCATTGACCATCTGCAATGCTCCTATGCGTGCCTTCCCGTCGCTTCTGGAAGAATCTCCCTTGCTGCTTTTGTGCTTCTCGAGGAACGCAATCATCTTGCCCTTGTGCGGGCAATCCTTCCCGTAATGCGGACATGCACAGTAGAAGCATTCTCTTCTAGGCCCCACACGAGCCTTGTGGTCACGAGAGTTACCATGCTTGTGACTTCCCTTGTGCTTCTTCTCCTCCTTATGATGGCGGCGACGTACCTTGTCCCCACTCCGCTCATCATCGATTGCCTTGGGCGAGCCACTCTTCGACCTACTATCTCCCCCATCTTTGGCACGCTCGTGCCTTGGAGATCTCGGCCTCTCACGTTGCTTGAAGTCTCCTAACCTCTCGACAATCACCATGGCGGAAGCCAAGTCGTGAGGTTCCCTTCGCCGCAACTCTGTGGTAACCCATTGCTGCAACCCATCAATGAAGAAGCATAGTCGCTGCCTCTCGGACATCTCTGGTATTTCGAGCATCAAAGCCGAGTACTCCTTCACATACTCACAGATGCTCCCTTCTGCCTCAGCCGTCGAAGGTTTATCATCGACGCTATCAGGATAGAACTGCCTTTGTAGTTCACGCTTGAACTTCTTCCATGTTTTGACGTCGCACCCATCCGTATAGCGACGCCTCCACCATAAGGCAATCGTATCCGTAAGGTACATGACTGTTGTCTGCACCTTCTTCTCCTCGTCGATGTCGAGGGCTTCAAAGTACCGCTCCAAGTGCCAAAAGAAATAATCCACCTGCCTCACCTCTCTCGCTCTATAGTACGATCTCGGCTTCGGCATTTTCTTTCTCCTTGGCTGCACCGCGATACGCCCCTGCCTCGTAGCTCTTGTAAGCTCCTTCTTACAAGCAGCTAGTTCTTCTTGGAGCTCCATGACTTGTCCCTTGAGGTCCTTGCGCTGTTGCACCTCCCGCTTGGTGACATGGGCGACCCTCTCCTCGATCAAGTCATCTAGCTCTTCTACGAACACATCAACTTCCCGTTCCAGCACAGTTAATCGGCTGTCTACCTCCAAGTCATCTAATCTATTAAAGATTAACTCCACCTGACTTGCGACAGTCCGCTGCACCTTCTCCTCGTCAATGTCGAGGGCTTCAGAGTACCGCTCTAAGTGCCAAAAGAAGTTATCCACCTGCCACGCCTCTCTCGTTCTATCGTACGATCTCGGCTCTGATATTTTCTTTTGTCTTGGCTGCACTGCGATACACCCTTGCCTCGTAGCTCTTGTAAGCTCCCTCTTACAAGCAGTTAGTTCTTCTTGGAGCTCCATGACTTGTCCCTTAAGGTCCTTGCACCGTTGCACCTCCCGCTTGGTGACATGGGCGACCCTTTCCTTGATCAAGTCATCTATCTCCTCCGCGAACACATCGACTTTCCTTTCTGGCACAGCTAGTCGACTATCTACCTCCAAGTCATCTAATCTATTGAAGATTAGCTCCACCTGACTTGCGACAGTCTGCTGCAAGTGCTCTCCAAGTGCCTCGAGCTCGCTCCTCATGCATGCTTTGGCATCCCCTGTCGCACTGCTCAAATTCTTTACCGTGCTCTGCCATATGCCAAAATTCGTCTTTCCATCGAATTGTCACAGGCATACTTCATGGTCGTGTTGTCTACATATTTATCGTCTGAAATCGATTTCAATTTTGCCCAAAATTAAACCTGGAAGCTCTGATACCACTTGTTACAAAATCGCTCTAGATAAATATGTATAGAACACGATAACCAAATAAGAAAACACAAGAAATATGAGAGAACTCAAATCCACTTTGCACAAGTCAGATTTACAACGCTCCCTCACGTGTATCTCTCAACTGTTTTCCTACTCAAAGAAGGACTCTTATTTCTTTGCCTATCCAAAGAAGAATATCCTCTCTTTCCTACTCAGAGAAGGACTCTTCTCTCTTTCCTGCTAAAAGAATGACTCTTCTCTCTTGGCCTACTCCAAGAAGGACTCTCCTCTCTTGCCCTTAAACACAATACAAGACACCTTACTTATACTTGGAGAAAGCAGTGATCTTCCCTCTCCAAGCAATGTGGGACAAGATGTCTTATATACTAAGGGTCAAGTTGCAACCTTCTTTGAATAACCGATGTGGGACATAAATACAAGACATATATCAACAAAATCCATGCTACCAAGGAAGCCCATCACCATTGCGAGTAGTGACAAGACAGCAATTGATATCTCAGCATCTCCAGGGAACAACGAACAGAGCAAAAGGCACGACTTTGCCTCTTCGGGTTTCAACCTACTGAAACTCAATTCCAGGGTCTTGTAAACTTGATCGTCTAGATTGACGATATTACGAGGGGTGAAGTTCTTGAATTGTTGCCGTGCATCATTCCATTGAAACAGCTCCCCATCCTTGAGTGCTTCTCCAACTGCTCGAATTATGACTAGTACGCCTCCACACTCATTAAGGACGTCCAAATCCCTTGCAAGCTTCCTCTGAATGCTTTTGACGTCCAAAGTTGACATCTGCAATTGCAACCTCTTCGAATTCTTTTTTCTCAACCAAAGCTATCTTCACTTGTTTCATCATCGTCGTCTTTTCCACCCCTGGCATGCCATGTATTCCAACTCTGGTGACACTAGCGTCCCTTAAAGCAGCCAAAATATCATCAAAAACCATTGATCTTGAGTTAAAATTTTCACACTCTTTTGCAGTTTGTGACGACCTGCTATCTTGAAGAGTTGCAAGATGCGCAACTTCATCGGCACCCTTCTTGAAAGGTTCCCCTTTCCTGATGAGTTCAGCAACATCAGCACTCGTCTTTGACGCCTTCCTACTGAGCTTGAATCGCCAGTAACAATTGGGAAATGGCACTTTGAAGCAAACACCATGAGCTTTGTTTTGAATTTTGTCTTCCAAAAAGGCCTCCAAATCTTTCTTCATCTTGTGTGCATCGTCCAACCACTTGGAAACATCTTCACAAACATCTCTTGCATTTCTGCGGTCTTTTACGACTTCGTCTTGAACCCTGCTCACAACACCTTCAAGTTTGGCCAAGTTCTTTTCAAGATCTTTGACATTTTTGTTGTAGTTGAATAGATAACCAGCTTCCCGCAAGGCTCCATCAATTAGAAAATCTCCCACTTTACCAAAAATCTTGTCGATGCAATAAATTAGAAAAAACTTTACACAGGTCCTCGGAAGAAAATCCAGGTTACTAGGTTGGAATGAATATGTATCGTAAAAAAAAAAATCCCCTAGCACTGAAATACACCAATAATTCTGCCGACAATTCTAGCATCTCGCAACCATAAGTTAGCTACCATAATCATATTTCTTTATACCCATCGAAAAGAACAATAATCAGATTTAGCTACCATGATTATGTTATCAGTAATTGTTGCTTGCTTTCTAATTCGATGTTTATAAGGNACCAATTCTATCTTACAAATCCACCGAAAATCCAAAAAAAAAAAAATTCAATGAAAATGAGGTAGTAGCATTTCTCACTTCAAAGACATTGAATCTCGTTACACGAATATCAAGTAGCAACTACGGGAAGATTATAATAACTTAGACAAAAAAGAAAATTTTCTAAGTACTAGAGTCGTTGGAAAATGCACAAGCGTGTGTGCGTTAAGACAGAAAGTACACAAATTCAGGCCTAACAATAAAGTTTCAACGAAGAGACGTTATGTCGTTAAAAGCATACCTTGTAATAACCAACCCTCTTCTCGAGACAAGCTGAAACCCCTCTCTCTGCCTATGTGAGTTGAAGGCCCTGCATCATGCATCAATTCAAACTTGCCGGAATATATATATATATATATATATATATATATATATATATATATATATATATATATGCACATGTATTTGTCAAGACAGGGTCGAATACTAAAAAAAGAAAAAAACCAGTGGTTTCTTGCAAGTTTTGCTATCATCAAATGGTCAAATTTTGTATTGGTCACTTCTATATGTATTGATTGGCCTCTGTGAGTTGAAGGATAAAATGGTTCATTTACTGCAGACTCAAAGGCTCTTGTCAATATCTGCGACTTCAATGGATTTAACCCGTAAATGATTGTGGGTTAAGAGCTGTAGCCAGAAATAAATGACTCTGAAGAGGTAACTTGTGGAATGCTACAAACAGAGGCGGAGCCGGCCGGCGCTCACCTGCTGCTCCTCAATTTTTTTTTACTTTTATAAATAAAATATATGTCAAACTCACAATAATAAACCTTCTGCTTATAAATTATTAGAATACTTAGACGAGATTTTTTTTAGTTATTTTACATATTAAATTTCCTAAAAAAATTTTAATTCTGCTATGACAATGTCCTTTGAGTCATTTTAAATGTTAAACTTATACAATAAATACAAAGAGTTCAAACTATAAATAATAAAGATCTAAAGTCAACATTAAGATTTAACCACACAGTTTAGAAGGTGATAAAGCACACTACCTGTGGGCTCTGGCTGCTACACCGCATTCTCCGCCTCTGCCCTCACCTGTTCTCTGTCCTCCCTCGTCCAACGGGTCCACATTAGGTGTAAGATCCAACCGGTCAAGCCAACCTTTTGGTGGCTTTGGGTTAAAAATTGCTTCTTTTGATTGGTATTGCAATGGAAGTATGTTTTTCTATTTTATTTTCAGATGCCTTGAATCGAGGCTTGACTCGAGCTGCTACTTGTTGGCCGGTGGGCAGTGGCGATTTCATGGTAGACCTCTTGTTTTTTCTTAACACCCAAAGGTCAAAGTGACGATTTTTACCAAGATCCATATTCAATTCTTACATAGTTGAGGTCTCTGAATCCTTTCCTAGTAATAAGTGTAAGTTTTTGTTTCAGTATAGAATTGGGAGATTAAGGACATATAGTTTCAGGAATTAAAATTTTCAATTTCAGATTGAGAATTTGGCAATAAAAAATTTAGAACTTATAATTTGCATGGTTTAATATGTATTTAACTTTTGTGACAATGTTATCATGTTTTTTTATAACGTCATCATATTAACTTTTGACGATGAAAAAGTGTGGACAAATTAGGTACAGTTTGTGAGACGTCTACGTGTCACAAAGTTTCTGACGTTTTAACATGTGTCATTTATTAAGTATCAATTTACTCATTCGTGACACTAATTAATCGTCATTACTAACATGTCGATTAAAATAAAATACTGTAACTCTTCGATGTTAAACTACATCGTTTTATCATTTCTATCTTTCATCTTTTACTCATCATAAGTAAATAAATCATCGGGAACAAAAATAGCGGGAAATTTCTCTCTGGCGCCAATATTTTCGTCCCTATCTTCTTCAAACCCCCGAGAATCGCCGTTGCTGGATCTGCCTCTCGCCAAATCAACCTCACAAAATTTCCCAACCAGTCTCTCTCCCACACACCAAAGATCGGCCATGCATGAAGACCAAAAATCAGCCTTCATCCCAGGTACGTATACATAAATTGGTGGCCCAGTCTCTCTCTCTCTCTCTGTCAATCGACGAGCACATTTTAGCAAATAGAATCGAGCGCTGAAGCCGGCCTACCTGGTCAGAATACATATACATGGTACGTATACATATACATGGTCAGAATCTCTATTCCAGCCGGCCTACCTGTAGTTACAGAATCGAGCGCTGAAGCCGAAGTTCCACACGCCTAATTCTTGGGTCACAATTTTAGCAAATAGAACGAAAACCGGAGTTTAGGTATATTGAGGTGATTGATTTAGATCGGGAAAATCGTGCGATTTTATGAAACCGTGTGCTATGGCTCGAATCTGCAGTCAATCCTATTTCCGATAGGGACAGTTGACAACTGAATCCGATTTTTCCCATTATTTTCATATCCGTAATAGTGCGAAAAGAGGGCCCGGCTCCAAGTTGTTCAAGAATAGTGGCGTTGAGTTTCTCGACCCTTTGACTTAGGATTAGTCAGTTCAAAGATTACCATATATAACACAAAATTTCTCCGCCGATTCTTTCTAGTCTAGCCTCTCGGTCTGTCATTATACCTCGAGAAGTAGAAAGAATGACAATTCCCATCCCGCCTAAAATTCTAGGAATTCGTTGATAGTTAGAATAGATTCGTAGACTGGGTCGACTGATCCGTTTTCTTTGTAGGTTGGTTTGTACTAATTTCAGAAAACTCTGTAACTCCTGATTTTAGAGAGAGTTCAATTTATTGTACTACTTTGATACTAGACCAAAAGACATGGTTCCAAAGTTCTATGATCTGTTGAGAACTCAAAATCCAATCACAGAATCAACACTATGATATGTTCCATTTGGATCACTGCGGTTGGCATCCATTATTTGTTTGGTCATTTTAGGTTATGTATTTGAGCTGGAGAGATATTCAGGCATATGTGGTGATCTATCCAGCTAATTTGGGATCATGAATTTTTACTTTCTTTGCAGGTGTTGATCTCAGGTCATCTAAGGTTGGTGAACTATAAAGCCAAGCATGGTTTTTATTCTTCCGAGAAAAAGAAGATTCGTTGTTGGTTTGGTTATTATTGGGTCTCGGTATTTAAGGTGCTTATTGCTAATTCTTCTTTTTCTTTTCTTTGCGGGAAACTTGAGTTCCATTTATTTGTTGTGATCAAGTGCTTTGTCGTCGGAGAATTTGGAGTTCCAGAAAGTCAAATTTATGATTAGAATGGTCTACAAGAATGTTTGGATTAGTTGTGTTGCCACAGGAATGAACATTGCTGGTGGGAATAAGTATTAGCTGATTTCAAGGCACTTATTAAAAGGCTCGCCTTTTAAGATTACCTGCATTGTGATGATTATGAGCTCCACTTCAAATATAGAACGACTAACGTTTTTGTATGGATGAAGAAATTTAGAGAATATCATATACGTATGCTGATAAAGTACCTGAAACTGATAGAGTAAGACGTTGGAAGATTCCATACATCGATGCCCTGTATAACATCACACCTCTCTTCTCCCACACTAAAACGTGCGTGTAGTGTGCCATGAGAGTACTCTGATTCAGTCTATGTTTCCAGTGTTTCTTTTCTGATTTTCTGTTTTTTACTCGCATTTATATCATTCTTTGCTTCAGTATTCTGTAGAAAAATAAATGTTATAGTTTTCTTCGCAAATTATCAGCATGAGTCAGAATCCCCACGAAACAGGGGCGTGCATGTGCTGTAGGTGCTTGCCGCCATGCAATGCATTAACATAAGAACATATAGAGTCCTCCACATGTTTGCAAATGACATTATGTTGTTAATATGACTTGTGAAATTACAGTCCCCACAAAGAAGGCACCTTGGATGGCACTTTTGCTTATATTGGTGATGCAGTCCCACATTTCTAAGGGCGAGGGGCCCTCACTTGGATAGGTAGCTTTTCAGGTTGAGCCCGTTGGCCTGTCTGCATCACTTTGTGGGTTCTCCAACAATGGCCAACGTCCCTAAGGAGTCCCAACAGTGGTCAGTGTGCATGTGGGGTCAGTAGCCGGCTTGCATATATGCAAGGATTTCAAACCCGGGCAAGTGATACAGTCCCACATGGGCTAGGCATGGGGATTTTCTAGGGTTTATATTTATTAGTTTTGTACACACCAACTGTGGCCATTGTGCCTGAGGAATCCAACCGTGGTCACTGTGCTTCAGGGATCAGTAGCTGCCTTGCATAGACGAAACGCTTCTGACCCTGCCTTGCATTTCACTAAAGGCTTTCAAACAGATGGGTGATGCAGTCTCTCATGGGCTAGGCATAAACAAGTGGATTTTCTAACTTAGGTGGCCTGGCCCAGCCAGCATTCAAAAGCGTAATTGGTATATCTTGTTCAAGAGAAGGCAGGTTAGAAAAAGATTTTACTGTTGGACTGAGCCTACAGATGATCTATATTTGGGTCTCGCTAGGTTCTCAGCTAATGGATAAACAAATTTTCACCTAGGAGAGGAAGAAATACATTGCTTGACCCATTCTCTAACGTATTAAGCTATCCAGCAGATGGATGGTATTTGCCTGTGACATGATGAACATTTGGTTTGTTGTCTGGTGAAAGCCTAATGCTTTTTGGCCATTTTCTAACTGCTTCAGATTTTAGAATAAATGTAACTTAACATCAACGAAAACATTTAGCTTAGTCTTTAGTCGAGCAGTTAATCTAGTTTAAAGGATCAAATAAGGAATCATTGATCCCCTTTCTATATAGCTAGGACCAACCACTAGCTGCAAAAAGGGAAGAAACGTACAGGAGATTTGCACCCTGTGGTTTGGTGTTGCATGTGGAGCCCCTTCAAAAAATGTAGTGATTGAAATGCATGAATGCTGTTTGATCACCCATGTGAACTAAACCTTCTTTGGTTACCGGTATAACTAATGACTCCTTCTCTTTCTTTTGGACTTACAACTGGGAAGCCAACTTTTTGTAATTGGCCCGTAGTATTCCGCAGTCTCTCTCGAGCTGCTGTGACTTTCATCGCGCTCTCTTGTTCTGAAAACATATTGCTGCTTGCCGCGGTTGTAATCCAAGATCTTTTGGATGAAATGTGTAACTACAGCTAGATTCTCAATAAACTTAAATGGAGCAATGGATGGATATTTTCCTAGCTCAAAGGGATTGAGGCAAGGAGACCCCATGTAACCTTATCTCTTCTTGTTGGTCATGGAGGCTTTTTCTGGTCTACTAGATGACTACACAGCTAAACCTGGTTTCAAGTATCATCCCAAATGCCAAGAACTACAGATTAACCACATCAATTTTGCAGATGACTTATTCATCATGGTTGCTGCAGATCAAGTCTCTCTGGCTTACATCAAGAGTGCTTTGGAGGAGTTTGGTACTCTACTTGGACTTATACCTAATTTGGCCAAAAGCTCTATGTTTATGGCTAGGGTACAAGAAGAGGAAAAAGAAGCCCTGTCACAGATTATTGGAGTAAAAGCTGCTCAACTTCCTGTCACCTATTTGAGGGTGCCCCTCATTTCAACAAAGCTACATATGAAGGACTGTCAAATACTACTGGATAAACTCACAAGGAAAATTGACAGTTGGACCACTAAATGCATATCCTATGCAAGTAGAGTACAGTTTGCTACATTTGTGCTTATAAGCATGCAAGTGCATTGGTGTTCTATGTTTATACTCCCACAGAAAATTATTAAACAACTTGAAGAAAAATTAGAGCCTTCATCTGGCATGGGAAAGACACAAAATGTACTAAAGCCAAAGTGGCCTGGAAGGATATGTGTGTCCCTAAACAAGAAGGGGGCTGGGGATCAAAAGATTGGCTGAGTGGAAAAGAGCAGCTCTATACAAGCATATTTGGGACCTAGCACATAAAAAGGACTCACTATGGGTAAAATGGTGTCACTCCTACATCATCAAGAACAGGAATATGTGGACTTTTCAACCCCCTGTGACAATGACCTGGACATGGAGAAAGATAGTAAAGTTCAGAGAGAAAATGCAGCAGCTTGTGTGGTATGATATTGGAAATGGTGAAAACACATGGCTCTGGTATGATAATTGGATGCCCCAAGGAAATCTAATTGCACAATATGGTCACAGAATCATTTATGATTCTGGACTAAGAAAGGATAGCAGAGTGATTGCTATCATAGAAGATGGGCAATGGAAATTACCTCCAGCAAGATCTCATGCACTTAACAGTTGGATTGAAGATATTAGATGCATCAGCCTAGCCTACCCCAAACCAATAGAGAAGATAAAATCATATGGAAAGGGAATAAGAATGCCATATTCTCAATAAGCTCAGCATGGCAGCTCTTAAGAACTAAAAGTACACTGGTGCCTTGGTGGAAATTAATTTGGTTCAGTGGTCATATCCCTAAGTGTGCATTTGTGCTATGGATGTTATGCAAGGGGGACTGAAAACTAAAGACAAATTTGTGAAATGGAATACTAGCATGGATGACTCCTGTCCTCTTTGTGGAAACCACAAGGAAGATGAAGATCATCTCTTCTGGAGATGCAATTACACCAGTGAAATATGGGAGATAGTATTGAGGAAACTAATGATACGGGGCCTCTTGGCATCAGTTTTTTTGCTATGCTACCAAGAAATTAAGAGGAAAAAGCTTTCAAGCAAGGCTTAGAAAGCTTGGGATGGCTGTTACTGTTTACATGATATGGTTCGAAAGAAATAAGAGAACATTTGAGCAGCAACAAAAACAAAGGAGGAACTGATCATGATGATCCAACAATGGATCTGCTGGTGTCTGAGAAGCTGGAAGCAAATAAAGGGGAACAATGTAAATAAAAGGCTTTGCTCCAATTGGGAAATTGATGAGAGAATGATGTTGTCTTAAAACAGCTATACCTATACTGAAATATAGGACATCTATTGCTGAGAAAGATTTATTGTTGTAGAACATTTGATTGGTAATAAAAGGTTGACTTTCACTCAAAAATAATCCAAGATCTCTTGCCAATTGCAGCTTTTTTCGCGGCTCAAGCTTCGACCCGGTCTCAAATATGTTCTCTAATGCTTTGATTTGCTCATCATTGAATTTCTTTCTGCTTTTGCTCTTCCTTTTTGACATCGCTGAATCAAAGATGGTGATGCACTCTGCATCTGCCCCCACCATTTCTGGGAAACAGTATTATCCGCCATCTAGCATCTTGCCTGGATTTTAAGCCAGCACTGCTTGTATCACTTTTGTGGTAATCTTTTAGAAACTAATGGAGGGAGGGTTCAAGCTTTGGTATGTTCATGTTTGTGGTGGCTTTTGCTGATACGAAAGAGTATCTTCTGGGTGAATGGTCTAGTTGGGATTTTAACTGTTCTGTTTTGAGATTTTGAGCTTGGGGCTCTGCTTTTATATCAATGCCGGTGGAGTCTACCACTGCAGAATGCTTTGCTTTTGTCAATTAGAATTCTAAAACTCTATCACAATATATAGATGCAAGCAGTGCAGCAAACATGACTCCAACATTTAGGCCATGGCTCTTTGACTGTGGGTCCGCTTGGTGTCTTCTTTTCTAAAAATCCAGCTGTGTTCTTCTAATATCCATAACATTAATTTAGAGAACTTAGGGAACAGTACAAGGAAGTGATAAGAGAAGCGCTACACAAAGAAATGATCAAATTCAGCTGAGATACTAGTACTGCTTGTAAATTTCTGATCTGCAAGTCTTAACTTTGCAAAACTTAAGCTTGGTTGATCCATCCCTGGCTGGGACCTCTATACTGTAATAAAATTCTGCTTCATCTTCAAATTGCATGAATATGTTGCCTTATTGAATGGATTGTTCAAAGCAATCTATACCAGATTGCTTTTGGTTTGAAGCAATCTTCCTGAATTTGTGATTTTTTCTAACGCTATGCTTTGTAAATTGATGGTAGCTTTTTGTGAAATTTAACATGTAGTCATGTTCCCATGGTGACAATTCTCACTGAATTTACGTCTGTAGATAGTCTTTTATCTCTTTAACTACAGTAAGGGTCGTGAAAGACCTGAAATTGGAAAAAGGGAGACGGTAGATGCACTTGCAGCAAGCTTCGTCGTGGCACTCAATCACACATCGTGGCTTCTGCATTTGGTTCATAAGACGAAAGGGGGTGGTTTGACAATTAGAGAGAGTTAAACTCCAGACTGCACCATCCTATTTTTTGGCTAATAGAAAGCAGCATCATGGCCTGTGGTACTTACGTTGCATATTGACTGGAGCTAGGGGAAGTACCTAATCATTGCTTTAGACCAATACTACCATGAATTGATTGTGCTCATTCTCTTAATACAGAATATAAAAAAAAAGACAGTGGAATTATTGCGCTGGTGATGAAGAATACACTGACCAATTGTTTCCACCATCTCTAGCATTATTATGGAGGAAGCAGCTTGGTGTAAGGAGTGATTGAGTGCAAATTTAGCAAACAACACCACTCTATCAAACCCACAAAAACAGCACTCCTCAGTGTGTTGGGCTGCCTAGATACTATTCAACTTAGAAGGCTGCTTCAATCCATCAATCTTCTCTTCCCCCACAGCACCTTTGCCTTTTCTGTACCAGGTAACCGTCTCCTTTAAGCAAAAAATACAAGGGCATGCATGAATTGATGTTATGGTTTGTACAAAAAAATTGGAAGTGAATCCATGAATAGATTGTTTTATTGAATGGATTGCTCAAAGCAATCTATACCAGATTGCTTTTGGTTTGAATCAATCTTCCTGAATCTGTTTTTTTTTTTCTAACGTTGTGCTTTGTAAGTTGATGGTAGCTTGATGAGTTGGTTGATTTCCAATCATGGATTTTGGTATCTAACATTGACAGTCATACGAAGAGCGTGATGGTTTTGCTTGGTCACTTCCATAATTGGTGTCAGTTTGTAATAAAGATGCATGCAGAATTGAACCAGCTTGCTCTTTGAACTAAACCCCATTCAAGCTAAGATTTGACTTCTTCTTTCTCTTTGAACCAGCTTGCTCTTTGAACCAGCTTGCAGAATTGATGGTTTTGACTTCTTCTTTCTTTTTTATCAGTAGACATGCAATTCAACTGCTCGCACTAATGGTGTCGTTAGATCTACCTTTTCTCCTTTTGTTTTATACTGGGTTGTCATTGTTTATAACCATCTTGTGATGAGTTTGATATGAAAGTTAAGATTGTATTATAATCACACAAGTGTGGGATAGAATTGAAGTTGCTTTCTTTGGGTTAGATATTACTGCAGAAAAAGAGATGGATATTTGTGGATTTTAGACTACTCAAAAGAGGGGAAGAGAAGAATTAAAGTTTGTTAAAGAAAATGTTATTCAGCAAAAAAGAGGTGTGTTCAGCGGAATGAAAAGAGGGGATTAGAGCCTATAGTTAGTCCTACTAACGACCACCCAAAGAGGCTACATGTAACATATGTTCGCCGGTTAGCTTGAGCAACGCCTCTTCTTGCAAGCGAACGTTCTTGTTTCAATGATCAAAGAGTAGTAGACGTTGCTCAAGGTAGCAATTATTGGTCTATATCACCAAGTTCTAAATAACGTCTACTTTTTCTTCTTGATTAGGAGTCGTCGAATTTTCTGAACTGTTATGGCTGATAATGCAACAACATCAGCCAGCATTGAACTCAATGCCTACTTTATTGGGTGCTAGAGAACAATATAGGGAAGCTCGTGCTCATAGGATTGATATTCTTAGGCGCAATCGGCGGAAAGGTATTATTACCTTTTACCAGTTATTGCAAGAATTTGTAATTCATGTTAAAGCTTGGTTCAAGCTGGATTTCCAGCTTTTGATGATGGTAAGTATGCAATTCATTGAGCAAAATGAAAAAAAAAAAAAAATTTACGTGTTCGGCAGAATGGAAAGAGGAGATTAGAGCTTATAGTTAGTCCAAGTAACAACATCTAAAAAAGGCTGCATGTAAGGGATGTTCGACAGTTAGCTCGAGGAACGCATGTTCCCATAAGCGAACCTTCTTGTGTCAACAATCAAAGAATAGTTAACTTTGCTCGAGCTAGCAATTATTGGTTCTAAATTGCTAAGTTCTAAATAACGTCTACTTTTTCTTCTTAATTAGGAGTAGTGTTCAAATGCTTTTTGCGACATTGAGTCACAAGTAGAAAATGGCCAAGGATTTTTGTAATTAACATAGACAGTCCTTTTTATTCTTGTGAATTTATTGATTATAAGTACAACAGATTTGGAATCAAGTTACTGTAAAGTTTTTTAACCATACAGTTCAGTTCTTTTTATTCTTGTGAATTTATTGATTATAAGTACAACAAATCTCCAATCAAGACATAGTATTAATTTAAATTAATACTCACATGTTATGAATTTATATTCCCTATGTGATTTTCATTTTTCTTTAGTTTTATGAGTTTTGGTTTTCCTAATAGCAGGGATTTTAGGCACACAGTAGCAAAGTTGAGTACTAATAGATCAGAAGTTAGTACACTTTTAGATTCCTTAGAATTAGTTTTTAAGTTAGATGAGGCTTACTAAACAAATATGACAACAGTAAAGCCAGAATATTCATATTAATTTATGCAAAATTAATCATACATATATATAAAGATCCCAGTAAAGAAATATCAGGTTTATAAAATGCTTGCCATATGACTTAAAGAACTTAACTGTTCCGAATAGAATTCTAATCTCATACTAAGAGAGATTACCTTTTTATAAGAAAATTCTAGAAATGTTGAATAAGGAACTGCTTAGAATCAGTTTTTAGTATACATGAGGATTACTAAACAATATTGAACTAACCTCAAAAGTTAAGTTCTAATAGGTTAGTATATTAGTTAGTGGATTTTTAGAGTGTCTAGAATTAGTTTATAGTAATACGTAATGCTAAGTAATTTAGACCTGATTAAATCATGCGAAATAAATCAAATACACATATAAAGATCTCATTAAAAAAATATCAGGTTTTAATATGCTTACGTATGACTAATAGAACTTAATAGATTACCTTTTTACAAGACAATTGCAGATACTGTCGGATACGGAGTAGTCTGAGAGAAACTATAAAAGCATCACATATGTCCCAAAAATACTCACATGAAAATCTTTTCAATCATCGCAGCAACTCTCAGGTGTTGTCTCTATTTACTCCGATCCTCTGTTCATCTTTCAGAATTACATGAAGGCAAAGATACACTACTACCTAAAGAGAAACATACTCGTAATCCTTATAATCTCTCTCTCTCTCTCTCACACACACACACGCATACTCTCTCACACTCTCACTATCTCACAAGAAAGTTTAAGTACTTATGGATCTCTCTTTCTCAGTGTTAGTACTCTGTTTACAATCTGAAAATTTACCAAGCCGTTTTTACAGTAAGTGCTAATCAAAGCACGAGGTTAGCTAAGACAAAGGATACATTGCAGCCATAAATCATTATTATGTCTTTACCCTTTTTTCTATTCAATTTCAACAAGTTATATGCATTATTGTTATTCTTTACATTCTTCCTCAATTTGGTTGTTATGGATAATGCTAAGTTGTACAATCGAAGGAGAGCAAATGGCGGCAAAATGCACCAAACTCTTTGATGTAAAAGCTGACAGAGATGATTGGACCATCAAAGTTAGGGTGACGCGGATTTGGGATGGAATAAACCCAAGCACAAAAGAGATTTACAACTCTAACATGATATTGCTTGACAAGGAGATAAGTATGACATATCGTATTCGGTCATGAAATATAAAAACTAATATCCTAACAAAATAGTAGTGACTATAATTATATGATTCCAGGGAAATATACAGCATGTATTATTGCAAAACAACCAGAGGCGCACATTCTTACCACAATTCGAAGAAGGAAACGTCTACATGATTTCCAACTTCAAGATCGCAGAGGCAAAGGGAACGTACAGGCCATTACCAAAGCAGGATACAATGATCACTTTGTTCCATGCAACTAAAATATAACACCTCAAGCAAGATGTCAAATCAATGCCTCAGCATAACTTTAGACTTATAGCGACTGATATCACATACCTTACAGAGTTACAGGTAAAAAAACTTAAAGGACTCAATTAGACTTCTTTCCCATATTAAATTGTATTAGAGTAGTTGCATATAATTCGTTTTCCCTGCATTCTATCTAGATGTCATTGACATTCTATCAAATGTCTTTGACATTGAAGATTTTGGTATAAAGCCTGGGAGGACCAAACCGCTTTTCAAGAAGGATATCATCTTGACAAACAAAAGGTAATGAAATCTCTCTTAGACTAACAAGATATGTACATTAGAACATTCGCCATATCTATATACAAATGCATTATTTGTGACTGGCATGATAGGGCCAAGATTTGGAATTTGAAAAGATTCTAAACAAGCAAACAACCACTGAAATAGTACTTATTGTATGTGGTTGTACGGTCGAAGAATTAAATGGTTAGGCGTCTTTCACTCTTCTTTTTTGCTTTACATGTAACAGTTCTTTTGTTCCCTTATTCTGATTTCCCTACAATGGGATCTTATGTTCATGTTGGGGGGAAAAAAGAAGAAGGAAAACATGCACCTAACTTCCACAGGTTGAATGTAGATTTACGCCAATCTCAACATAAAGGAGGCCAACGACCTTAGAGAAAGGATGCACCATGCAATAGACCAGAACTTTGAGATTGAAATGGTACCAACCCCAACAAAACCAACCAGGCAACCATAGAAGAAATAAAGCTGACCAACATATTGACTATCGACCAAATCCTCAATAAGAAGTTTGAAGATGGACGAAAGGTACTTCAATCTCGCATGACTCCTAAAACTCCTTTGCACACCTTACGTTTGAAGTACTCTATACATTATTATGTTTATGCTTTGCTGCATTTGTATAGGAAATGATTTGTACCTGTAATGCCATGATACTACAATTCTAAGATGTAAACAGCTTGTATTACTCAGCATGCTAATACAGTAAAAAACTAAAGCCCTTTCAAGATACATTGTACTGTGAAAAATGCAAACATTTGGCCAAGATACCATTTCAAAGGCAAGCAAGTCAGGTATGAGATCTATTGGGCTGTAACATATTTTGCACTTGGCACTCGAGGGAAAAAATGGACAACTGTCAAAAATTCTTTTACATTCAATCAAGGCAAGCTATTAATGTTGCAATACAATTATGCATAGGTATAGACCGCAGGTGCAAGTAAAGCATGTTACGGGAACATTCGTCATTTTCAACTGAGAAGCAGAAAGGATGCTACAAATGCCAGCACATTAACTCATTGATGAACAAAAAGAAGTAAATTCTGATCACAATGCATTGATAGTTATTATGACATATCTCTATGACATCAGCAAAATAAGCCACCCCTCTACTATGAGATTTACAAGAACCTAAAACTACATACGCTATTTCAGGAACAAAATCTGCGAGAAATTCCAAAAGTTGTGAAGAACATTGTTGGTAGGACCTTCATCTTCCAAGTCTAGAAAATGCAATTCAACATCGATAAGGGTTATGCAGACTACACTATAAACCGAGTCTTCGAGGATATAGATATTGCGGACGAAATTGCCCATTTGGTTACAACTATGCAGGTACTAAAAATCCCCGATTAGCTCAACAAACTCTCTCACATAGAATCCCACGATAATTTCTAACATAGCATTGAAGCCGTGCATTTAACATATGCAGGTTTCCAAAAATTGTGGTGAAAAAGATGACTCCCAAAAGGTTCAGAATTCTGATACAAGTACCAAAAGAAAGCGCCTCAAAAATAACAATCAAGCTGGGCAAAGTGCAATGGAACCTAATGACAATGCATCACATTTAGAAGATGACTGAGGATGAAGAACGCGAGTATGTTCCAATAGTGAAACAACAAGCTAAAGTTCCAGAAAGAAGAGAATCAAGAAGGCCAAGGAAAAAGAATGTAATTATGGACAAGTAGACATACACAATGAAGGAACTTTCACTTTTCTTTTACATGAAATTTAAGCAGCAATTACATAGACCGATAAGGAGATAATTTATATACTTTTGCCCTTTGGTGATTAGATCTCTGCAATTTTCTATGCCAAAAAGAAGTGGAACTTTGCTGAAGAGATTTGCTTAGTCCTTTTACTTTACTTGCATTAATTTTATAGTCCAATACTATCTTCTAGTGATTTAATCACTGCCGTCTCATCAAATTGGTATGCTAAGTCAAGAAAAAGTGACATCAATCTCTTAAAAATAAGAGTACCGTCCTTTCCCGCCAAGGACTCACTTTTTGTCTAGAAGGAATCAGGAAATTATTCACTGTATGTTGTCGTAAAATCATTTCAGCAGCTAGACATAGTGATTTGGTTGGCTCTTTTCGAGCACTTTCAATTCAATCATTCACTTTGCCTTTTTGTGTAAATAAGAGGTAACTCCAACATTACACAATTTTAGGCTCAATATTCTAAAAGAAGAGTTGGTATTTTAAATATCTAAAAAAGAGACCCGTTCAATTTGATATCTGTTGAGGCATAGTTAGAGAGACATAATACTTTTAAAGGAAAAGGAGACATTGGGCCTTGCGTTACATTTTGGGATTAGGATTTAATGACGTATTGTTGCAACAACTGCAACTGGAAGCATTCGTCACCTTCAGTGCACCTAAAATCATTACATAAGCAAGATTATCTTTCATTGGCAAGGATTCTATATTTGCCATTAATTGACTATAACAAACATTATAAAATTTTGGAAAGAATTGCATTGAGCCTGAACTTCAACGTCGCTAGCTAACATCATGAATAGTATAAACTAATGCACCTAGAACTAATCCAAAATTACATGTTTCGTGTAGATTGACAACGACATCAAGGTCAATCAGCTACGTGTACTCACTTATTTGCCAACAGAGTTAATCAAGGATATTATGGTCAAGATTTCAAAAGTATCATGTCTAGACCTTTTTAGCATGCGTTGGACCTGCAACAACTTCTAGACGTTTGAGTGCCGACTACGAAATTATATGTGATGCTAACATTGGGAATTCAAAGTGGCCAAATGATGATAAAAGACTAATATCTTGGCAGATACTTTCACGGTTAGAAGAAATAGGACATACAGATTTAGGCATAAGAATAGCAATACAAACTTATTTCAAAGCACCAACACTAGAGAAATTTACAATTAGCATTGGAAAACTACAACTATTGCTGATACTGGATACATTGATGCAAAATATGCAATAGAAGTAATCTCAATTTTGAATGGAACAAAGACCAACAAAGAGGAGATTGCTACCTTTATTCAGTGTTTTGATATGGGATATGATAGTGCCTCACTCCTTAAATCACAATTCATAGTCGATGGCATAATACGTTTAAATTGCGACAATTGTTGCCCAACTCAACAAGATGTGTGTTGCAATTATATTTGGACTTTTACACGAAATGAACACGGAGAAGATTTCACAGGCATAGATGTTAACTCTTGAAGAGAAGAGATCAATCAATTGCCTGATGTGTAAGATTGATCTTATAATGGATAGGTTCTTAGAGAATAAACGTACATTTGCCCTTTGGTATACAACTGACGAGATATCTCCCTAATTCTTTTATCTTATTCTTATATGTCACAACTCGATCTCATACTAAAAGATTCTTAGTACTAAGAATCTTAGTACTAAGTTTCTTATTTACTTCAATTCGATCTCATACTAAAATCTTATTCTTATATTTTCCTAACTCTGTTGAAATAAGTTTCTTGAGTGTTCGTTAGTTACTTAAATTAGTTTAAAGGTGATACTTAGAACTTCAAGCTTCAAACAAACATCCTATTCTTTGCATTACAAACGTAGATGTGACAAGGACCTTTTACCCAACAAAGAGTGTCTAAACAGAACCGAACATAATCTTTTACAACCATATCATGAACTAACCCGAGCTTGGCTCGGGTTTCTGGGCTAGTAATCTTTAATTGCAACAGCCATGTCAGATGCATATGACCACAGATTAGACAAAAACATAAACAAAAAATTCTACTCTATTTAGAAAGCTAGAATCGCATCCATTCCATCTTTCGCATGAATTTGTTAGCATGAACTTGTTAAATCTATAAAAAGGAAAAGTACATTCAGACTCCACTTCTGAACTAAACCACCACATAACAGTTGGTAACAGTTTCAAAACTCTTTAGCACAAGTTAAAAGGTGGAAGAGAAATATTGTTTTCCCAAATTAAAATATGCACTTGCAAAAGGAGAAACATAAGGATGTTTAATTGGGTGTACAAGTTGAAGCCGTTGTGAAGGAGAGATGTACCACTAAAGTTGGGTTGGTTTTAAACAAATGCTTGAGAAATCCAACCTCCTTACACTAATGTACAACAAGCCCAATAATATTAAACGAGTTTGGCTAATTAACCCTTATTTATTTACAGAAGTGTTCCCAACCTACTCTGATCGCACCCAAAGGCCCACTGAGGGTCCCATTTTTGCGCGACACGTCGGATCAGGCAACAGTCAATATTCAACGCTTCTAACCGGTCAAAACATACACGCTCAAGTCACGTGCATTTTTTACTTTTTCTACGTTACTTCGTCACTAAGAAAGTCATTTTTGCACGACGCCTCATCACGCTTCGACTGTTGCACGTTGCCAGTCGGCGCGCCTTGGCAATTGCCCAAGGAGGTTGGCCTTGGCCTTCCCCCTAGGGTTGGCCTTTGGCCTCCGCCCTTACACCTTCACTTCTCTTCAAGGGACCATGCATCGTCTGTGACACCCGTCGCTAGCTTTCGCGCGCCGTCTCTGCGACCCTTGTCGCCCGTTCCCGGGCGCTGACTCCGCGACCCCTGTCGCCCGGGAGCCATCTCTGCAACCCTTGTTGCCCACGCCTACGAAACGCCTCTGCGACTTTTGTCGCTCGGGCACAGTCTTCACGACCCACGTCGCCCGCGCCTGGGCACTGTCTCTGCGACGCTTGTCGCCCATCACCCGGGTGCCGCCTCTGAGACGCTCGTCGCCTGGGCACCGTCTCCGCGACTTCCGTCTTCCGCGCATGCGCGCTGTCTCCAACACTCTGACGCGCCGTTCATACAGTCGCGCCCCGTGGCTCTTTATCACACTACCGTGCCCCCGGCACCATACACACTCCGTTGCGCCTATGCGTCACGCCCATAGATACAGTCGTGCCCCCAGGCTCTATGTCACACTACCGTGCCCCCAACACCATACACAACACCCCGCGTTCATGCGCTGTACTGCTAATACAGTCACGCCCCTAGCTCTTTATCACACTACCACACACCTTGCGTTGGTCCATCCTTACACCACACCATGCGCACCTTGCCTTGGTTGTGGAACATGCTTTGACCCACTCTCTGGAGTGTGCAGCATCCCACGGGGGTAGGTGACTCCTCCGGGACAATATCTCCGCGAGGAAGCTTTTCAACTCCCTTCTGCCAAGTAGACGGCTCCTTCGGGATGCTACCTTGACACGCTCTGACTGCTTCGGCACAAGGACTCACCCGCGGGATAGGCGACTCCTCCGGGACACTATCTCCACCAGGAATCTTTTTAACTTTCCTTCCACCAGGTAGACGGCTCTTCCGAGATGCTACCTCAGCTCGTCTGGTAGACGCCTCTTCTGGGATGCTACTTTGGCGCGCTCTAAGTGCTCTGGCACAAGGACTCATCCACGGGATATGCGACTCCCTTGGGACAATATCTCTGCCAAGGTGTCTGCATGACTGGCCTACATGCTCCGGCACTGAGGGGCTTCATCAGCACCCCTAGGTCACTCCGAGACGGGAACAGGTCTTCGGAGGGCATCGCGCCTAGTCCGCCTAGCAGTTGGGCCTCAGGTCTTCCCCACCACTGCTAGGCCTGTGGGACTCTGCAAGGGCTTGGATTGGTGGCGAGATCAAAGGGGTTATCTGGCCACACCAGCGATGTGGGAGCCAGTCTTTTCAAACAGACAAGCGATGCTGCGGGGGGCAGGCCAGATAAATATGCGATCTGATAGTCTGTACAACACCGGTACCTGTGGACCCTCCGATGACGTGTCACTTCTGGGGAGCGCCACATGTTTGTTGATGACATCATCTCAAGCTCGATAAATAGGAGTCTTAAGAGTTTATTTGGGGGACTTTTTGAACATTTTACTTTCTCACTCTAGAATTCTAAAGAGAGAAACATACAGGACCTTGACTCTGGATCTCAGCATCGCACTGTGACTGTCGTCGTGTATTCAACTCGCGCCATCGCCCTCTCAGCACTGCCATCCTTAGGCTCTATCTAGAAAGCCTTTGGTCTCTACCCTTGCTTCATCGTTACTGTGCCCATATCAGCATAATTGGCATCTGACACGGACTGCATTCCTCATGGCACCTCCACGTCGACTGCGAACCCACTTTCCTTAGCATCAAGAAGTTAATATATATTGTAAATGACATCATTTCCCCATTTTGACTGAAGTTAACAATACATTGTCAAACAGACTAAACAAAGTACACTTGCAGACGCATGAATTACAGTCAACCTACTCTGTCTGCATAACTTGGAAATAGTCTCAATAATATGTTTAACCTCAAATAACTTAGTTCCGGTGTTAAGCTGCAAACTTGCAGTCTCCAAGTATGATGATCTACTCTACCAAGATAGTTTCAATCGTATTCGTCACTAAAAGAAAAAATAGGCTGTAAGGACATCCTTACAAGTATGATATAGGGACGCTTCTAACGTAGAGGCGCTTTGGATGGTGTTGTTACGTCGTCTCATTAGAAGCCGTTACAATAAGTTATTACAACGCACACAAGCGCCTCAATAAGAGTAAGGCTTAACAAGGCGCAAATGAGCGTCCTATAAACTGAACCACATCAAACCTTATTGGGATGCTTTGGAACGTTGTTTTAGATCTTTTAGGGCGCTTTTCAGCGTCCCAAGATTAAAAAAATTGAAAAAAAAAATTATATAATCATTTTCTGTTACAACTTTCGGTATTTAACAAATGAGCTAAGGTAATGGCTAATCATGATTGGCTTTTACTCTTTCCGGAGGCTTTAGCTAGTAATCTAGCTATTCTTCGTTCGGATAATGCCCCTATCTTATGCAATGATAATCCGCTTCGATTGAGTTTTCCAAAACATCATCGTTTTAAAGCTTTTTTGCTCCATCAGCCTCAATGCTTTTCAATTCTTCGACTGGTCTAGGCCAATCCTCCTGTTGGTTATCCATTATATCAATTCTCTCAATGCGCCAAGGAGATGATGCGGCAATTATCCTCTTGGAATGCTCATAGTTCTTCTAACATGGCTAGAAACATCCACTCTATTCAAACCCTTCTATCCTCTATGTTTATCCAAAAATCTCCTATAGAGCCACAAGCAACCCAGATCTTTTAGCTCTACTGTGAACTTGATTTCTTACTGGAATGTGAAGAAATTTTTTGGGCTCAACGCTAAAAAAATTTACGGTTGGATCTAGGTGATAGAAACACAATTTTTCCACACCTCTATACCTTCATCCGTCGTCAAGGTAATCGCATTTCTTCCTTGAAAGACAATGGCATAACTCACTCTCATGAAGGTCTTATCAGACAGATTTTGGTTGATTACTTTCAAAACCTGTATTCCCCTGCTCTTGCTCCCCTAGACCCCTGCTTCTACCTCTCAGCCTTCATTCCCTCACCTCAGCTCAAACTCTACAGATGAACCAGCCTTTTTTGGAAAGTGAGATTAAACGGGCGGCCTTTCAAATTAAAGCCTTTAAGTCTCCTGGACCATAAGGGTCTTCCTGCTGTTGTCTTCCACAAATTTTGGGATCTTCTGGGGCCTTTTGTGACTAAATGAGTGCTTTATTTCCTGTATTCTGGTTTCATGTTACGGGCTGTGTATCATACCTTTTTAACGCTTATCTTGAAAAGGCCTAATCCTGATTCCGCCTCTGACTTTCGTCCTATTAGCCTTGGTAATGTTATCTACAAAATCATTGTTAAGGTTCTTGTCGCCCGTTTATCCCCTGTTCTGGACTCCCTTATCTCCCCCTTTCTAAATGCTTTTGTTTTCGTTCGATGTCTTTCGGATAATGTTTTACTTGCTCAAGAACTCATTCACTGCGTTGAAAAGAGGAGAAAAGGGAAATGAGCTTTTATTGCTCTCAAATTGGATTTGAGCAAGGCCTTTGATCGTTTACGCTGAAACTTTTTAGAACGGGTTTTGGTAACCATGAATTTCCCACGGAATTGGATCAATCTTATCATGCAATGTGTGTCTACGGTGTCGTATTCTGTTCTTGTAAACAGTGTTCTTACCCCCTAAATGCGGCATTCTGCAAGGTGAGCCACTGTTGCCTCTCATGTTTATCCTTTGTTTGGAAGTTCTTTCTACTTTCCTTCATTCGGCAGAACAAAGGGGATTGATCACTGGTATAAAAGTTGGCCGTCGATCTCCACCTATGTCGCATTTGATGTATGCAAATGATATCTCTTTATTCCTTAAATTGCGTAAGAGCCTCATTCGTGAAATCTCCAAGCTGAACACAATTTTCAGTAGATACTGTGAGATTTCTGGTCAATAAATTAATAAAGCACAAATAAAATCTGCACTTGTCTTTTCCTCCCACCCAACCTTTGGAAAATATTTGGGAATACAACTTGATGTATCAACCAACACATGATTACTTTTCTCGGGGGTAACTCAGAGAGTCCAGGATCGTTGTGCTCACTGGTTGGGTTTATTATTGAACAAAACGGGTCGAGCTACCTTAATCCAATCAATTCTCTCTCTCTGCTAATCCATTACATGTCCGTTTACGAATTTCCAGTTTATGTGTGTAAGCAATTAGATCAAATTCTGACATGTTTCTGGTGGTCGGGTGAAGCTTCTCATAAATCTATCCATTGGATTTTATGGACAATTTTATGCCTTCCTAAATACCTTGGTGGCTTAGGTTTTCGAGATTTTTTCTCTTTCAATGAAGCATTACTTGCCAAACAAGCTTGGAAATTTTGGTTCTTGCCTCAAAGTCTGATTGCTCAGGTGCTTAAAGGCAAATACTTGCAACATTAAGTCTTTTTGAAATCCAAAAACTTCCGTAACAGTTCATGGGTTTGGAAAAGTCTTTAGTTGGGCATCGAGTCTTAAAACAGGGTCTTCAATGGAAAATTGGGGATGGAAGAAGCATTTCTGTCTGGATGGACTGGTGGTTACCTAGTGCACGACCCCTCTTTTGATCCCTTACAGTAATAGTACTGACCGGCTCTGGTGTCTCTGATCTTATCTGTTCTCGTACTCACACCTGGGATATGGGTCGAGTCATGTCTATCTTCCTAATCGACTTAGCAACCTCTATCTTTCAAATTCCACTTCCATCTCAACTTCCCGTAGATCAAGCCATTTGGTTTTTATTCAATTCAAACACTTTCTCTGTTTCAGCGACTTATCAATTCCTCCTCAATAATCTCAATAATGTTTCTAGTCACTTAACCCTGTTCCACCTAAACTTTGAAGACGTCTCTGGAGTTTGCCTATCCCGAGAAAAATTAAATTCTTTCTTTAGAAATTTCTTCATACTCGTGTGCTTAGCTCTGAACTCCTAAAGAGAAATTGTCTCTCTGAAGACTCCTGTCCACTTTGCTCTAGCGATCCCGAAACACATGATCATCTGTTTTTAGCCTATCTTTGTGTGGAAGCTATTTGGACACGTTCTCTTATTCATCCAATCTCTCAAAACTCAAGGTCCATTTCATGCAGAAGTTGGTTTTGTGATTGGTGTTCCTTACCTATGTTAAGGGATTTACCATCCATATGGCGCATTATCCGCATTTCTCTTCTGCTTTGGAATATTTGCATTGGCCGTAACGAGTCTGTTTTTTCGCAATCAACCTCATCCTTAGGAAATCGAATTCCAGGTTTCAAGCTATACTTTTTTCTAAGGCTTATCAGCAGCGATTGGGCAAGCTACATAAACCTCTTAGAATTCAGGCCACTCATCTTCTTGTCTTTGAACTTAATCCCTTATTCCTGGGGCGTTTATCCAACGTTTGTGTGCTTGGCTGTGCATGTTCATCATCCTATTCCCGGCTTGTTATACAACCAAATTTTCGAATCTATTGCTTAGTCCAGTGATTTTTGAATGGTTTAAGGCCATTACAGGATCCCGCGCATGTTGCTAGAGGCAACATCTTCTTCATATCAATTATATTGACATATTCGGNACTAAAAAACAACCTGTATTTATGGCATTGTTGGCTCCGGCTCTTGGATATGAGTCACGTTCTTAAGCAACCAACCGCTTGGTGACGTGTTGTTGGTTCTGGCTCTTAAGATTGCCTCTGACTCAATGTGATTGCTTCACTCGCCTTGCTCCTATCACTTGTGTCATGGCGGTTTCCGACTGGAATAATGAGTCCAGATTCGGTATAGGCTTGGTTTTTTTCAACTTTCACTGGGTACCTATTGGCACTTATGTTGATTCAGCCACTCATTCTGCTCTTCATACAGATGAGGAGACTGCTCTCACCTTGGCTTTAAAGTGGCTAGTCGAACTGCATTGTCAACATGGTATCATACTAACTCCTCGTTCAATCTTGTTTGAGCATATTCGAAGCAAGGCATCTGAGATTAGAAGCGGAGGACTGCAAAATGTACAGGGACATGACAGTGTTAAGGATAACAGCGAACTACAGATTTTTGCATTCAGTACATATCGGAAGGGTTACAGATAGGATCCTTGCTTTAACGTTAGCATTGACATCTTTTGCCCGGCGCCGATTCATCGGATTTCTTCAGATCTATGAAGATCTAGGGTTTTGCTTGATTTTTTAAATCTGAAAGATCTAGATCGGAGTGAGGGTCATGGTTTTGTTTGGTTTGTATTGTTGATTGAAGTGGTTTGCCTATGCTCAGGTTCGATATGTAATTGCCTGCAGTGGCCGGAATTCAGCCGGTGATGATCGGGATCCTACCGGCGGCGGCCGGATTTTTTGCCGACAGAAATTAGGGCTCTTTAGTTGGCTGTAGGGTGTCCGTTTGGTTACTAGGCTCTGTTTCTAGGTTTTGGTGCCTAGGTTTTTGCTGTGTTACGCCGTGATCTCCTGCGGGTGGGGGGGTTGGGGGGGGATGGGGCCTCGGGTGGGTTTTAGGCGTGTTTGTGCGTTTGGGTGGGGGTAGGGAAGGGGGGTTGGGGCCCTCAGGAGGGGGGGGGTGGGGTTTCCAGGGTAATATGCTCTAGGGGTTTTGTGTGTGGGGATTTGGGGGGGGACGAAGTCAAATATAGTCTAGCTTAGGCATGTTTTGTGACGGTTGGTTTGATGCCCGGCCTAATGGTGACTGTGTTTTGGAGGGAAATCACCAGCAAAATATCGTGAACCATTCAAGATTACCTGCCTCTTGTATTTGCATTGTCATCCCTTTGATTGCCGAATACATCTTTGTCTTTCGTCTGACTCCAGTTGACTTTCTCATTGTAATTTTTGCTGTTGTTTAGATTTATAGTGTTTCTTTTTAGTTTACTTCGTGTTTTTATAACCTTTAGGCCTCTGCTTATTGTTTAAAGTTAATCTAAAGTGTAAGATATGCTCTGCTTTAGTTTAATTGTAATTTGTTTCGGGTCTATGGGTTTGTTACTTTCTGACTTTTGTGGTCGTGTATACATAGAATCACGAAAATGTCGTGACATTTACTCGCCGTTGGACAACTTTGTAACCGTTTAATCATCAATGCTATTTTCTTATTAACCAAAAATATATATATATACAAGAACTTAAAATGGTAATATCCAAAAATTATGTTATTTCACTTGTAAAATGTACAACTCATACAATCATCCTCTTAGTACAATGCCTAATATGTTAGATCAACGAGTTATAAGCACATACAATACATAATTTCTTGTCAATCATATCAACAAGTAAGCAAGTTTAAAGATCTACTTGGAGAAGATAACATTGTTCCAAAGACATACTAAACAATGCTATGATATCAATGAATGAATATTACTCCAAATCTCACAGAGCACCGTCAAGGACTGCAAAATCTCTGCTCAACTTTCTATCAGCATTTACACGACTATCGAACAATTGAATTCCATCCGATCAAACTACAAGTAAAACGCAAAATTAGACAAACGGACAAATAGTCATATATAAAGTATTCAATAGGATTCCAGTAAGAAGATTGTCATTCTTTGGAGTAGATAGTATTTCCAATAACGAAAGCTTTGCTATTTGTGGATACAAACTTTATCATTTCCACCAAAGTATCTAAAAAAAAATGACAGCCCCATTCAGTAAAAAACTAATAAATGCAAATCCATATGCTTAACAACTTCAGTTTTTTCTACCAAACTGTGGTCAAATATGAGTACAAAACAAAGAACATACCACTCCATGATGGTTGCCAATGCCCTTGGTGATGAGTTAATGCGCTTAATCATACCGTGGTGAGTTAATGCGCTTAATCATATTGTGGTTTGAAATTTAAAATGACCATTTGGCAGAAACAAGGTTAAAAAAAACTAAGTCAGCACTAAAACAACATATATTCTCCTAAAAGCATAATGGAAATGCTATAAAACTGCTAATAAATAACACAATAAAAAAACTGACTTCTTGATGCAAAGCAGGACCATACCGCGTGCTGGAGACAAAGGTTTTTGTTCATTCTGTACAATGTTCCATACATGTTAACAGCTTATTGTGGCTTCAGCTGCAGCCTGATTATAGGGCGTTCAGTCCATATCAGTAACCATCCCACTAAGCCTTGACAGGGCCTGAGATGCCTGCAAAGCATGCAATTTCTTTGCAGCTTCCATGCTACAGAGAGACCGAGCACTGTCCTAAGCATCACCCCAAATGACCACCATTGCACCTACACAAGTAACACCACTTTAGCATAGATCTTCTCCTTTTCCTTAGACTTACCAATCAACACTGCACTTCTAAAAGCTTCTCAAACAAAGAAACTTACCATGAGCAGAGCCAATGGTGGCCAAAAACAAAGAACTAGTGCTAAGACATGAGTAGGGCTAAGTAGCAGGGACACAGACACCATGTCCAACAGGGACACCAATGGGGATACTGGGCATGGCAATTTCCAAACTATCGTAGAAACATGTAGAAAGAAGAGAAGTCCATTGATGGACGTCATAGCCTAAGCTGGGGAAAAAAAAAGTACACAGAAGGCTATGGGAGACTAACCAAATGCGAAAAAGTCAATTTCAGAAATCAAGATCAGAAATTTAACAAAGGTTCCAACTCAACTATGGCGCTAGAAAACTAGATTAATTCGAAACTAAGCCTTTGTGGGGTTTTAACTCAAATCAGAGAGAAACTGCAGGTTTTTCAACGGCTGGAAATATTCTCCTGTCACCTCCCCATATATTTGACGGCAACTAAGTGAAACTAAACCTTTAACATGTAGAGGGATCAATTTTCTCAATTGCTTAGCTTCCAGAAAAACAATAATTCCACAACTTCTCTACTAAAGAAATCCCTAAACACAATTCCCAATATAATAAATCGCAATATTCCTAATCTAAGAGGCTAAATCTGACCAAAATCGACCCTATATGGAAAAGCCCCAAATTTCCACCGGAGTAGGAACCCTAAAGGTGATACAAATTAAAGAAGGAGATGGCATTTCTTTTTCTAGAATTAACAATTAATAACACAAAATCATCTATTAATGCAACCAGGTGTCGAATCAGTAGAATAATTCGTTACAAAAGGAGATGGCTGAACAAAAATGAAAAGATAGTTACCTAAGAGTTGTAATTGAACCCCAGATTGAGGACGTATCTCAAAAATGGTGGCCATGACAGGTGGGTGCTTGTAGTCTGGTTCTACCTGCAAGCTCGGTGGTGGTTCTTGTGGCAGATTCACGACATAGATGTGACAGTTCGAAAGAAAAAGAGATGGGGGCAGAGAAAGAGAGTAGCCCATTGAGAGAGAACTCATATTTGGCCAGATTTACAGCCTTGAGGATCCAATGACTTGTTGGAGTGTAGGTCATGGGGACATTGGATTTCAGCGTTGCAAGGAGAGATGGTGGCCAAATGGACATGAAGAGAGGAAGATAAGGGAATTGACAATTGGGGGAGAATATGCTGAGGTACAGAGGCGATCAATTTGGGGCGCTACGAAGCATCCTATTATGTACGGGAAATAAAGACGCTTTTAACTTAGCGCCTTATAACGAATTTTTTAGGACGCTTTTCATGAGGGTGTCGTTACATCTAAATTTTCTTGTAGTGCGTGCCTCCAGCATTCGAAATTTTCTCCAGTATAATCCATGCCACCTTTAAAGCAACCAGAAAAAGGAAAAACAACGAGTGTGAACATTAAAATATAGTCCTTCAAAAACATAAGATACAACAATACGTGCTTGTGTGTGTCATGTGTCCATGCACGCGCCCGTGTGAGGGTGTGTGTTTTGTGAGCTATAGAGGTATATACCATGACTCTTGTGTTGTCGATGGCAAAATGGTTGAGTACGGGCAATGCTCAAATGGTGAACTGTAGGCTGAAGCAAAGAATCCTGAAACAGCAGCCACCCCAGAATTAGAAGACACCGGCAAACAAGATTAGGTCAAGTACTTCTAGCGGGGCATGAGAAAGTCCTTGTTTCGGACAAACCAGTCAAATTAGGCACATCCTGGTATTTAGTAGGAACATAAATGTAGAAGGCTAAATCTTACAACCCTATTCTAAATCTTACAACCCTATTCTAAGGGACCTATCCGCACTATCACCACTTTAGCTATACCATAACTAAAGGCACTCGAAAAAGCATTAGAAAAGTAATTTACTACTCCATATTTTATTACTCCATATTACTAACTAGTACTGTATTGCTTTAGTATTGCCTGGTAGCCATTGGAAAGTAGAAGAGGAGCAAGAGGACGCAGTCGTTTCAAATCATATCATTATGTCTTAACAATTATTAAAGGACATCTCTTCTTCAATTTCACACTCTCCGATTCCATCTTTTTCCATGTTTTGCAGAATGACTCTATTGTCACCTAGTGTTTCTCTAATTTCTGCCTTTTCATATTTCTTCTTTATTTTTTTTGAAGACGTCTTTGGCTATATGAGATCTTCGGATCTTTTAGACCCGAAAATTATGCTGTCGTTTATTATTAACTGTCCACGTTGATTCACATGTGTTATCCTACTCGTAGATGGTAGCCTTTCTCCTTTTTATTTTGCTTTCTTGTTTTCGATCCCACCCCACCTCCACCTATTTTACATATCAAACAGCTAATTGAACAGAAGAAAATCAGAAGCTTGGTAAGTAATATTCCATATTTAATTGCAACAGCTGTATCAGATACATATGACCACAAATCAAAAGCTTGTCTTTTAGCATTGCTCATATTCTTGTCTTACTTTTCTGAAGCAGGTTGAGCAACGGTTCCCACTTTTCGTTCATAAAATATTTGGAGAACGTTAAAGACTTTTCTTTTCCTACTTTATTTTTTATTATAGGATTAAAGATTCTTGTGATTTTCTCTCATTTTGTCCCAAAACTTTGTTTCCATGCTTATATCTAAGTTCATTTGAGACTACAACGTACTTTTTTTCATTATCACAACTAAATTGTAGAGTTTGATGGTCAATGATATGTTTAGAAATTATTTTTTAAAAAAAATAATTTGTAACCATGGTTAACCCATGGACAGCCCATGTCTAGCCAGTGTCCACCAAAATTTTGATGGGCTGGACTTGGACATATAATATTTGGTCCATAAATGGGCTGGGCTGACATGAGCACGACTTTTTTAAAGTGGGCAGAACATGGTCTGACCCTTGGGCCGAGTCCCCTCAAGTTCCCTCCGTAAGCTCAGGTATAGTTGCTTTGTTGTCTTCATTCTTTCCAAATAACCGGTGGAGTGTCATTATTAGGTGAAGAAAAATAAATTGTGACTTAGGAGGGGGTATTACTTTTGTGATTCAGGGCATGCCCCAATGAATGTACTCCGTCATTTTCCTTTTTATCTGTCACTAAATTGCCAAAAAGGGTTTAAAGCCACTTTCTCAGAGCCATAGACACTATGAATCGAGAACAATCTTGTAACTAATAAATAAGCAATAGAGAACCAAAATGCAGCACCAACTACCTAGGCAAGGCTGAAGATTAAATGCTTAATCTGAGGAAACATAGAATTGAGGACAGCAAACATGGACCGGGCACCAGTCGAGAATGGGCACCAACAAGCAAAAAAAAAAACAACACTATCTGCATTAATCCGACTAAAGCTCAAAACTCTGTGAATAGACTCTGCGTTCATCTAGAACGAGAAAATATAAAACGCGTAAATGATTGTAATTGAAATGAATA
>JAVXUO010000512.1:0-23840 GCA_033065855.1 Escallonia rubra | reverse complement strand
TAATGATAATGCATCACATTTAGAAGACTGAGGATGAAGAACGTGAGAATGTTCCAATAGTGAAACAACAAGCTAAAGTTTCAGAAAGAAAAGAATCAAGAAGGCCAAGGAAAAAGAAGGTAATTATGGACGACTAGAGACATACGCAATGAAGGAACTTTCACTTTTCTTTTACACAAAATTTAAGCAGCAATTACATAGACCGATAAGGAGATACTTTATATACTTTTACCCTTTGGTGATTAGATCTCTGCAATTTTCTTAAACTCCTACCTTATGCCAAAAAGAAGTGGAACTTTGCTGAAGAGATTTGCTTAGTCGTTTTACTTTACTTGCATTAATTTTATAGTCTAATACTATCTTCTAGTGATTTAATCACTGCCGTCTCATCAAATTGGTATGCTAAGTCAAGAAAAAGTGACATCAATCTCTTAAAAATAAGAGTACCGTCCTTTCCCGCCAAGGACTCACTTTTTGTCTAGAAGGAATCAGGAAATTATTCACTGTATGTTGTCGTAAAATCATTTCAGCAGCTAGACATAGTGATTTGGTTGGCTATTTTCGAGCACTTTCAACTCAATTATTCACTTTTCCTTTTTGTGTAAACGAGAGGTAACTCGCACATTACACAATTTTAGGCTCAATATTCTAAAAGAAGAGTTGGTATTTTAAATATCTAAAAAAGAGACCCGTTCAATTTGATATCTGTTGAGGCATAGTTAGAGAGACAATACTTTTAAAGGAAAAGGAGACACTGGGCCTTACGTTACATTTTAGGATTAGGATTTAATGATGTATTGTTGCAACAATTGCAACCGGAAGCATTCGTCACCTTTAGTGAACCTAAAATCATTACATATGCAAGATTATCTTTCATTGGCAAGGATTCTATATTTGCCAATAATTCACTATAGCATATATTATAAAATTTTGGAAACAATCTCATTGATCCTGAACTTCACCGGCGCTATCTAACATCATGAATCGTATAACCTAATGCACCTAGAACTAATCCAAAATTACATGTTTCGTGTAGATTGACAACGACATCAAGGTCAATCAGCTACGTCTACTCACTTATTTGCCAACAGAGTTAATCAAGGATATTATGGTCAGGATTTCAAAAGTATCATGTCTAGACCTTTTTAGCATGCGTTGGACCTGCAACAACTTCTAGACGTTTGAGTGCCGACTACGAAATTATATGTGATGCTAACATTGGGAATTCAAAGTGGCCAAATGATGATAAAAGACTAATATCTTGGCAGATACTTTCATGGTTAGATAAAAGAGGACATAGAGATTTAGGCACAAGAATAGCAATACAAACTTATTTCGAAGCACCAACACTAGAGACATTTACAATTAGCATTGGAAAACTACAACTATTGCTGATAGTGGATACATTGATGCAAAATATGCAATAGAAGTAATCTCTATTTTGAATAGAATAAAGACCAACAAAGAGGAGATTGCTACCTTTATTCAATGCTTTGATATGGGATATGAAAGTGCCTCACTCCTTAAATCACAATTCATAGTCGATGGCATAATACGTTTAAATTGCGACAATTGTTGCCCAACTCAACAAGATGTGTGTTGCAATTATATTTGGACTTTTACACGAAATGAACACGGAGAAGATTTCACAGGCATAGATGTTAACTCTTGAAGAGGAAGAGATCAATCAATTGCCTGATGTGTAAGATTGATCTTATACTGGACATGTTCTTAGAGAATAAACGTACATTTGCCCTTTGGTATACAACTAACGAGATATCTCCCTAATTCTTTTATCTTATTCTTATATGTCACAATCTTAAAGGAAAGTACTAGAATCTTAGTACTAAGTTTCTTATTTACTTCAATTCGATCTCATACTAAAATCTTATTCTTATATTTTCCTAACTCTGTTGGAAATAAGTTTCTTGAGTGTTCCCTAGTTACTTAATTCAGTTGAAAGGTGATACTCGGAACTTCAAGCTTCAAACAAACATCCTATTCTTTGCATTACACACATACATGTGACAAAGACCTTTTATGCAACAAAGAGTGTCTAAACAGAACCGAACATAATCTTTTACAACCATATCATGAACTAACCCGAGCTTGGCTCGGGTTTCTGGGCTAGTAATCTTTAATTGCAACAGCCATGTCAGATGCATATGACCACAGATTAGACAAAAACATAAACAAAAAATTCTACTCTATTTAAAGCTAGAATCGCATCCATTCCATCTTTCGCATGAATTTGTTAGCATGAACTTATTAAATCTATAAAAAGGATATGTACATTCTGACTTCACTTCTGAACTAAACCACTTCATGACAATCGGTAACAGTTTCAAAACTCTTTACCACAAGTTAAAGGTTGGAGGAGAAATATTGTTTTTCCAAATTAAAATATGCACTTGCAAAAAGAGAAATAGAACGATGTTTAATTGGGTGTACAAGTTGAAGCCTTTGTGAAGGAGAGATGTACCACTAAAGTTGGGTTGGTTTTAAACAAATGCTTGAGAAATCCAACCTCCTTACACTAATGTACAACATGCCCAATAATATTAAATGAGTTTGGCTAACTAACCCTTCTTTATTTACAGAAGTGTTCCCAACCTACTCTGATCGCACCCAAAGGCCCACTGAGGGTCCCATTTTTGCGCGACACATCAGATCAAGCAGCAGTCAATATTCAAAGCTTCCAACCCGTCAAAACATACACGCTCAAGTCACGTGTACTTCTCACTTTTGTTACTTCGTCACTAAGAAACTCATTTTTGCGCGACTCCTCATCACGCTGCGACCGTCGCATGTCGCACATCGCCCGTCAGCACGCCTTGGCACTTGCCCAAGGAGGTTGGTCTTGGCCTTCCCTTTGGGGTCGGCCTCGGCCTCGGCCTCCCCCTTATCACCTCACCTCCTCTTCAAGGGACCATGCATCGTCCGCGACACCCATCGCTAGCTTCGCGCGCCGTCTCTGCGACCCTTGTCGCCCGTTCCCGGGCGCTGTCTCCGCGACCCCTGTCACCCGGGAGCCATCTCCGCGACGCCCGTTGCCCACGCCTACGAAACGCCTCTGCGACTTTTGTCGCTCGGGCACAGTCTTCACGACCCACGTCGCCCGCGCCTGGGCACTGTCTCTGCGACGCTCGTCGCCCGTGCCCGCGTGCCGTCTCTGAGACGCTCGTCGCCCGGGCACCATCTCCGCGACTTCCGTCTTCCGCGCATGCGCGCTGTCTCCAACACTCTGACGCGCCGTTGATACAGTCGCGCCCCCAGGCTCTTGTCACACTACCGTACCCCCGGCACCATATACACTCCGTTGCGCCTATGCGTCACGCCCATGATACAGTCGTGCCCCCAGGCTCTATGTCACACTACCATGCCCCCAACACCATACACAACACCCCGCGTTCATGCGCTGCACTGCTAATACAGTCGCGCCCCTAGCTCTTTATCACACTACCACGCACCTTGTATTGATCCATTCTTTCACCACACCATGCGCACTTTGCCTTGGTTGTGGAACATGCTTCGACCCACTCTCCGGAGTGTGCATCATCCCACGGAAATAGGCGATTCCTCTGGGACACTATCTGCGCGAGGGAGCTTTTCAACTCCCTTCTGCCAAGTAGACGGCTCCTCCGGGATGCTACCTTGACACGCTCTGACTGCTTCGGCACAAGGACTCACCCGCGGGATAGATGACTCCTCCGGGACACTATCTCCACCAGAGAGCTTTTCAACTTCTCTCCACTAGGTTGATGGCTCTTCTGGGATGCTACCTCAGCTCGTCTGGTAGACGGCTCTTCTGGGATGCTACTTTGAAGTGCTCTAAGTGCTTCGGCACAAGGACTCATCCACGGGATATGCGACTCCCTTGGGACAATATCTCTGCCAAGGTGTCTGCATGACTGGCCTACATGCTCCGGCACTGAGGGGCTTCATCAGCACCCCTAGGTCACTCTGAGACGGGAATAGGTCTTCGGAGGGCATCACGCTTAGTTTGCCTGGCAGTTGGGCGTCGGGTCTTCCCCACTACTGCCAGGCCTGTGGGACTCTGCAAGGTTTTTGGTCTGGTGGCTAGATCAAGCGGGTTCTCTGGCCACACCAGCGTTATGGGAGCCAATCTTGCCAGACAGACAGAGCGACGCTGCGGGGGCAGGCCAGGTGAATATGCGATTCGACAGTCTGTACAACACCGGTACCTGTGGACCCTCCGATGACGTGTCACTTCTGGGGAGCGCCACATGTTTGTTGATGACATCATCTCAACCTCTATAAATAGGGGTCTTGAATTCATTTGGGGGACTTTTTGAACATTTTACTTTCTCACTCTAGAATTTTAAAGAGAAACATACAGGACCTTGACTCTGGACCTCAAGCATCGGACTGTGACTGTCGTTGTATATTCACCTCGCGCCATCGCTCTTGCAGCCCTGCCACCCTCAGGCTCTTCTGGAAGCCCTTGGTCTTTGCCCTTGCTCCATACGTTGCTGTGTCCACATCAACATATTTGGCATCTGACTCGGACTGCATTTCTTGTGGCACCTCCACGTCGACTGCGAACCCACTTTCCTTAGCATCAAGAAATTAATATATATTGTAAATGGCATCATTTCCCCATTTTGACTGAAGTTAACAATACATTGTCAAACAGACTAAACAGAGTACAATTGCAGAAGCATGAATTACAGGCAACCTACTCTGTCCGCACAACTTGTAGATCCAGTCTCCATAACATGATTAACCTAAAACAGCTTTTGTTCAAGTGTTAAGCTGCAAACTTGCAGTCTCCAAGTACGATGATCTACTCTACCAAGATAGTTTCAATCGTATCCGTCACTACAAGAAAAATAGGATGTAAGGACGTCCTTACAAGTATGATATAGGGACGCTTCTAACGTAGAGGCACTTTGGATGGTGTTGTTACGTCGTCTCATTAGAGGCCGTTACAATAAGTTATTATAACGCACACAAGCGCCTTAATAAGAGTAAGGCTTAACAAGGCGCAAATGAGCGTCTTATAAACTGAACCACATCAAACCCTATTGGGATGCTTTGGAATGTTGTTTTAGATCTTGTAGGGTGCTTTTTAGTGTCCCAAGATAAAAAAAAATTGAAAAAAAATTATGTAATCATTTTCTGCTACAACTTTCGGTATTTAACAAATGACCTAGGGTAATGGCTAATCATGATTGGCTTTTACTCTTTCCGGAGGCTTTAGCTAGTAATCTAGCTATTCTTCGTTCGGATAATGCCCCTATCTTATGCAATGATAATCCGCTTCGATTGAGCTTTCCAAAACTTCATCGTTTTGAAGCTTTTTGGCTCCATCAGCCTCAATCCTTTTCAATTCTTCGACTGGTCTAGGCCAATCCTCCTGTTGGTTATCCATTATATCAATTCTCTCAATGCGCTAAGGAGATGATGCGGCAATTATCCTCTTGGAATGCTCATAGTTCTTCTAACATGGCTAGAAACATCCACTATATTCAAACCCTTCTATCCTTTATGTTTATCCAAAAATCTCCTATAGAGCCACAAGCAACCCAGATCTTTTAGCTCTACTGTGAACTTGATTTCTTGCTGGAATGCGAAGAAATTTTTTGGGCTCAATGCTCAAAAAAATTGTGGTTGGATATAGGTGATGGAAACACAAAAATTTTCCACACCTCTATGCCCTCATCCGTCGTCAGGGTAATCGCATTTCTTCCTTGAAAGACAACAACGGCATAACTCACTCTCATGAAGGTCTTATCATACAGATTTTGGTTGATTACTTTCAAAACCTGTATTCCCCTGCTCTTGCTCCCCTAGACCCCCTGCTTCTACCTCTCAGCCTTCATTCCCTCACCTCAGCTCAAACTCTACAGATGAACCAGCCTTTTACGGAAAGTGAGATTAAACGGGCGGCCTTTCAAATTAAAGCCTTTAAGTCTCTTGGATCATAAGGTCTTCCTGCTGTTGTCTTCCACAAGTTTTGGGATCTTCTGGGGCCTTTTGTGACTAAAGGAGTGCTTTCTTTCCTGTATTCTGGTTTCATGTTACGGGCTGTGTATCATACCTTTTTAACGCTTATCCCGAAAAGGCCTTATCCTGATTCTGCCTCTGACTTTCGTCCTATTAGCCTTGGTAATGTTATCTACAAAATCATTGTTAAGGTTCTTGTCGCCCGTTTATCCCCTGTTCTGGACTCCTTTATCTCCCCCTTTCTAAATGCTTTTGTTTTCGGTCGATGTCTTTCGGATAATGTTTTACTTGCTCAAGAACTCACTCACTGCGTTGCAAAGAGGAGAAAAGGAAAATGAGCTTTTATTGCTCTCAAATTGGATTAGAGCAAGGCCTTTGATCGTTTACGCTAGGACTTTTAGAACGGGTTTTGGTAACCATGAATTTCCCACGGAATTAGATCAGTCTTATCATGCAATGTGTGTCTACAGTGTCGTATTCTGTTCTTGTAAACGGCGTTCTTACCCCCTAAATGCAGCATTTTGCAAGGTGATCCACTGTCGCCTCTTCTGTTTATCCTTTGTTTGGAAGTTCTTTCTACTTTCCTTCAATCGGCAGAACAGAGGGGAATGATCACTGGCATAAAAGTTGGCCGTCGATCTCCACCTGTGTCGCATTTGATGTATGCAAATGATATCTATTTATTCCTTAAATTGCGTAAGAGCCTCATTAGAGAAATCTCCGAGCTCAACACAATCCTCAGTAGATACTGTGAGATTTCTGGTCAACAAATTAATAAAGCACAAATAAAATCTGCTCTTGCCTTTTCCTCTCACTCAACCTTTGGAAAATATTTGGTCATACAACTTGATGTATCGACCAACAGATGATTGCTTTTCTCGCGGGTAATTCAGAGAGTCCAGGATCGTTGTGCTCACTAGTTGGGTTTATTATTGAACAAAGCGAATCGAGCTACCTTAATCCAATCAGTTCTCTCTTCTCTACTACTAATCCATTACATGTCCGTTTACAAATTTCCAGTTTATGTGCGTAAGCAATTAGATCAAATTCTGGCACGTTTTTGGTGATCTAGAGAAGCTTCTCATAAATCTATTCATTGGATTTTATGGACAATTTTATGCCTTCCTAAATACCTTGGTGGCTTAGGTTTTCGATATTTTCGCTCGTTCAAAGAAGCATTACTTGCTAAACAAGCTTGGAAAATTTGGTTCTTGCCTTAAAGTCTGATTGCTCAGATGCTTAAAGGCAAATACTTGCAACATTAAGCCTTTTTGAAATCCAAAAACTTCTGTAACAGTTCATGTGTTTGGAAAAGTCTTTTAGTTGGACAGCGAGTCTTAAAACAGGGTCTTCAATGGAAAATTGGGGGTGGAAGAAGCATTTATGTCTGTATGGACTGGTGGTTACCTAGTGCCCGACCCCTTTTTTGACCCCTTACAGTAATAGTACTGACCGGCTCTGGTGTCTCTGATCTTATCTGTTCGCGTACTCACACATGGGATACGGGTCGAGTCATTTCTATCTTCCTAATCGACTTAGCAACCTCTATCTTTCAAATTCCACTTCCATCTCAACTTCCCGTAGATCAAGCCATTTGGTCTTTATCCAATTCAAACACTTTCTCTGTTTCGGCGACTTATCAATTCCTCCTCAATAATCTCAAAAATGTTTCTAGTCACTTAACCCAGTTCCACCTAAACTTTGGAAACGTCTTCAGAGTTTGCCTATCCCGAGAAAAATTAAATTCTTTCTTTAGAAATTTCTTCATACTCGTGTGCTTAGCTCTGAACTCCTAAAGAGAAATTGTCTCTCTGAAGACTCCTGTCCACTTTGCTCTAGCGATCCCGAAACACATGATCATCTGTTTTTAGCCTATCTTTGTGTAAAAGCTATTTGGACACATTCTCTTATTCATCCAAACTCTCAAAACTCAAGGTCCATTTCATGCAAAAGTTGGTTTTGTTATTGGTTATCCTTACCTATCTTAAGGGATTTACCATCCTTATGGCGCATTATCCGCATTTCTCTTCTGCTTTGGAATATTTGCATTGGCCATAACGAGTCTGTTTTTCGCAATCAACCATTTAGTCTTCCCCTCATCCTTAGGAAATCGAATTCCATGTTTCAAGCTATACGTTTTTCTAAGGATTATCAGCAGCGATTGGGCAAGCTACATAAACCTCTTAGAATTCAGGCCACTCATCTTCTTGTCTTTGAACTTAATCCCTTATTCCTGGGGCGTTTATCCAACGTTTGTGTGCTTGCCTGTGCATGTTCATCATCTTATCCCCGGCTTGTTATACAACCAAATTTTCGAATCTATTGCTTAGTCCAGTGATTTTTGAATGGTTTAAGGCCATTACAGGATCCCGCGCATGTTGCTAGAAGCAACATTTTCTTCATGTCAATTATATTGACATATTCGGCACTAAAAAACAACCTGTATTTATGGCATTGTTGGCTCCGGCTCTTGGATATGAGTCACGTTCTTAAGCAACCAACCGCTTGGTGACGTGTTGTTGGTTCTGGCTCTTAAGATTGCCTCTGACTCAATGTGATTGCTTTACTCGCCTTGCTCCTATCACTTGTGTCATGGCATTTTCTGACTGGAATAATGAGTCCAGATTCGGTATAGGCTTGGTTTTTTTCAACTTTCACTGGGTACCTATTGACACTTACGTTGATTCAGCCACTCATTCTGCTCTCCATACAGATGAGGAGAGTCAGGAGACTGCGCTCACCTTGGCTTTAAAGTGGCTAGTCGAACTGCATTGTCAACATGGTATCATACTAACTGCTCATTCAATATTGTTTGAGCATATTCGAAGCAAGGCATCTCAGATTAGAAGCGGAGGACTTCAAAATGTACGGGTCATGACAGTGTGTTAAGGATAACAGCGAACTACAGATTTTTGCATTCAGTACATATCGGAAGGGTTACAGATAGGATCCTTGCTTTAACGTTAGCACCTGGCATCTTTTGCTTTCACCGGATTTCTTCAGATCTATGAAGATCTAGGGTTTTTCTTGATTTTTTAGATCTGATAGATCTAGATGAGTGATGGTCATGGTTTTGTTTGGTTTGTATTGTTGATTGACGTGGTTTGCCATTGCTCGGGTTCGATTTGTAATTGTCGGCAGTGGCCAGAATCCGGCGGTGACCGGGATCCTACCGGGGGCGGTGAATTTTTTGCCGACAGTAATTAGGGCTCTTTAGTTGGCTGTTGTCCATTTGGTTACTAGGCTCTGTTTCTAGGTTTTGGTGCCTAGGTTTTTGCTGTGTTATGCCGTGATCTCCTACTGGTGGGGGGGTTGAAGGGGGGGATGGGGCCTCGGGTGGGTTTAGGCGTGTTTGTGCGTTTGGGTGGGGGTAGGAAGGGGGGGTTGGGCCCTCAGGAGGGGGGGGGGTGGGGTTTCCAGGGTAATATGCTCTAGGGGTTTTGTGTGTGGGGATTTGGGGGGGACGAAGTCAAATATAGTCTAGCTTAGGCATGTTTTGTGACGGTTGGTTTGATGCCCGGCCTAATGGTGACTGTGTTTTGGAGGGAAATCACCAGCAAAATATCGTAACCATTCAAGATTACCTGCCTCTTGTATTTGCATTGTCATCCCTTTGATTGCAATACATCTTTGTCTTTCGTCTGACTCCAGTTGACTTTCTCATTGTAATTTTTGTGTTGTTTAGATTTATAGTGTTTCTTTTTAGTTTACTTCGTGTTTTTATAACCTTAGGCTCTGCTTATTGTTTAAAGTTAATCTAAAGTGTAAGATATGCTGCTTTAGTTTAATTGTAATTTGTTTCGGGTCTATGGGTTTGTTATTTCTGACTTTTGTGGTCGTGTATACATAGAATCACAAAATGTCGTGACATTTACTCGCCGTTGGCAACTTGTAACCGTTTAATCATCAATGCTATTTTCTTATTAACCAAAAATATATATATATACAAGAACTTAAAATGGTAATATCCAAAAATTATGTTATTTCACTTGTAAAACGTACAACTCATACAATCATCCTCTTAGTACAATGCCTAATATGTTAGATCAACGAGTTATAAGCACATACAATACATAATTTCTTGTCAATCATATCAACAAGTAAGCAAGTTTAAAGATCTACTTGGAGAAGATAACATTGTTCCAAAGACATACTAAACAATGCTATGATATCAATGAATGAATATTACTCCAAATCTCGCAAAGCACCGTCAAGGATGGCAAAATCTCTGCTCAACTTTCTATCAGCATTTACACGACTATCGAACAATTGAATTCCATCCGATCAAACTACAAGTAAAACGCAAAATTAGACAAACGGACAAATAGTCATATATAAAGTATTCAATAGGATTCCAGTAAGAAGATTGTCATTCTTTGGAGTAGATAGTATTTGTAGTAACGAAGAGCTTTGTTATTTGTGGATACAAACTTTATCATTTCCACCAAAGTATCTCAAAAAAATGACAACCCGTAATTCAGTTAAAAAAAACTAATAAATGCAAATCCATATGCTTAACAACTTCAGTTTTTTCTACCAAACTGTGGTCAAATATGAGTACAAAACAAAGAACATACCACTCCATGATGGTTGCCAATGCCCTTGGTGATGAGTTAATGCGCTTAATCATACCGTTAATGCGCTTAATCATACCGTGGTTTGGAATTTGAAATGACCATTTGGCTGAAACAAGGTTAAAAAAAACTAAGTCAGCACTAAAACAACATATATTCTCCTAAAAGCATAATGTAAATGCTATAAAACTGCTAATAAAGAACACAATAAAATAAACTGATTTCTTGATGCAAAGCAAGACTATACCGCGTGCTGGAGACAAATGTTTTTGTTCATTCTGTACAATGTTCCATACATGTTAACAGCTTATTGTAGCTTCAGCTGCAGCCTGATTATAGGGCGTTGGGTCCATATCAGTAACCATCCCACTAAGCCTTGATAGGGCCTGAGATGCCTGCAAAGCATGCAATTTCTTTGCAGCTTCCATGCTACAGAGAGACCGAGCACTGTCCTAAGCATCACCCCAAATGACCACCATTGCACCTACACAAGTAACACCACTTTAGCATAGATCTTCTCCTTTTCCTTAGACTTACCAATCAACACTGCACTTCTAAAAGCTTCCCAAACAAAGAAACTTACCATGAGCAGAGCCAATGGTGGCCAAAAACAAAGAACCAGTGCTAAGACATGAGTAGGGCTAAGTAGCAGGGACACAGACACCATGTCCAACAGGGACACCAATGGGGATACTGGGCATGGCAATTTCCAAACTATCGTAGAAACATGTAGAAAGAAGAGAAGTCCATTGATGGACGTCATAGCCTAAGCTGGGGAAAAAAAAAGTACACAGAAGGCTATGGGAGACTAACCAAATGCGAAAAAGTCAATTTCAGAAATCAAGATCAGAAATTTAACAAAGGTTCCAACTCAACTATGGCGCTAGAAAACTAGATTAATTCGAAACTAAGCCTTTGTGGGGTTTTAACTCAAATCAGAGAGAAACTGCAGGTTTTTCAACGGCTGGAAATATTCTCCTGTCACCTCCCCATATATTTGACGGCAACTAAGTGAAACTAAACCTTTAACATGTAGAGGGATCAATTTTCTCAATTGCTTAGCTTCCAGAAAAACAATAATTCCACAACTTCTCTACTAAAGAAATCCCTAAACACAATTCCCAATATAATAAATCGCAATATTCCTAATCTAAGAGGCCAAATCTGACAAAAATCGACCCTATATGGAAAAGCCCCAAATTTCCACCGGAGTAGGAACCCTAAAGGTGATACAAATTAAAGAAGGAGATGGCATTTCTTTTTCTAGAATTAACAATTAATAACACAAAATCATCTATTAATGCAACCAGGTGTCGAATCAGTAGAATAATTCGTTACAAAAGGAGATGGTTGAAACAAAAATGAAAAGATAGTTACCTAAGAGTTGTAATTGAACCCCAGATTGAGGACGTACCTCAAAAATGGTGGCCGTGGCAGGTGGGTGCTTGTGGTCTGGTTCTACCTGCAAGCTCGGTGGTGGTTCTTGTGGTAGATTCACGACATTGATGCGACAGTTCGAAAGAAAAAGAGATGGGGGCAGAGAAAGAGAGTAACCCATTGAGAGAGAACTCAGATTTGGCCAGATTTACAGCCTTGAGGATCCAATGACTTGTTGGAGTGTAGGTCATGGGGACATTGGATTTCAGCATTGCAAGGAGAGATGGTGGCCAAATGAACATGAAGAGAGGAAGATAAGGGAATTGACAATTGGGGGGATATATTTAGGTACAGAGGCATTCAATTTGGGGTGCTATGAAGCGTCCTATTATGTACGAGAAATAAAGACGCTTTTAACTTAGAGCCTTATAACGAATTTTTTAGGACGCTTTTCATGAGGGTGTCGTTACATCTAAATTTTCTTGTAGTGCGTGCCTCCAGCATTCGAAATTTTCTCCAGTATAATCCATGCTACCTTTAAAGCAACCAGAAAAAGGAAAAACAACGAGTGTGAACATTAAAATATAGTCCTTCAAAAACATAAGATACAACAATACGTGCTTGTGTGTGTCATGTGTCCATGCACGCGCCCGTGTGAGGGTGTGTTTTGTGAGCTATAGAGGTATATACCATGACTCGTGTTGTCGATGGCAAAATGGTTGAGTAAAGGCAATGCTCAAACGGTGAACTGTGGGCTGAAGCAAAGAATCCTGAAACAGCAGCCACCCCAGAATTAGAAGACGCGGGCAAACAAGATTGGGTCAAGGATTTCTTGTGGGGATTGAGATAGTCCTGGTTTCGGACAAACTAGTCAAATTAGGCACATCCTGGTATTTAGTAGGAACATAAATGTAGAAGGTTAAATCTTACAACCCTATTCTAAGGGACCTATCAGCACTATCACCACTTTAGCTATACCATAACTAAAGGCACTCGAAAAAGCATTAGAAAAGTAATTTACTACTCCATATTACTAAGTATGTACTGTATTGCTTAAGTATTGCCTGGTAGCTAGTGGAAAGTAGAAAGTGAAAAGGAGAAGAGGAACAGGAGGACAGAGTTGCTTCAGATCATATCATTATGTCTTAACAACTATTGAAGGACATCTCTTCTCCAATTTCACTCTCCCAGTCCATCTTTTTCTATGTTTTGCAAATGACTCTATTGCACCTAGTGTTTCTCTATTTTCTACCTCTTCATATTTCCCCTTTATTTTGTTGGAAGACGCCTTTGGCTACATGAGATCTTCAGATCTTTTAGACTCGAATTATGCTGTCGTTTATTCTTAACTGTCCACGTCGATTCACATGTGTTATCCTACTCGTAGGTGGTGGCTTTTCTCCTTTTTATTTTGCTTTCTTGTTTTCGATCCCATCCCACCTCCACCTATTTTTGCATATCAAACAGCTAATTGAACAGAAGAAAATCAGAAGCTTGGTAAGTAATATTCCATATTTAATTGCAACAGCTGTATCAGATGCATATGACCACAAATCAAAAGCTTGTCTTTTAGCATTGCTCATATTCTTGTCTTACTTTTCTGAAGTAGGTTGAGCGACGGTTCCCACTTTTCGTTCATAAAATATTTGGAGAACATTAAAGACTTTTCTTTTCCTACTTTATTTCTTATTATAGGATTAAAGATTCTTGTGATTTTCTCTCATTTTGTCCCAAAACTTTGTTTCCATGCTTATATCTAAGTTCATTTGGAGACTTCAATGTACTTTTTTTCATTATCACGACTAAATTGTAGAGTTTGATGGTCAATGATATATTTAGAAATTATTTTTTTAAAAAAATAATTTGTAACCATGGTTAACCCATGGACAGCCCATGTCTAGCCAGTGTCCACCAAAATTTTGATGGGCTGGACTTGGACATATAATATTTGGTCCATAAATGGGCTGGGCTGACATGAGCACGACTTTTTTAAAGTGGGCAGAACATGGTCTGACCCTTGGGCCGAGTCCCCTCAAGTTCCCTCCGTAAGCTCAGGTATAGTTGCTTTGTTGTCATCATTCTTTCCAAATAACCGGTGGAGTGTCATTATTAGGTGAAGAAAAATAAATTGTGACTTAGGAGGGGGTATTACTTTTGTGATTCAGGGCATGCCCCAATGAATGTTCTCCTTCATTTTCCTTTTTATATGTTAGTAAATTGCCATAAAGGGTTTAAAGCCACTTTCTCAGAGCCATAGACACTATGAATCGAGAACAATCTTGTAACTAATAAATAAGCAATAGAGAACCAAAATGCAGCACCAACTACCTAGGCAAGGCTGAAGATTAAATGCTTAATCTGAGGAAACATAGAATTGAGGACAGCAAACATGGACCGGGCACCAGTCGAGAATGGGCACCAACAAGCACAAAACAAAACAACACTATCTGCATTAATCCGACTGGAGCTCAAAACTCGGTCAATAGACTCTGCGTTCATCTAGAACGAGAAAATATAAAACGCGTAAATGATTGTAATTGAAATGAACAATGTTAAAAATTAGCATGCTGCTATGCCTAAAATCAATTCATATCAAGTTTTGGCTCCTACATAAATTTACGGTAAAGCCTATCATCACGACAATCACTGCCAATACTACCACAAAAATAGAATCGTCATCCTAATAATGGGCATAAGGACCCAAACAAGTAGAGCTCATACAATAATACTGAAAGTGGGCAGGTATGACCATTAATGAGCTATTTCAGATGGCAAATATCCACGACATTGACCCCAAATATCTATATTATAAACTGCAGTGCAGATATCCCAGAATGCACGAAAAGTTATATGGCATCTTTTTGAAGAGGGGCAAGGGTTGTCTAGCATAAATGAAAAACCAAGTTTTCCCCCGACCTTACCAAGTTGATCCACTAGCAAAAAGGCCCAAATTCATGGAAACCAAGGACACAACAGTATTCCATCCAATCCCAGAGAAAATAAGGTTGAGTACAATTCAACCCCCGGGGTTTGCCCCCGTATCAACTCCAACCCTAAGGTTTGACCAGTATTTACTGACCATTTTAAGCCACCCCGTCAATGTATGCTTGAAATCCAAACAGAATTCGTCTAAAAAACATCATGTCTTTAGAATTACAAGGAACGTATGTTCATAGGGTTAACCCTAGTGCTATAGAAATTGAACCAAGGAACATTTGTTTGGATTGTGTACTTTTTTGCATGTTTGGGTTCAATTACTTGCCGAAACGAAGGTATAGGTTCAAATGGTAGATATAAGCTATAATGCTTAAGTGAAGTATGGGCTGGTATATAGTCCAATCAAATATGAGATAATCATGCTCCAGTAAATCAAAAAAGCACCAAACGGTGTGCACTTAGTACACAAAGAAGAAGTAAACAGAGGATTTAGAAAGTCCGAGAGATTTAGAGAGGGAGAGGGAGAGGACACGAGAGAGAGAGAGAGAGAGAGAGAGAGAGAGAATCAAAGGTGAAAGTATCAAAATATGCAGTTAGTATAATATTACCAAATCGTACTAAGTAACTACTAATTACACTTTCTACACCAGACATGACGCTTTGCTTTCCTTGGGTGCCTAGTGATCACTTTAAGCCTTCACAGCCTGTCATAATCATCAAGTCAAGCTAATGGTACTACCAAAATGCTTTTGTGGAAAAGTCTCTAAAAAGTAGGAATAAGTTCAATATAGATTGTTTCCTCAACATGAAGACGCAGAACTATGGCGCATAGAAGTAAACCCATTGGCCTTCAGTTAGTAGTGGCACATCCCTAGTGCTATGTGCATCACATTTCATGACAACATGGAGATGATAGGCAATTTGACTGTGATGATAATGGAAATGTTGAGCTCGAAAATCACTTCCCCGAAAAAAAAGGTCTTAAGGGCATGAAGTTGTGCTTAGAGATTGGAAGAGTTTTTCATCACATTTCATTATAATTTGCATTTGGCACACTATTGAACAAGGTGCCAAGGCTAAGCCCTTGTTGGCCATTTTCACACACTAAAACTGTTTTCGGCAGTTTTTAACCAAATGATTTTCCCAGCTTCCAACAAGAGCTTTTGCAACCTTGGCCAAATAGTTAGTGATTCTGCATAAATTTAATTTAAACTGTTTTTGAAGATTGTTTATGTTTTAATCTATTTCTTAAAATCAATCTCAAACGGGCTCTATGAATAACTTGGTACAATTGCTCTTTAGATGAAAAAGTTTTATACATGCATTGAAAACAAAGCTAGCCTATTTTTTAAAATTTTCTCATCCTTATTTGAGAGGAGGGTAGATTTTGCTGCTCATTCTCTGGTACATGTTGTGCGTATAACGGGATTTCTAACAGGGTTGCACCCACATGGGGTGCTCCGTTAATTTAGTGGAGGAGACACTTATGACACAACCCCTCATTTACAACTTCTAATCGAATTCTATAAGCCAGAGCAAAAAATATATATGGGCTCAAACTCAATTGAGAAGTGAGAGAGAGAGAAGGAATCAGCCAGCATTTTACTGCATAAGCATGCGGAATATCTTAGAAGCTCGGCATAGCTACAATCAGCTTCACCAGGAGAACATCTAGACATGAGGAACCCGTCAGAAGTACCTGCTATGATTCATCATCTTCCTCTCTATCCTAGTTCGATCTAAAGAAAAAGTAAGGTCTGTACGATCCCTTCCCCCGGTAGCTTGCGAAACTGTGTAACATCATAGCCTGAGTAATAAAACTAGGTACAGAAAATTCAGGGTAATTCCAGCTGATTAAGATCATACTATCAACTCCTAATATCTGAAACCCAGTGCAAACCAACCGGCATTTTAGGCATCGAACATGCCCAACTTTGAAGCAACTCCCTCCGTTTCATTGGATAATCCCCTTTTGACTTTCTGCGAGTTCCTACGACAGATTTACTACTGACTGGAACTCAAACAACAATCATGGATTGAATAAGTAGAGTTTGAAAAGTAAAACTAAGATAGTGATTACGAGGGAAGTCAACATTTACATGTACTGAATCTATCCTAGGAATTCAAAAAAAGTCGAATGGGGAAATGGAATGAAAAGCATGAGGTCTTTCCTAAGACTATACTCCATCTATCTTGTTGTTTTGTCCCCCTTGACTTCATGAGAATTGAAATTTAGCTCGTAAGCATTCACTTTGCTCGTGCTCGTTGGTTTTAACCTAGTTGACTTGTCAAAGAAGACTAATTTAATCTATAATAATTATTTGACACTAATTCAATGCTCCCAAAAATTCGTAATAAGTCAAAAGGAGACGACAATTATGAAAGGGAGGGAGTAGTCACTCATAAACTATCACTGACCCATGACATTACTCTCCCGTAAGAGCCATCCAGCTACCAGGGCCCCAATCCCAGGCTTACTGTAATCGCTATTAACCCCAATGGAATAACCATGAAGGCAAAGACACGAGAGCACGATCAGATAGTAGCTAAAATCAATCAAAAATAGAGAGAAAATGATTAATTCAACAAAAATCTCCAAGGACACACTTCCAACAAGGCACACAAAATGAACAATGTGCATTTCTCATAGGTCACCACTTTCTACCCTAGCTCCAGGGACAAATTTGGAATAGGAATGACAGCTGGACCAGCTGCCCTATCATTATTTGTCGTCATATTGTGTTCTTTGATACACATGAACCCAAGTACGAGTGAGAAGTCAAGCCTAACGCTCCCTATTGTTTCCCCTTTGAGGTGGCAAGAGTTACCACTCGCGCTAATAGCTACGTGATGAAAAATCAGATCTTTGTACTTTCTCTCTGTCTATCTACGAGGATGCAGATTTCTAGAAAATTCACAGATCTCCAAAAAGATTCTTTTTGCCTTTTATTCTTTCTTGCAAACTTCCAGCGTCGACCCCAATTTTGTTAAGGTTCAGATTGATTGTAGTAATTCTCCTTTTCGGTATGAAACGTGGCCACATTCTTTAAGATCGGACTACCGAAAGTGAAGCAACAAAAGCTTCTCTAATTAGTAAAAAGTGAATTTAATGTGAGGATTAAGGATATAGGGAGTATAGGAAACATCTGGGGGTAAAGAAAATTATAGTTCCCTATGACTAAGCCTAAGTAGTTCAGACAGGTTGAATTTGAACCACCCTTACTGCAAAGCTTCAATAATCTCATAAGAATTAAGTTGACTTAGTAGAGTAGTCTTGAACTACTCATTCATACTACTATTCATACCAGTCATTATCAACTACTGAGAAGGAGATCCCTTTTCTAACTCACCTTCCACCAAATTAGTGAAAACAGCTCTACATAAAGCTTACAGTAGGGCAAGTATAAGTTCTCGCTCATAGGGAGTTAAAATAATTCCAACAACAGTCATCTGATACGTTAGACAAAATTGACAGAACCTAAAAACCAGTTTGCAGTAACAAACCTGGAAGCCCATCGCCAGAGCAGCTCAGAGAATGCTTTGATATCATTTCCATGTCACCACTTGAAAGCGCCCGGATATGCCTGAAAACAATCAGAACATAGAAAATTGGTTAATATACGTCAAAAACAGGATACCGAAATGTAATTAAGTATGACTGATATGATAGATGACTGATATAGTAGACAATTGGGTAAGTAAACGAACTTTGCAGATATTAGCGCGTGCACAAAGATTGCCTCTTCAGTGGCAGCAAAGATGAATTCAATCAGAGGCTGACCTCTCCTAAAAAAGCATCATAAGAATAATTTAGCCAAATTCAGGATCAATTGCGATACCATCAAACTTTATAGAGAGTAAACAACTTCTGTAGAGTCAGGAAATAAATATAAATAAAGTTTCAACATGCATCGAATTGCGTAAACCTATAATCCTTGGTGTCAAAAGAAATGCAAAGCAGGGGAATTGGTTTTATCAATACATGAAAGCAACTACAGTTTAAAAATGAAGCTAAACATATAAAGCTTTTGTGCTGCGCTTCAATAAAGTCCATCAAAAAGGTGATGAAAACTTGCAACCGATTTACGTGAAAGATACACCTAAGAGCTAGGAGAATTACAGAGATGAGTCAAGCAATTTTTTCTAACAAAACAGAAGAGGGTGACCATTTGATTCTATAAGAGACTGCATATTGCAAACAACCTTCACCTTTAATACAGATGCTATTGCCACAAAAAGAGGGTTTAATACAAATGCTATTGTCTCTTGCTTTTGTGAATGACCAAAAGTTACACGATATTAATTCTTGTGAAGCAGTCATTTTTGCATCAACTCAATGATTTGAAACCATCACAGTCAATGCCACATAATCCAAACAAAAATACCGTACGACAGCGCATATATCAGATCCCTCTTGCACACAAGGCACAAGCTAACACAAGACTTGCCTGTTCTTTCCCCAGTTTATCCTGGTCAAAGTACCAGCACCACCTTCAGAGTTCAAATAAATGTGTTTTTAGGGTCTTGTTTCTAGGGTCTTCTCCCTGCACAAAAGAAATCAGCCTTAAAGCATAAAAAATAGCTGCTAATTGGACTGATAAAGCTAGAAGACTCCAATCATTCAAATCATATGGTACTCCCTAAATTAGTTCCAAACCTATGTGAGCTGTATTTGTTATTTTTCTTTTAGTATGGAAATTACATTCTAAACCACGTAGTTGACTTCCATAAGTTTATTCTCATCAAATAGGCCATAATCAAAAACCAAGCTTTACCTACCTATAAATTTCATGTTGTTAATAAATCTTAGATTCCTTTTCTTATAACATGACATCCACATTCAGTGAACCCCCGCCCCATCCCCACCCATCTATCCGAGTTCAACTGGATGCGTTTCAGCGAATCCCTTTCCCAACCCCCTCCCCTTCTCCAAAAGGGAGAAAAAAGAATCATCGCAATGCAATCAGTTTGTAAAAATGTTGGTGACTAGGATGGTTGACAACAACATTTACTCCGAACTTCTGCCCACAACATATTATCCCTTTAAACCATAAACATCGTCATCTTCCACTGCAAAAATCAGCCCTCGAAGCAAAGCTTAAGACTGTCTTATGATGACAGCCATCATCATGAAGATTGATATAATCAAGACGATTAAATGCTTCAGAAAATGTCAAGTTGCAGTTGTTATATTATAATAATATGACCTAGGGAAATGTAGCGGCCATATTGACTTGCAGAGGATAGACATATGTCCCAAGGTACGCAACAGGGTAACATCACATACGTACCATGCACATGTAAGTATCAATATGTCAAAGCTTGAGATGTTAAGATTTTCACACCAAACAGCTAATGATCATAACTCTGGAAACTAAAATCTACTCTCATAATGTTCCTACTACTTAACATGGACAATACATTCAAATGGACCTGGAAAGTTCTTCACTTTGAGAGAATGGATGGTATCTTGCAAATACATTTCCGAATCGCATATATGAAAGTCGTGTGAGTGCTCTGTCAATTCAAAACAGAGTGGATATGTCAGCTTATGCCCATCAAACTACAATTAAGTCGGCAAAATCATGAGCATAACCTTTCTATACAGATCATTAGAGCCTGTGATAGAGCAGTTGCAACCTCTTCGGAATCCCCGGGAGCTAACCAGAGTCCAGATGCAAGAACTTCCATCACAATACAGAAGTACAAAAAAATCAGTAATTACTCACAATCTAAATAGCTTTCTCATATGATTGCACAATCTTACCAAAAACTATCGGGCTTAAACAAAGCAAAAGAACTATAAGACGACTCCTAAATAAGCAATTAAAATTGAGATTCAATCAATTAAACAGTAAAAGAAAACTAACAAAAATCTGCAATGCATAGACTGAGCCCCAAAAACTGTATACCTCTCAATCTAGATACAGCAGGCTGAGCTCTCTCATCAACAGATGAATAACGCCCAGGGAGGAAAAGCCAGAGCTTGATTTTCTCATCTGTACATATTATAAGAGCAGGCAACAATTAGAGAATGATGAATGGTAGCATATTGTTAACCATATTGTTTACAATCTTTACCAGGGTTGTGCAGACCCTGAGATGGGTCCCAAGGTCCAACAAAAGAATTGGTCCATGTGCTGAGGAATCCTTCCTTCTGCAACTGCAAATGGGACGAAAGCACCAACAGTGTAGCAGCATCTTTCTGATCCGCTTTCACACTGAACAAAATTAAACGAAGAAACTAAGTTAAAAGTGACGGATTCTAGATCATTTAAAACATAATATCTTCTGAGGAGTTCGCAATAATTAAATGTTTGTGTGAAGAAAAACCTCTTATCAGGTAGAGGGTTGAGATCTGGTTCATGTGGGAGAAACTGGAACCAAGATACTTGATGTAGACCTCCCTGCATAGGTAGTTAAAAAACATTTGCCTACATTATAGCATATGACAACAAGATATAGCAAGAGCACACCATCAATATAGGATCACACAGTTAGATTTGCTTGTTGCCTTGTGTTCATTGGCATTAGTGAAATGTGAAAATTCAAAGGTGTGCTACTTTGATGTTATCCTGCACTAAGATCAGATAGACCAAGAATTAGATAGCATGTGACGGTTCAGCTGGTGTGCTGCTTTGCTATCATCGTGCTCCCAGGTTAGACTGCTACTAAGCTAGTAAACTTGTATTAGTATATTCCACTAGCAGAAACTGTACATTGACTTATTTATCCTGATTTTGGCTGCGGAACTTCTACCAGTGTTTTGGCATTAGATTCCTGCTCTCAGATTGATTTGCTGCAATCCTCTTGACTTGTATATTTGTTCCCTGACTGGGTGAACTCTCAATACATCCTAATGAAGATGGAGATTTTTGGCGTGTCAACTGTGGGGTTTTTACTAATTCGAACTACCATTGTTTTTTTGGTTCAGATCTGTAAGTAGCTTTACCGGTTTGTATCTCGGTGCTTCTGAAGATATCTTTCATGCGTTATAAGTTAAATCACTGAAAAAAAAAGCGACTTTTGGGTAATAAACTTGTGTACAAGTGTCATAGTAGGGTGTTCAAATAGATCAGCATTTTGGGCCTCAGTGTAAGGACATTGCACTGTGAGGACTCAAAAGAGTAGCAAAAACCTAAAAGAATTGCAGTGAAGAAATCAATGAAAGAAGCACAACCCCAAAGTGAAAAGAACATTTCTCAACCATCAAAGTAATGGTGAATTCACAATAAAGCTGCAAGTTAAAAAGCTTAAGATGATAGAAAAGATTTGATTCTGAACAAGAAATTTCTAAAGTAAAAGTTGCACTCAGTCAAGACACATACGATCTTGAAAACATTTGTCCACGTGGCTAAAATGTAACCACGCCCTTCCCAACATAGGAGAGACCCCTAATCCAAAAGATGCTGCAAGGGAACATATGTTGGAATCCTCAAGCACATCTTTATGCAAGCAAAGAGGTTGCAGTTTCTTTACACCATACAAGCCAACTGAACAAAAACATAGCAGAAGTCAACAAAAATCCAATAAGAACATAATGATATAATCTATTAATCTTGTAGAACAAAAAATTGGACTTCTACTTGCTTTTCAGCTGGGAAAGGGACAAGAATCGAAATGCCATCTTAACCCAAAAAACTAAGTAAACATAATGCATCACCTTTGCGTGGCGAATGGTTTACCCAAAGCATGGAAGGAGCCTCTTTCAGAGAAGCTTTTAGAAATTGGTCTCAAAGATGCATTTCACCTTATATCAAACAGACAAAGAGTATACCTCTCCCGTGATTATATAACTTGCCAGCCTATATTTCAGCAAACTAAGAAAGGGGCACTAAGAATCATTCATTGGACAAGACTGCCATTGGAATTTGAACATTGCGCTACCTTAGTTAGTTCTTCCACCCCTTTCGCTTTTCTAACCGCCAACTCTTCCTCTCCGAGCATTGATGACCTTTCTAGAGAACAAGCTGATGACCTTCCTAGAGAACGAGCATTGATGTTCTTCCTAGAATGTACATATACAACTACGAACTTCTACTATTTCACCTCATAGTTGACTACACAAAAGGGAAAATAGAATTTATTAGATGTCTTTCATACCAACTTTATTTGCATATTATCAACCTTCACATGTCTAACAAGCATTATATATCATTAAGAAAGTACAATAGGACTCAAAATCAACTGAAGTTCCCTAGCCTAAGTTCAACTTCCATAAATTCATGATCCCGATAGTTTGTCAACAGTACTGTAGGCAGCCACGATAGAGTTATTCGAAAATAGCTCTTGGCAACTGCTACCTTAACAGTGTTATTCACTGCACTACTTCCATAAATTCATGATCCCGATAGTTTGTCAACAGTACTGAAGGCAGCCAAGAAAGAGTTATTCGAAAATAGTTCTTGGTAACTGCTACTTAACAGCGTTATTCACTGCACTCCTCCTTAGTTCTATTTTCAGTTTCAGTCCATACTTCGAGTTTTACTGTTTTAGGCGTCATCAGTTGATTACTATACTCCCTGCTAGGAATTTGCAAAAATTCGAGGGGACAAAAGTTATGAAATTGAAACAGTATATCCTGAGCTTGGATCTACCAAAATAGGGTTCATTATATTGTTACCTCCATAAATACAAGATGCAAGCCTTATGCAGTCTGCTTTCACTAACGGCAATCTATGTCTGTGTTTATGACTTCTTAAGATTTTCTAGGATAGAATTCAAACATATAGAAATTGAAATCAACTCAATCTTAACTACAAGTCAAGAAAGTAATGTTTGACAAGTCAAACTTAGGGCAAGAAAGCAACGAGTAAAATCACTACTTGCATGATCTCAAAAAAGTCAAAAGGGACGAAAATGATTGAATGGAGGGTTGCTCAAATAGGATCTATTTGAGTGTTTTACCTCCATGACAAATTATTGAGCCTATGTAATTCCCATTCTCCAGTGTTTTACCTCCATGACAAATTATTGAGTCTA
>JAVXUO010000936.1:0-366644 GCA_033065855.1 Escallonia rubra | reverse complement strand
AACCAATTTTTATAGCCAGTGTCTAATATTGCATACTCAGCCCAAATCTCAACCTTATGCTAAAACAACAATTAAGTTGTCACTCCTAACATAACTCTTTAGTCTCAATCACATATTACCTTATGCTTAGGAGTCTACGGAATCTCATACCTAAGCTCTAAGTACCACCAGACTGTACTGCTTTCCTTTAGTAATCAATCACTTAACCTTTTACCCGAACTCATAATAAGAGAACATATCAACAATTCTTAAAATCACTTAGTCAAAGCCTTTTCCTTTCCTATCATACCCCACTCTCATTAGCCTAGCTACAAGTCTACAGTATCGTAATAAACTATGCTCTGTTACCATTACTGTCACGACCCGAATCCACGGGTGTGCTCATGAGCTAGGTGTGTGACCGGCTGCAGGCCCATTAAACTTTCAACTAGGGCTCTGTCAAGCCTTACTATAACATGTACACATAATCTATAACCAATTCAATATGTCTAAACCATTAATAAGGACTTATAGATTCCTAAAAAATACGTCTCTAATAACATCCCTAAATTATCCAACTAATAAGTAAAGCTGAAATTCTATGGAAATCTATGTTCCGATCTATTCCCAAAACATAAGATAAGTACTACAATGTCAACAAAATTCATTAGATGTTCTAAGGGAACTTCAAGCCTCTAACTGTTGTCTCCCGCAACCACATCCTCGTGACCCTCATGAGTGCCGGATCCAACTAGATAATCGCCTAAAAAAATATAAAAGAGTGAACTGGGTCCAGTAAGAACACTTGCCATATCCCAAAATAGTTTTAAATTTTCATCACATGTCATGGGTTTTTCAACTTAAAAACTAGTAAGTAAATTCATAAGAGATAATACGGATAAACGAACATATCAATGTTTGAGGGAAATTGCTTCTAAGAGATGGAAAACAATAGCACGTAAATCATCGAGTAACTTTTCAATCAAATAATTCTTCATAAGGTATGCTGCGATCAGCATTTGGTCCCACCGACTTGGACCCGAAATCCCACCTCCACCTCGGGATAATCATTATTGTGGATGCAGGGGCGACCACTAGCAACAGTGATGTGCATCAACGTTCGCTCTCATTGACCAAGACCCAAAATCTAACTTTCTCCCATTAGATGTGTGGCACAGCAACCATAAACAATATTTCATTTCATTCTTCAACGCAAGTACGTACATATCAACTAGTCGCAAAACTTTCCATGGCAACTAATTTTGTTTTCTCATCAAGTAATTAAAACGAAAGCAGTAGCACTTCAAAAGGCTTTTAAACGTCTAACCGGTACGAATCATGTATATAATACACTTAGCATTGAACATAGGGTATAAGTGGAGACATGATAATAGTACTTGAATCGCTAACCGGGTCTAGCTCTTGCTCAAGTGTCGGTCCTAACCCTCGTCTACTGTAACCTAAAATGATACATCGCAAAGATATCAATTCTCAGTGCTCAATTATGCATGTCCACTAAATTCACCTCCAAGTAAGAAAAATTAAGAAAACCCCACCCAACTTGTGAAAATTTACTAAAACACCCCCTGACGACTAACGAACCAATACGCATCCATAGATAACCTAAAACATCTTCTTAAGCAACTAGATGGGTTTTTTGAACTAAAAAGTCCTTCAGAGATTTTTTGCTCGAAAATTTCAAACCGACAATTAACTGAGCGCTCAAAAGCCGATTCTGCTAAAATTAGCTATCGATTTTGAAATGCCCCGAAACTTTAAACATTGAAGTATCTTACCATTTTAAGGTCCTCATAAAATTTCTATGCAAAACAACTAACCCTCTTCGTGACCTCAGAAATCTGAAGGTTTCCCCACATCGTAGATTTCTTAAAAATATTTAAGGTTTTTCCTTTACACTTTCTTAGATTTTGCTCTAAAATATTTTTAAAAATCACACGATGGACTGTTGGAAAGTCAATGGTTTTAACGATGCTTTGCAATCCAGCTTTACCCCTGATTTAGTCTATTGTTCACCCCTGACCTTTCTCCTCTCGGCACCACCCCCCCCCCCCAACCAGCTCTATCAGCAGATGCCCACTTACAGCAATATTATATTTTGCACACACACATCAACCACCCACACTTACGCTTTTTTAGGACAACCATGGCGGCCTACCCACCAAAACTCCCACAGCAAGAGCCTCTTCTTCACCCACAAGGTCCTTCACAGCCACTCCTCAAAACCACATGCATGCCACCTAATGGCACCGCCAATCTCTCACACACTCACATATCAACCCTTTCATGGCACACATAATACACACCATAACCCCACATTACTGTTTTGCGGGTAGTACATCTTACAGACTTACACAACCACCTTGTCTCAGCTGCAAACCCATACCACGCTACACAGAACAACCCCTGCACATACACATACAAGCACCAAACCACACACACCCCTTTTTCGTGGTAGCCATGGCTGCCTACCCTCGAAACCCTCATGGCCACAACCCTTTTTTCACCCACAAGCACTCTCACGGAGAACTCATTTCACCGATAACACCCCCCCCCCCTCTCCACAGACCAATACCACGACAAGTAAATTGATGCGAGGAAAGAAATAAAGACAAGAAGCTTACCTCACAATCGTCGGAGTTTGGTCTCTCCTTCTTTCTCTCTCTAGCTTTGTCTCTAAGGTTCTTATAAGAATGAGAAGAAAAAAACGATGTGGAACGGCTGAACCATGGGATACATATATATATATATATATATATATATATATATATATATAGGGAGCTGATCCCTTGACAGCGCTGGCAAAATAGGACATCTTGCCAGCGCGATCCGGCCCAGATCACTTTTTTTTGCGGCGCTGTCAGTCGTCCGCTACATAGTGTAGCAGACGGACCTTTTTACCATCTTGCCCTCGCTCACCCGTCTGCTAGACTGTGTAGCGGACAACATTCTTGGGCCCACATCGTCCAACAAAAAGTAGTCCGCTACACTGTCTAGCGGACGACTGTTTCTGTCAATCCACCCACTTCCCCCTGACAGTTGTCACATCAGTCGATGCACGACTGTTACTTTGTCGTTATCCAGCGTCCGCAACACAGTGTAGCGGACGTTGGCAAGTATTCGAAACCTTCTAAACTTCTATTCATTCCTTCTTCTCACAATCAAACTATTCATTCTTCTCACGATCAAACCAGCAGCGTTGGCAAGTAGATCGGCGCAATTTCTTTGCAAGAAATCCTTTAATCGTCTCATCAATCACGTAAGTTCACAAACTAATCCTTTCTTTGTTCATAATCTAGAGTTCATCTTGCGGCGTTGGCAAGTAGATCGGCACTATGCTAGCGTTTGTCAATGTATATACATATATATTATATATGTGTATTGCGTATTATCTGATCACATGCTAGCGCTGAATATGCTAGCGTTGTATGTTTGGGAATGTTTACGCTTCCAACCTTGCCCTCTTTCCATTATTTCAGTTGCAAAAAATGGATTTCAACCCTGGACCAGAAGATCCGTCCGTATTATACGACCAAGCAAACCATATCAGTACGCTCATATGGGATGGTGGAGTAAGATACTTATTTTATCGTTTATATCGTTTATTTTGCTTACGTATTTCAGTCGCGAACGTTGTATATCGTTTATTTTGCTTAAATAATATTTATTAATTCGTAGGAAAGAGCACTTGTCAACACGGTAGAAGTAAGCGATAATTTCAACGCCTGGAAATTGAACAGAACCCAGAAAAGATTACTGCGTGGGATTGGGTTTGGGATTTTCACGCATGGGCAGATCTTTCAACAACTTGACCGGCACTTAATAGGTTCCCTTGTTGAAAGGTGGAGAAGTGAAACGAATACGTTTCACTTCCCTCTCGGAGAGATGACAATTACCCTAGAAGATGTAGGGTTCATCTTAGGGTTACCGGTGACGGGGCGGCCGGTAATAGCTCATCCGTCCGAAGCAACGAATAAGAGGACCGCTAGGGACTTCTTTACTTCGATATCCCAGGATGGATTTAGCAGTGGTGGTATCAAGTTGAAGTGGTTGGTAGATACCTACGGGGTTTTGCCAGAAAACTATACGGGCCATGACCTTGTGCTGTACACACAAGCCTTCCTCTGGTGGGTGATGGGGGCAATATTATTCCCAACGACGTCGAAGAACACGGTCAGCGTCAAATATTTACCGTTTTTGCGTAACCTGGCTGAGGTTGGGGATTATGCCTGGGGTGCAGCAACTCTTGCATACCTGTACCAAGCATTGCACAAGGCAACGAGGCCCGACTCCAAAGCGATATGTGCATGTCTCTCGCTATTGCAGGTATATCATACAATTCTTCATTACGTGCTCTTTGTTGTTTTTTTTTTTTTGTTGAATGGACAATAAATGTTGACGATACTTTATTTAATGTCTTTGCTCTCAGGTGTGGTCTTATGAACACCTTGCTACCGGCGCACCCAGGCGTAGGGACGGAACAGATAATGTGTGGCCTCGGTTGTGCGCCTGGGAGTACAGCCGGAAGGAAACCCACTACGAGAGGAGAGACGATCCCCATCACAACATTTCATACTATCGGTGGGAGCTCGACTCGTTATCTCCTGGCCAGATGCGATGGGCACCATACAAACGTTTGGCGCGACGGGTGGGAGAGTCGTTCGTCTTCACGCTCTCCGGGTTGCAACGCACACCCCTGATCCACTTCGAGGTCGCAGAGTGGCAGCTGCCAGATCGCGCTATGTGCCATTTTGACTGCCTGCAGGGGTTGCCAGCCGGCGCCCCAGATATGAGGCTTAACAGGAACCCACCGGGTGTCGGACTGTTTGGCAGGGCGAATGCGCACGACTTGTACGCGCGTGAAATTGAGGTCTGGAATTCCTGGCAGGACACGCTGGCGACCATTGTGTCAGAGCCTGACCCCGTCATCAGCATCGAACAGTACAATGAGTGGTACTACCGCATCACCCGGAGGAGAGTAGCTCCAGTAAGGTTTGAACGCGGGGAGAAGTACCACCCTAGGGGTCAGATCGATGAGCACATGGCATACAATCTGGTAAGTTGCCCAATCAGTGCTTCTAATTGAACTTGATCATTCTAAGTGTGTACGAAGTTACTTATTTATTATCTCTCTGGATGTAGGTTAATGCCTCGTTCGCCTTCTTCCAGAAGTTGAGCGAGCGGAAGGATTTGGTGGATGCCATGGGCGAGGAGCTTTGCCAACAGGCTGAAGCGTTGGCGTATGGCTGCGGGAATTTTTTGCGGCAAGCATCGGGATGGCCTTCGGGCGTCACCCCGGGAATGGGTTATCCGGGGTGGCAGCGGCCGTTTGTTCCCGAGGGATGCACCGATCCCTCGGGACAGACTTCGGGAGTGAGCCAGGGATATGGTTTTCCCTCTGTACCGGAAATGGGTGGTGATTGGGGACCGCCAAGCACCATGGGCTAGGCTCAAGCGCCGTGGGAAGATTACAGTGCGCCCTCCTTCTCTTTGCTATTGGATTCGGAACCCCAACCCCTCTCTCAGAGTCAAGTCACGCAAGACTGGGGTTTCGGAAACATCAATCTGTCCGAAACACTGCCCATTGTCCCGTGGGCAAGACCATCTATTGCCGAAGGCGGGCAATACCCCCTTGTTGACCCCCCCCGAAGGAGTGCAATATCCCCCGGTCGACCCCCGAGGGCAATATCGCAAAGGGCATCCGTTGAAGCCCCTAAAGCCGCATAAATGCCAGATAATCAGAGAGCGTTATTTTAGCGGCTATCGGCATGACAACGCGTCGTATAGTGTGGATCATCCGGAGGGCATGGATTACAGTTGCTCGTGGGGAGAAATGGCCTCCCTGGCTCCGGGGAGTTGGTTAGACAACGGTGTCGTCTCCACCTACGTGGAGATTCTGAAGGAAAGGTGTCGGCAACAGCCGACCTATCCAGCCATTTTTTTGGTGGATGCCTTTTTTCATAGCATCCTAGTGTCTGAATGGCGGGAGTGGGTCGAACATAGGGGGAAGAAAAAGTTGGCCCAGTGGAGACCGTCCGCTAACCTACGAGCGTATCTTAATAGGGATAGTCCGGTGAGCACAAGTGTTGCCGATGTGTTTCTAATCCCATTTCTAGGGGAAAGCCACTGGTACTTGGTTTGCTACGCCCCAACAAGTAAAGTCGTATCGGTGATCGACAGTCTCCACGACGATACTCTCAGTATGCCTGTGCTGCAGATGTACAGAGCCCAGTTGGACTCATTGGTAATATTACGATCGCTGTATAATGCTCTGATTCTATCTTGCCATAAATTTTAACTCATGTCTTACGCCATTTTCTGTTTCTCGCAGAATATTTTTTGTGCAATGGTCAATCGTGTCCGTGGTGACCCTGTACCGGCGTGGCCAAATCTCGATAGGCGATTGAAGAAGAGGAGGCCCAAGCAACGTAACACTTCGGACTGCGGCGTCTTCCTTTGCATGTACATGGATTTCATTTGTCGCTCTGAGAGCCTCAAGGCGGCCGTCTGGAGCCAAGCAGAAGTTGAAGCCTATAGATATAGAATAGCTTGGCAAATTATGAAAGGCCGGCCTAGAGCGGTTAGGTTTATAGAAAATCCGGCTAATGACGAGAATCCGTGATTCATTGGTGTGATTTGATTTGTATCATAACAGTATTTTTTACATAAACCGTGATTCATTGGTGTGATTTGATTTGTGTTGATTTCTGTTGTCGATTACTGATTGATTGATTTCAGTTGTTGGTTTTTTGGCCTCGTTGGGAATGATTGAAATGTGGAAAACGAAATGGTGCAAAAATTTTCTAAGTAGTGAAGTTTAGTCTTTCTGCTGTGCCGTCCGCTATACAATGTAGCGGACTAATGTAGGTAGAGAATTTTTCTAAGTGTTGATGGGTGGAGCTTTCTGCTGCGCCGTCCGCTATATAGTATAGCGGACATAAATGAAGACCAAAAGTTTCTGCTATTCCGTCCACTACATTGTATAGCGGACGTAAAATGAAGACCAAAGTTTCTGCTATGCCGTCCGCTACATTGTATGGCGGACGTAAATTGAAGACCAAATTTTTCTAAGTGTTGATGGGTGGAGCTTTCTGCTGCGCCGTCCACTACATTGTATAGCGGACGTAATGCTATGACGTCCGCTACATTGTATGGCGGACGTAAAATGAAGCCCAAATTTTTCTAAGTAGTGAAGTTTAGTCTTTCTGCTGTGCCGTCCGCTATACAATGTAGCGGACTAATGTAGGTAGAGAATTTTTCTAAGTGTTGATGGGTGGAGCTTTCTGCTGTGCCGTCCGCTATATAGTATAGCGGACATAAATGAAGACCAAAAGTTTCTGCTATTTCGTCCGCTACATTGTATAGCGGACGTAAAATGAAGACCAAAGTTTCTGTTATGCCGTCCGCTACATTGTATGGCGGACGTAAATTGATGACCAAATTTTTCTAAGTGTTGATGGGTGGAGCTTTATGCTGCGCCGTCCGCTATATAGTATATCGGACATAAATGAAAACCAAAAGTTTCTGCTATGCCGTCCGCTACATTGTATAGCGGACGTAAAATGAAGACCAAAGTTTCTGCTTTGCCGTCCGCTACATTGTATGGCGGACGTAAATCGAAAAATTATTAGGTAAAAAATTATTACAAATGTCAAACTTATACAAATGTCTATCTTGCCATAAAAATTATTACAAATGTCAAACTTATACAAATGTCTATCTTGCCATAAAAATTATTACAAATGTCAAACTTATACAAATGTCTATCCTGCCATAAAAATTATTACAAATGTCAAACTTATACAAAAAATTAAAGGTCCACTGCAGCTTGTCCGTCCTCATCTTCGGCGTCATCTTCTTCCCCGTCTTGCAAACCCCCTGGACTTATCCCCAGTGCCTTGTAATGGTTCCGCTTGTCGTGGTCAGTCATTTTGTTGCACAATGCACACCTTCGCAGCTTTTTAGGTTGAGTTGCCGTTTCAATTGAGCTTTTCATCCGCGTAGATCTCTTGCGGCCTTTCGTTTGCGATATAATTGGATCCAACGGCCGGATATCATTGTCGTCTTCCTCCCCCGGCTCGTCGTCTTCTGATCCCGTCGTTGGCTCGATGTCAACCGCGTTGGTGACTGAAGCTGCTTCCAACTGGTCGACGATGGGCTCTTGTTGCTGAGCTACCTCGAGGAGATGTTTATAACCGACCATTGTAGCAGCACCTTTTACGGACAAACGGGTGAACATCGTCACCAGATGATTATACCGCAACGTCTCTGATTCTTCAAAGTCAGTATACGGGTGCTCCGGAAAGGAAATGGTACCGTGCAACCTGTTTGCACCTTTTGTCCACCGTGGCAAGACGTATTTATCGGGGATTGTCCTGATATTCTTCTGGGTGAAAAACCGCAGAACGTGTCTACACAGGATGCCATGGAACTCAAACTTCTTGCAAACACATGTCACCGAGTCCGTCAATGTGTCGTGGCTCACCGTATACATTCTGCGCAGCTTCTCAGGGACGAGGTCATTCACGAGCGAATAAACCTTGTACTCACGCGTAGACATTTCTGCCACCTTGTTTATACTGTATCGTCCAGATTTTCGCAGCTCTACTTGGTATAGCAAGAAGATCTCCTTCGTATAGACTTTGACACCGTTCAGCTCCAGCGGGGTCTCGAGCAACCTTCTCCTTTGTTTGTACGTTGTTGCAAAGTCTGCAGCCCTTTCTTTTACGAACAACGAAGCTACCGCTTTTTTGTGCGGATACAACGAAAGTCTTCAAATTGGTAGCTGTACCCACATAACTATCGAACGTGGCATTCATGGATTCACTCCTGCCCGTCGTTTTCATGCCCGCTGAAAAATACCTCCTCGTGTAAACGCCAATCCATTGCTCTTTGCGCTCGTACAAGTGCTGGAGCCACTCGTTGTCTTGCAATGAGTAATCCCGAACAAGCTTTTCCCACCTCTCCTCAAATTCCTCAATCGTTAACGACTTAAGGACGCACTTGTCAAAATCCTGTTTAAAGTCTGGATACTTTGCGTACACGTGATGCAGCCGTTTCGGGTATTTGTTGCTTATGTGCCAGGTGCACAAGTTGTGCCGAGTGTCTGGGAAGACAGTCACAATAGCCTTCTTCATTGCCAAATCTTGATCGGTGATGATCACTTTGGGTGCTTTGAAGTTCATTGCTTCCAGCCACGTCCTAAACAACCATTCAAAAGAACTCTCGGTCTCGTCCCTTAACAAGGCGAACCCGAACAGGATGGAGTGATAATGATGATTGACCCCCGTGAAAGGGGCGAACGGCATCGAGTACTTGTTGGTACGGTATGTGGTGTCGAACGTCACGACATCCCCAAAATGCTTATAAGCAAGCCTCGAACGACCGTCGACCCAAAAAATTGTGCTAACTCGATGCTCGTCGTCAAGTTTATAATCGAAGGTCAACTGCGGGTCCTCCATCTGCATCCGTTTCAATAGGCTCATTGTGGCTTGAGCATCATTGAGGTCATACGCGGCTCGTCTATGGGTTCGGACCGCGTTACGAACGTCTGTCGTGTTAAAGGTTAAATTTTGAATTCCCCCAGCCTGTTCAGCAAGAACATTAATCATGTCGGCAGGTCCTAGTCGCGCATTGCTCATTGTCTGAATCAGGCTCCTTGCGACCTTACCCATCTTCTTGTGTTGATGCATCTGACTCACCTTAGAAGGGGTTACTAACGGGTGATTGTGTGCCAGTTCCAGGCTGGTAATAAGCCAATGGTCTTGTTTGGGTTTGTAGCTTACGAACATCTTGACCTGGCAATTTGTGCGCTCAAAGCAGTCCCGTCTTCTACGCGGATATCCTATTTCGTCATCACTGTCATCATTGCCTACGCGTGTCTCATTTTGCACTGGGTTTCTGCTCCTATGGCACTCGTATAAGCGAGAGCATATCTTTCTCGTTATGGTGCTCGTTCTTGAAGTCTTTATTCTAATGCCAAAACCAACCCTCAATGAATACGCTCGAAAACATTCTTCAGCTTCTTCCAACGTAGCAAATGTTCGTCCTAGATACGGATCACTAGCATCTACGGGGACGTTGGAGCTTGACACGAAATCAGACATTGTGAAACAAGAGCTGTGTAGAAATAGACTACGCTTAACAATCAAATGGCATTTCTAACTGAAAATATTACCTAAAAATTACCTTGGCGAATAGACCAATTTAGGATGACAAACATACCGTATGCATAATCTCAAAAGTGTCTCCAAATTAACAATTATTAATTTATTGAACATAACAAATTTAAATTAGTAAGATAAATAGACGAATTCATCATGCCAAAAAATCGAATTAAACTATAATGAATTAAATATAAAGTTAACAAATTATACCTTTTTTATGAACATCATGTCTAGAACATCACAAAAAATCTAGAGTATAAAATCACAAATTGATGAATACAGTGACAAATTTCTAGAACATCAAGAAAACTTGAAGCAAACTTACCTTGCTTGAGCGAAGCTTGAAGCAAGTGTTACTCGAAGCTTGAAGGCAGCTGAAAATGGAAGCGAGTCCGAAGGAGAAGAAAATTGTGCTGAAAGAAAATTGAGTAGGTTTTGGGGGTGGGCAATACTGTCCGCTATACTGTGTAGCGGACAGCATTGCCGACAACAAGTCACAATTGTGTCAGAATTGTGCAGTTGTGACAGTCGTCCGCTAGACAGTGTAGCGGACTACTTTTTGTTGGACGATGTGGGCCCAAGAATGTCGTCCGCTACACAGTCTAGCGGACGGGTGAGCGAGGGCAAGATGGTAAAAAGGTCCGTCCGCTACACTATGTAGCGGACGACTGACAGCGCCGTAAAAAAAAGTGATATGGGCCGTCCATCCCTTCGGGATGGATGGCCAGATCGCGCTGGCAAGATGTCCTATTTTGCCAGCGCTGTCAAGGGATCAGCTCCCATATATATATATATATATATATATATATATATATATATATGGGAGGTGATCCGTTGAACGCGCAGGCAACTTGGGCTAAGTTGCCCGCGCGATCGGGTCGTCCACGCTCGATCTGTGGACGGTCTAGATCTTTTTCTTAACGCTTTTTTAAGTTTGTCTGCCAAATTATGTAGCGGACGGTGTTTTTGAAAAAAAATACCCTCGAGCTTGAGGGAAATACATACTCTAAAGTGGTCGTCCGCTACATAATGTAGCGGACGATAATTTTTTTGAACAGGCACTCCCTCTCTTTCTTGTGCTAAATGAAGAGATTGGACATCATGGGCGATGGCATCAACCGGCCAAAACGCACCCACCGCCTATTCTTTCCTCTGTTGTGACTCCACCAATAAGAAGATGAAAACCAAGAGCAGTGATTCCCCACCGCCATACCAACGCACCTCGTCACCGATTCAACACCGCTACACCGTCGTACCATCACCGGTTCACCACCAATATGCCACCGTACCCCATTATCAGTTCACCATCGCAAACCCATCGATTGATCGCCCACACCATAGCCACCTGCTACCGCCAATTTCTGTCAACCACAAGGAACCACCCATCCAATTGTCTAGCTTCGAAACCCTAATGTCATTGATTGCAGCTTCGTCGGCATAAATGTCATCGCCGATCAACTGCGCCATTGACGACAAGGACCTGGACGATGGCCGCAATGCCACCGAAGGCAGAGAAGAAGCCAGAAGAGCAAAAGCCAGTGGAGGAGAAGAAGACCACCGCCGCTGAGAAGGCCCCCGCCGAGAAGAAGACCACCGCCGCTGAGAAGGCCCCCGCCGAGAAGAAGACCACCGCCGCTGAGAAGAAGCCCAAGGTCGGTAAGAAGCTCCCTAAAGAGGTCAGCGCCGGCGCCGCCGCTTCTGGAGACAAAAAGAAGAAGAAGTCCAAGAATTCTGTCGAGACTTACAAGATCTACATCTTCAAGGTGTTGAAGCAGGTTCACGCGGACATATGGATACTGAACAGCTTCATCAACGAAATCTTTGAGAAGCTGGCCCAGGAGTCTTCCAGGCTGGCCAGGTACAACAAGAAGCCCACCATCACCTCCCACGAGATCCCGACCGCTGTCAGACTTGTGCTTCCCGGTGAATTGGCCAAGCATGCCGTTTCTGAGGGTATCCTAGAGCTAGTCACAGAGGAAGAAGTTTATGTTAATTAACCATACCATTACATTTGTAAGCTCGAGGAATGGTGGGTGATGTTAGAGACTCACACTTCATTTGTGAAATGAAAAGAGAATGCTTTGTTGCCCCATCATCCGTTACATAATGTAGCGGATGGATGGGCACTTTACTTCCCTCAAGCTTGAGGGTATTTTTGTCAAAAACATCGTCCGCTACATAATATGGCAGACGGACTAAAAAATGTAAAAAAAAGATCTGAACCGTTCATAGATCGCGCATGGACGGCCAGATCGCGGTCAACGGATCACCTCCCTATATATATATATATATATATATATACAGATCCACATCTACCGGTGGAGATTTCCAACACTGTCTAACCGTTACTAAGAGTAGTGGTTAGCCTTGCCACCCCCCGCCCCCCCCCCCCCAATTTTGTTGGATTCCTTTGCTATTTAAGATACATTCGGTCCGAGTTGGCCCCTAATTGCTACTAAATGTAGCGGTTAGTGTACAAAATATCCAATCTGAGCCGTCCACAACCTCTAGTGGACGGTCAGATCATCGGTGGAGAAATAATTATTTCTCCATTGGTAGATGTGGATCGGCCTCCTATATATATATAAACCCTAAAAGAAAAATTACTAACCCCCCCCCCCCCCCCTCAACACACTTTAGTTATTTTTCCCAAGTTTACTTATAACTTTCTAAAATTACGAAAAGACCCCAAAAACTAGTTAGATTAAAGTAAAAATATGAATTTCCAACAAAAAATATAAAAAATCGGGGTGTTACAGAGAATAAATAATTCACTCTTTTTTACTTCAAATTTTTAGTAAAAAAAATTTCTTTGCACAAGCTTAGTCCGAAATAAGGCGGTGGGACAATGTTACGAAGTAAGCTGTTATGCGAACCTTGAAGAGACTAAGGGAGATAGAATACGAGAATAGATGAAAAAATTGTGCGTAGCAATGGATTGAAAGTGGTGGTGGCCGGTGAGGGCCATATATGGAAACTGAAGAAGATGACAAAAGCAGGAATGGGAACGGAGATGAGGAGACGAGAAAAGGTTTTTAATTTTAACAAAGAACGACATCAGGCATCACGCGCTGCAGTGACACACACGCACACGTGTGTGTGTGTGTGTGTGTGTACTTCCTCTACCTCAAAATTATTACTAAGTTATCCTTTTATGGCTGTCCCAAAATAATTGCTATGTTTCCAAATCTGGAAAGCATTTGTGTATGATTTTTCCTATTTGCCCTTTTGTCAATGTTTTAATTCTCTCTCTCCTCACTTACCCTAACTTTTCTCTCTACTCATCCTTCCTTTTCTCCTCTCTATTTATGTCTTCTTTCTTCTTCTTTCATAAACATCACTCCACCTCCATCAATGACCATCGCCATTACATTCAGCCACCACCTCCTCCATCACCACCACTAATTTGTTGTCGTAGTCGCCGCTGCCACCCACTTCCATCACCACCATTAATCTGCTACTCTCGTCACTTATGACCCAATAACCCATTCCACCTTATCATGTCAGATATGGCCACCTCCAAGCCATGCGAAAACCACTGGTCACCAAAAACTCAATGGATCGGCCTACAACCCATTAATAGACAACAGTGACTCGACAACAAGGGATGGATTAGGCTTATCTGAGCGACAATAAGACGTTCAAGCATTGGACGAGTCGTCGTCGACGTCGTTTGACTAAGGATTGAATAAGGCATTCCATGAGGCACAACGCAAGATTGAGACACCGCAAGGCATTACAAAGGCATTTGATGAGCCACAACTTAGGCATTTGATGAGGCATAATTGAGGCACGAGGCGAGGTTGGGCATGAATAAAGCAACAATAAACCGATGTAGATTTTTTGTAATTTAAGAAGTTTTTTGATGATGAGTTGCGTGCCTTCTCTTTTCTGTTTCTGATTCATTGGAGCAAAATGTGATTGAAGTTTTGTGGTAGTTCAATTCAACAAAAATAGATTTTTGGTGTGTATGCTTATGATTAAGATGTAGATGCTTTGATTTTGAGGAAAAAACTATACCTCAGAAAAGATAGTGAGTTGTTGCTTTTGGGACAGCCAGAGTATTTCTCTCTAAGTAGCGAGTTACATGTTAGAAGATGGGACTGACACAAAACATAAGAAAAAAGTAAAAAAATGGACATTCAAAGGGTAGTATAGAGAGCATCTTTTACCATGCGTGTAAAATTAAAGTGATCAATTAATCTAAAAAAGAGAGAGTATATGTGAAGCCTTCTTGGATGGTATGTCTAGGAAAGCTTCAAAACTAAGTATTTTTGCTCTAATTTATAGTGATTTGATCTAATTTAAGCAAGTCTTTGTTGACTCTAGTTTCAAAGTGGAGAAGTAATGTCCAGCCAACATTTACACCCCGCCGCCATGAATGGCATGCTGGCGAGAAGTTCTTAGAGATATTTTGTTCCACATACACAATAAAGTTTGTAACCGCGAAAGATTACAACAAATTCCATTCAAACAATACCATACAAACCACTTAATCCCACCATTGATCACCGATCTATAAAACTTGAATTGGAGTTCTTATGCCAAATTCATCTTTTCTCCAATAGCCAGATTCATCAATTTGCTTTAGAAGTGTTTCTGCTAAAAACTTGATCTGGAACAACGGCCAGGGAATTGACCTGCAAGACAGAACACGGAGTGACCCCCGGGTGGGGTTCCGGCGGAGAACTCTCTGATGCTTAAGTCACCGCAGCTAACAGGGTAGAACTCTGAGAAAGCAATAAGACACAAGGTGCGTGTGTGTAAAATTGTATGCATACCTGGGGATAGTCCTTTTTATATAACCGTAGGTGGAAAATCCCTAGCAGGACTAGGAGCCTTGATGGCTGAGCCTTGGGCAAGATTTGTTAGGATCACGTTGGGATCCTTGAAGATCACTTCAAGATCCTTGAGGATCCTTTTATAATCCTTTTGGAATATTTGTTCCTCCAATGTGGTAACCACCAAATTCGTAGTTGACTAGGAGTCAAACTTGACACGTGTCACGTCCTAATTGAGAGTGTATTTTGAGCTATATTATAATGCCTTCCACTTTCTTAACCAAAAATGTTTGGATGAAAAAATGTATTCCAGATATCTTGAGACACGCATCCAATGTTTGACAGACTATTCTCCCTCTTGTATGTGCAAATTTTTTCGATTGTCTCGCTGATCAAATAGTGCCCAAGAACCAAAATAACTATTTTTGTTACGTAAATAACATTATGGAATTTTTCAAAAAAATTTAGACCTTTAAAGCCCTAAAATAATTTTTCCACAATATTTGAGATTTTGTTGTTTTTACTCGGACCATGGCTTGCCCGGACTATAGACTCGACAGCCTCTTGCTCGGATTTAAGCCTGAGCTGAGAAGGCCTCTTTTCTTTTTCCTGTTCGGTCAGCGAGCTCGGACTATGATGTGCTCGATTTTTTTTCCTGCTCGGACCATGATCTATTCGGACTATGGGCTTGAGCTGAGAAGGCAACATATATTTTTTGTTCGGTCAGTGGGCTCGGACCACGATATGTGCTGTGCTTGAACTTTCTGTGCGAACCTACTGTGCAGGCTTGCAGTGCGGTGTGGGCTACTGTGGGCGCGGGCCTGATGGCTGGAAGAAGCCCAATGAACTCCGACTCCTTATTAAAAAGGAAAGGAGTTCTCCAGCGCGGCTAGGAAGAATAGAAACGCTGACCGCGCTCATGAGATGTGAATGAAATGCAACTGGGTAGCTCGGCCATATTTGTTAAATCCAAGCAGAAAAATTATCTAAACTAATACTCAAAAACTTGAAAAGTCCATAACTTTTCCCTTGGACATCCGTTTGAGGTTAATTTTTTTTTTTTTATTTCGGATAGTTTTTCAAGCTTTATCCATAGAAAATCCCATTTTCTTCAAAAGAGTTCAGCTAGAAGCTCTACTTAAAAAAATTCCTTTGACCTCCACACGAGAGCTTTCATTAGTCACACTCCTTGGAACTCTACCCATGGGCTTTTGAGAGCATAAAAGGAATGAAGTTAGGCCGTTTGCTCGCGACAAGCTCAACTATCAGTTCTGCTCGGGCAGATGCTGGACCCTTAGGCTCACTTGAGAAGGAAACCAAATGAGGCATTCTGCTCGGGCACGGCCTATCCGAGCTCAGCAGGTTTGATCCTGATCTGTTCGGGAAAATGACATGCCTTGGTCCCTTTGTGCTTCGTCTGAGCATAAAGGATATGGTCCATTTGTCCTTCATCTGAGCATAAATGTGTATGAAGTTGGTACTCTGAGCAGACGCCTCGATCCCTTTGGGCTTCGTCTGAACACAAAGGGTGTGAAGTTGGCACTCCGATCCGATCTCCTCGGGCAGAATGCTTAGACAACATTCTGCTTGGGCAGATGCCTCGGTCCCTTTGTGCTTCATCAGAGCAAGAAGGGTATAAAATTGGCACTCTACTCAGGCAGAGTGCTCGAACAACATTCTGCTTGGTCGGATGCCTTGGTCTCTTTGTGCTTTATCCGAGCACAAAGGGTATGGTACCTTATTGCTCGTCAGGGCACAAAGAGTATAGAGCTTGCACTCTGCTTTAGGCAGAGTGCTTGAACAACTTTCTGCTAATACAAATACCTTGGTCCTTGGGGGCTTTGGTGGCGTCTTCCGAAGCTAGTGATGTTACTTCTCAAGCGGAGAAGAATGATCACCTTGGTGATGTCCCCGAGTTATTGAGTGGATATTATGTTTCTCTATACTCTAGGCTTGTTTTTGACATTTTAGCTAAGTACTTTTAATGCCCCTTGAGGGTTTGTAAGTAGCTTTATGATATTTGTCACCACTCCTTTAGAGGGTTTTAGTCAATGCAATCGTGTGTCGATGAGCTTGTGTTGTCCACTTCTTACTTGTATTTATGTTTACTTTGACGTGAATTCTTATCGTCAGTTAAAAGCTGGGAAATAAGCCTCATACTCTTGCTTGGCTAGGTTTTGAATTAGCAAAGTATGGTGGGGGTGACGAAATCCCACAAAGACTTTTCCCTTTCACGAATTAGATCTGTAGCTAAACTGTTTCAATAGAGCTTGGCCTTTATCTTTTCACCCTTCGGGGTGGTATGCCCTCTAGCCCTTGTTAGGTGGGGGATCTTGTGAATGGCCTTGCTCGAGCAAAGCCTTGGGTTCTTGAGAACCTTGAAACCTTAAAAGCATTTTGCTCAGGCGCTCTGCTAGAGCTAGAGCTAGAGCGTACAATTACAACATCATGCTCAGAAAGAAAACTTTATTACTTTGACAAAGATAAAGTCTATAGAGGAGATTGCTATCATTCTGTTTTTTGATTAAGTGTCGAATTAAAGTGCTACTCTAAAAATCCAAAAAATAATTTTGGGTTTGTTGTGGGGTAGATAAGGTCTGAGCCCCCCCCCCCCCCCCCCCCTCTCTCAACCCAAATGGATAGTCTTTCCTTGAGACTCATTGTACTTTAAGTACAGGGGACGAGTTCTTCAGAGAAGGTCTCCAATGTATAGGTGCTCGGTTTTCCTCTATGTGCCTTTGTTGCGTCCTTAAAGCCTTCGATGATTAGGGCCTCCTTGCTTTTTACCCGACATGAGGGAACATAGCATTGTCGTGCTTCTGTCTAGTTTCATTTCACTTCACCTATGTCGTGCTGTAACGATCCGGTCCACGGCCCCACCACAGGGCATTGCCTCCCTCAAAAGGGCTAGCCAAGTAGGTACTTATGAGTTCATAGGCAGGGTCTTATAAGGCCAATCGCAAACTCTCCCACAACCGATGTGGGATATTACAATCTCCCCACCTTATTCCTTAGCGTCCTCGCTAAGGCTCGATCACACATAGCCCAGAATCTTCCTCTCTAGCTAATGTGGGATATACCCGGCTCACCCTTCGTTGCCCCAACCATCCTCTTGATGTGGGATATACCGGGGCTTGCCTTCGTTTCCCCCAACCATTAGCAACCCGATTGGACAGCCCAGCCCGAGCTTTCGAGAGTCGGCTCTGATACCATCTGTAACGACCCGGTCCACGGCCCCACCACAGGGCATTGCCTCCCTCAAAAGGGCTAGCCAAGTGGGTACTTATGAGTTCATAGGCAGGGTCTTATAAGGCCAATCGCAAACTCTCCCACAACCGATGTGGGATATTACAATCTCCCCACCTTATTCCTTAGCGTCCTCGCTAAGGCTCGATCACACATAATCCAGAATCTTCCTCTCTAGCCAATGTGGGATATACCCGGCTCACCCTTCGTTGCCCCAACCATTCTCTTGATGTGGGATATACCAGGGCTTGCCTTCGTTTCCCCCAACCATTGGCAACCCGACTGGACAGCCCAGCCCGAGCTTTCAAAAGTCGGCTCTGTAACGACCCGGTCCACGGCCCCACCACAGGGCATTGCCTCCCTCAAAAGGGCTAGCCAAGTGGGTACTTATGAGTTCATAGGCAGGGTCTTATAAGGCCAATCGCAAACTCTCCCACAACCGATGTGGGATATTACAATCTCCCCACCTTATTCCTTAGCGTCCTCGCTAAGGCTCGATCACACATAATCCAGAATCTTCCTCTCTAGCCAATGTGGGATATACCCGGCTCACCCTTCGTTGCCCCAACCATCCTCTTGATGTGGGATATACCAGGGCTTGCCTTCGTTTCCCCCAACCATTGGCAACCCGACTGGACAGCCCAGCCCGAGCTTTCAAGAGTCGGCTCTGATACCATCTGTAACGATCCGGTCCACGGCCCCACCACAGGGCATTGCCTCCCTCAAAAGGGCTAGCCAAGTAGGTACTTATGAGTTCATAGGCAGGGTCTTATAAGGCCAATCGCAAACTCTCCCACAACCGATGTGGGATATTACACGTGCTCAGTAGGGAACTTCATCTTAAGGTGGTATGTGGATGTCACTGCTTTTAACTGGTCCATGACAGTACGTTCGAGAATGGCATTGTACGTTGACGGGACATGAACCATGATAAAATCCAACATTGGGTGTTAACCTTTCCAGGGGGGTCCTTACATTAATGGGCAGACTTATGATCCCTTCCACTGCCACGATATGTTTAGAGAATACGTACAACAGTGTGTGTATCTTGTGGAGTCAGTCTGCGGGAATGCCCATGTGCTTAAAGGCATCGAAAAAGCACATCAATATTCTCTTCAGATCAAAGTCACCCACCCTAAGTGTGACGACTAAGTATGAAGACTAGGGGATCATCGTAGGGGATCTTGATGTTCCCAATGTCCTCGTCTGAAAAGGAGATTGCAAGTAAAGATTTCAACTTCTTGTTCGAAGGATGAGTTGTGACACATACTTCTGTGGCATATGCCTTACGGGCTTTCCCGGACAGACCACCTCTTGCGATACCTATAAATATAGTGTTGATTGTTCTCGTTTGACCCTGCTCTGCCTCTCCATTCTCTATTGCTGGGGTGATCTTCTCTTGGATTAGGTTTCGCCACATAGTTCTTCAAATGTCCACTTTTAATGAGTGCTTCAATTTCTCGTTTGGGGAGTCATAGTTGTCAGTAGTGTGGCCATGATCATTGTGGAAGCGACACCAAAGATTCTTATCTCTTTTATTTGGGGGTGCTTTGATTTCGTCTGACGGTTAAGGGTTTCTTTATCCCGAATCTCACGTAAGATCTGCCATGGTCAGGCATTGAGCGGTGTCAGATTCTTCACGTCAAGCTGCTATTTGAGGCACCGCTCATCTCATTTTGAACGCTTAGAGTTCCTCCCATTTCCCAGGCCGACCTCACTAGAGTGTTTTCCCTGTTCCTGATCGTTTCCATTTCATCTCTCTTTATGAATCTCCAAGTAAACTTTCGCCTGGTTGTACTTGTTAGCTTTGTCCAAAAAGCACTCAAGTTCCCCGAGGGGATCTTGTTGACTGAAAACACAAACTTGGACTTGGATCGGAGGCTACGTAAGGACGTCGTGTACTTGACTGACTCATCCAGATTATCAATCTCTAATGTAGCAGCGTTAAACCGTCTAAGATAGTGGGATAATGACTCATTCTTCTCCTGCACCACATTAAGCAAGCTCACTGTTCTTGAGCGACTGCTCACAAAATACTTCTGAAAGAGGTCTGAGAGCTGAAAGAAGGAATGGATTGATCTTGGTTGCAGGGGCTTGAATCATGCATGCGTGGCCTTTCATAAGGTAGTTGGAAAGGCGTGACACATAACAGCATCCAAAACCTGAAGAAGCAACATGTTTGTCTTTAACTTATAGACGTGTTATCCGGGGTCATGACTGAAGTCGTACAAGTCACATTAAGGCATCCTGAAATTAGGTGGCAGCTTTCCTCTTTCAATGTCTTCGGATAAGGGATAACTCGACTCTGGTCTCAGAGGGGTATAAATTGAGGACTTGGTTCCGAGATGATCTTCTATGGAATCTGCCCCTAAGGATGGTATTCCGGTGTTGCCTTTCGATGAGATCCCCCTTGGGGACAATCAGCTTTGGAACGGTATTTCCCTTGAGGGTTACCGCCCTGTACGGTGGAGAAATACGTGCTACCTTTCAACTGATGTGTCTCAACGATAGCATAAGCCACTTCTTGTGAGATGTTCCCCGCTTTTCTTTTTTGGTTGATATGTCGGGTCAGCGTCCAACTTGTATTTGCGACCATAGCTCGATCGCAAGGAAAAGTCAAAGGTAGAAATAGCTGGGATTAAGGTGAGGTTGTTTGGTGGAGGCTGAAGCCACGACTACATTAAGGGTCTTCTGCAGCGTGTTCACGAAGTCCTTCAGTTCGTGAATTTCCCTCGTTAGGTCTCCATGTGGTGTCTTAAACAGCTCAGGATTGAGACGAGGCCGAAGGTCACCGTTCTTAAAGGTTGTAGTTGGCAACTGATTCCTTTGAGATCCTTCATTCAACTCATGGGTGGCACATGTTAAGTTAACATAAACATTTATAGCAGAACCGGCGCGGCAGTGAGAGGGTGTCGAACGTCAATCACGAGAGTGACCGAGTCGATGAGAGCTGTTCGATCATGCATGACAATCTCGGTTGGAACGGCTGACTGTAGAGTCTCTTAATGATGAGTGATTGGCCATGTTCCATGTCATGGTCCACGGATAGTGCCAATCTGTTCTGTTAAAAACTCGATCGGGAATCATTGCCGGAGAATTGACCTGCAAGACAAAACATGGAGTGACTGCCAGGTGGGGTCTGACTGAGGAATTCTCCGATCTTAAGTCAAAGCGCAGCTAACATGATAGAACTCTAAGAAAGCAATAAGGCACAAGGTGCATGTGTGAGGTTGCCTGGGGTAGTCCCTTTTATATAGCTGTAGGTGGAAGACCCCTAGCAGGACTAGGAGTCTTGACTGCTGGCCAAAAGGCCTAATTTGTTAGGATCACGTTAGGATCTTTGAAGATCACGTCAAGATCCTTGAGGATCATATTATAATCCTTTTAGAATATTTTTTCCTCCGATATGGTAACCACCAACTTCGTAGTTCACTAGAAGTCAAACCTGACACGTCCCTGATTGGGAGTGTATTTTGAACTATATTAAGAAGCACCAAATTAAGACCAACATTTACAACGATTTGCTCCAGCCACATAAAAGAGTTTTGATTCATGGGTAAATTCTTTAGTGCTCCTTCTGAATTTTGGTTAGTTGAGCCCGTATATTAGGAATCTAATGTAATAATTTTGGATAGAAAGGCATTCCCACGTTCTTTGTAGCCATCTTGGCCATGTCTTCTCCATGCAGGCCCATGATTGTCTGGTTTAACTTGCCTTATTTCACTTGGTTGAACTCAAATGCGGCCTTCACCTTTAAGCTGATTGCCCAAAAAAAATTACTCGGTAGCTTGCTCTTTAGCATTCTCGCATAAGGAAAACACGTTGGTAAGGATTTCAACAACAGGAACTTATAAAAGCTTTTAATTTTTGGTTAGACTATCCCATACCATCCAAGCTTAATACCCAACTTATCCAAGTCTTGAATAACAATCAAGCTCTCGTATATATAATACACATATATACCTCCAAAAAAGATATCACAACGACAATGACAAGAAATGATAAGCCCCTTTATCAAAAATATCTAATGCTTAGCCCTCATAACATAGAAAATCTGTGAAGGTGTAACGTCCCGAATTTTCGGAGCATTAAAATCAAATAGACAAAGTCAGAAAATCTCAAAAATATCACAATATCTCCCAAGTGGTCATTTAGAGCATCTATTAATCAACCCAAAGATACATCAATAAATGCAATAGCGGCCTAAAGCATTTATAAAATTCAAATTACTCTGACACGGAGTTCCAAAATAAAATCTAACCAAATTCAACTTGTCTTAATTATTACATCTAAAAATGCTAATACTGACTCTGAGAAAAAAATCACTAGCTCTCAGTCGCACAGCTAGCCCTGTAATCTAATCTCATTTAGTGATCACTTGAAAAGAAAACAATAAGGGAGTGAGGCAAATGCCTAGTAATTAAGGTCGCTCAAAGGACCAATCAAACAGAATACAAAAATGTCCGAGAAAACGAGATTACGGAGGTACAAAATTTTAACGGAACAGATGTCAGACGGAATTTTAAAATGCCAAAATATATATTTTTACGGAGACAGACACTAGAGAACCATTCAGAATAAGGTCACACATGTCATCACTGACACGTGAGACAAGGTTCAAAAAATAAGATCGTGATCTCTAACTCATCCCACTGAGCTAGCCCACGTTTCAATCCACATGAGTAAGTCAGAAACATAAAAGTCACATACGCTGTGGCATGGCTCACATAATGATTGACACATAGATTCACTAATTTACCCGATACAAACAAGTTGTCTAGACAAAGAGCATTAATGGTTGTCTTCTCTAAGTTACATAAAGTGGTACGGTGCCAAGATAAATAGATATTTACAATCAATTTAAGTAAGATATTTCAAAAGAATTCAGAACTCGCTTAATATTAGACTTAACTCAAAGAGGACAAAAGTACGAATTCAACGAATTTATTTGAATGAGAGTTCGTACAATTCGATCTAGATAAATTAAAATTACAAAAAAAATGCAACACAAAAAGATAACAGTGTGCTGAAAATTTACAGGCGATAAGCTATCAAGTGAGTTACACGAAGCCAACAATAAAAAAAATGTCTCTGATTGTCTGTTCCTTTCTAAGGAGAAAGGAAAGAAGCAAGAGAATTGGTGGGTATATCAATTATTATATCAAAGTAAGAAAAACACTAAGGGTAAGTTTGACACTCTTTTTTTTCAGTTTTAAAAATTGAAAAAAAAAAAAAACGTTTGGTAACCATTTTTTTTTCAATTTAAAAAACCAGTTTTAAAAATGAAAAGTAAAAAAAAAACTCCAAAAACTGGTTTTTTTTTTTTTACCACCACCACCACCCTCCCACCGCCGGCAGCCACCTCCGGCGACCACCGCCGGCAGTCGGCAGCCACCTCCGGCCGCTGGCGACTACCGCCAGTGACTGCTGGCAGACACCTCCGGCCGCCGGCCACCACCACCACCACCACCACCACCACCGTCGACCACCGCTACGCCCCACCACCGCCACCGCAAACCACCAAAAAAAAAATTGTCAAAATAAAAAGGGTTACCAAACACCAAAAAAAAAAACCTCAAAAAAAGGGGTTATCAAACACCCACTTGTTTTTATAAAAAGAAAAAAATTAAGCTGCTCTTTAAAAAACTGCTCTTTAAAAACTGAAAACCAAATATATTTTTTTTTGTCAAACGAACCTAAAGCTTTAAACCCAGTTCAAACAATTGGAGGAAGAATCATTGCTGAACAAAGTTCCCTATGTGGCTATGACGCAAAAGCATAAACCAAATGAAAAGTCTTTCAACTTGACACGCATAACGAAGTTAACAAAAGATGGGATATGTTTCTAGTTGACGGCAGACGGGGTAACGAATTGGCAGCCAAAGCTAGTTGGACGGCTCCCTTGAATGGCACGAAAATTGAGCAAAGAAAATTGTTTCACAATTTACTGTACATTGGTGCAAAAATCGAGACATCAAAACAACCTGAATTTCAATGGGAAGTGCAAAGTGTGTTGTACGGTAATGCCAAAAAAAAAAGGATCAATTTTATCAAAGAATAAAGGCAGCTAGATTGAAAGATTAAACCAATAAACAAATTATTGATCAAACGCTAATTCAGATTTTCAAAAGTAAATCCCTTACCTTCGATCGCTCAATTTAACCCAAAGTCTTGATCCTCTCAAATCTAATTATACCAAAGGCCCTAATAATTAACGTACCCAAAGGTTCCAATTAGGTTCTAACAAAAAAAGAAAATTCGTATGGTTCCTACTACAAATATTAATTCAATAATCGAATTAAATTCTTACCTCAAATCAATTTGCAAAAATCCAAGTAGTCTCTTTCTAGGGATTCTTTCGAGGCTCTTCTGAAGTTTTTAGTGCTCCTATAGAATATGTATTGTGCGTAACTATCAGACACCTAAAAGATATATACTTATATTTTTCAAACAATTTGAATTCCAAAATATCCGTTACGTCTCCAAAACTCTCTAACTTTATAAATGGGTCAATATTAAAGCCCAACTTTAAATTGGGTCGCCTAATTCCAAAAGTATAACCCACTTTTCAAAAAGAAAAATCTAAATTGTTTCTTAGACCCAAGCGCTAAGAAAAAAAATTACAGAAACGCCCTTAAAGACAGAAGTTAAATATTTTTTTTAACAGATTTAAATATTCAGGATCTAACATCCTCCCCCCCTAAAATAAAAATTCCATCCTCGGAATTAAAATGTACCTCTAAGTCACCAAAAGGGTGCTAATAACCATGTTGCGTACAATGCTCAAATTCCCAAGTAGCCTCTTCAATTTCGTGCTTCTGCCAGAAAACTTTAACCAAAAGAATTACTGAAGTTCTTACCTTAAATCTAACTGGAACACATAAGCTATTGTGAGTGGCTTTTAAGCTTCCTTCCCACGCCCTTCGACTTTCTCTTTCATCGGCTATCTCGCAAGCCAACCAATAATGTAACACATGTTCAAATATGTGAACCTTACACTACAAACATATATTCTATAATCCCCAAAACGTGCTTAAGTTCTCTAATTTATAAATGTATTTATATTGCACTCAATAACATATCACTCCATCATAGACTCAACGACGTAAAACTAATCAAATTATTCCAATGGCCCAACCCGAGATATAAAATTATAGAATGCCCCGCGGCCAAATAAGTTAAACTTTTCATTCACTTTTTTTTTTTTTTTTTGTGATAAATCATCCCCCTGTTATACGAGGTTCATCCTAGGAATCACTGGACCTCAAACTTAAAGCCATAATTTGTCAGCCAAACAAATAATACAAGGTAGAGAGTATATAACGTCAAAACCCTAAAGCTTCCTAGACTTGTTATACTAATTGGTCGCATTATAAATGTCAAGCACTCACCTCACCATCTTTGTGCAATGATCTTAGTGCACTTTCTCAAAATCTTAAGTGATGGCAGAACTTTATTCTGAGCACAAATGAATCTTAGTGCAAAAAGCCTTACCATAACTAAGCATCCTAATATTAGGCCAAAGATCTTACTTTAGAATTTTGGCTTATAGGGCTAATGCTTTCAAAATCGAGAAAAACATACTAGCCTTCTTCCTCTTAACCGAATCAGATACCAGTATCCTTCATAGACTTAACCAGAAGGGAGAACTTATAATCTTACATATTCTTCAACAAAACAAGTTTTTCAATTAGCCAAAGTAACCCACGTTGCAATGTCATAGTCACGTGCCATATTACCTCGTTCCTGTTAAATTTACTAATTTTCCTCATGCCAAGTGCCCCCAAAAATAGCAAAAAGATAGTTTACTAGAAGTCACAGCTTTTGACGTGAGCATTTTAAGGTTGTCTTACTTCGTTATGACTCATGAAAGAGGTAGGGCAACCAAATATTTCACACCTTCAATACTTCGTACTCACTAATAACCAAAACAAAAATGATCTCACATATTGATCACATATTTGTTTGAATTACACACCTAAAAGGTTAATCTAACACGGTTATAATAGTAAACCTGGTATTACAAATTGAGCTCTTAAGAAATGTCCTTGAAACCTTTATATAAAGGATAATCAGAAGATTTAATCAAAACCTTAAAAGAGTATAGCTCACTGACACCAGATGAAACAAATATCTGAGCATTATTTTTTTTTTTTTGAAAGATCCTTGTCAACTTATTCAATATCACCAACCAAACCTAAATAGATATCCACACCAAGCGGAATGGTAACATTAGCCAGAAACCTTACACCAATGAATTCCCTCTAACAAGCAAAATCATGCATCACTTTGAGTCAAGAAACCTAACCAAAAGCAAGCCAACTTCCTTCGTATAGGTCTTATATGAACGATTTTGGCATTTTCAAACCCAATGAACTACAAAATTTCAAACTGCAATCTTGAGTAGTCACCTTGACTCTAGTTTGCTGAGCATTATAAGGAAAGATGTTCTTTTTATATTTGAGGGTTGTATAACTATGTTGAGAAGAGGGATCAAATCTTACTTACTATGCTCTAGAGCACACAAAACTAAGTCACTAGGAGGACGACAACAGACATGAGAAAATCATGAAACATCCTTACAATAGCTTAAACTAGCTTAGTCCAAACTAAAACCTCATAAATCCTAAACTTTTAAATTTTGACCATCACTGAGAATTTTCATCAATTCATTATCTGAAAAGAACACTCTGTGCAAGATATACATCACTAGCCCCATCAAAAGTCAAACATGCAGAGCACCATCCAAAGAACTAAGCATAACAACAATTGCTTGAAATAAAAAATTCTTATGAGGCGAGGTAGTTTTGGTCATAAGGTTTAAGGTGTCTAGAAACATACGAATCATGTGGCATTAAAACACAACCTAAGTCTTTCTTTGAGGCATCACTACATATTACAAAACCTCCACAATCAGATGATAGGTTAACACAGGTGCAGACACCAACCTGAAAACTGGCCTCACACTCCTCACTCCAAACAAATCGAGTGTTCTTCCTTGTAAAATGAGTCAAAGGCACAACTATTCTCGGAAACCTTCTAAAAATCAACGATACTAACCCACCAATCTTTAAAAAATAAAAAATTCGCACTTCTGTAACGGTGTTAGGCCTCTGCTTATTAGTAACCACAACAATCTTAGAGGGGTCAAAAATAATTCAATCCTTAGACACCACATGTTCCAAAAATATGAATTGCTCTAACCAAACATTCGCATTTCTTGAACTTAGTATACAACTGATCATCCCTGAAAGTTTGTAGGATAACATTTAGGTGCTCAACATGCTTCTCCTCTGACTTAGAGTACACTAAGATATCGTCAATGAAAAAAAATGATGGTCTGATCCAAATATTGCTTAAACACACAATTTATGTCTTACATAAAAACGGATAGGGTATTAGTCAAGTTGAATGACATCACTAAGAACTCATTGTGACTCTAACTAGTCCTGAATACAACTCTTGGCACATCCATTGCCATAACTTTCAACTGATGGCATCCAGAACCTAAACCTATTTCGAAAAAAAAAACCTTACTTTTCAAGTTGGTCAAATAAATCATCAGTGTGTCGTAATGGATACTTGTGCCAAGCAGTGATCTTCTTAACTCATAGTATTCAATGCAAAGTCTTAGAGTACCATGTTTCTTCTTGACGAATAAGAGAAGGGCACCCCAAGGGAGAATAAACACCCCCCCCCCCAGCCTTTACGAAGCAAACGACGAGCCACAATAGCTAAGACTATAACTAATAACCAACTTGGCTTTGAACCCAAAAAACTCAAACTGAAACAAATAAGATAATCTAAGACAGACTCGCTTGTCAAAGCAATCTACGAAAGCATTGTAATATGCTAACTGATCCATACCAAGAACCCACTAAAATCATGATTGTCTGAAAGGACTAGATCTCAACGAAGGTCTCTATCACAATTGTAAATCTTACAGTTTCTCAATACTAACTTAACTATCACAGAATCGAATATTGACTCTAACCATAATCTTAACTCTACCCATCCTAGCCATCTCACAACTTATCTGATACTAAGCATGAGTCTATAGGACTTTAAACCTATAGCTCTGATATCAACTGTAACGCCCCGAATTTTCAGAGCGTTAAAATCAAATAGACAAAGTCAGATAATCTCAAAAATATCACAAAATCTCACAAGTGGTCATTCAGAGCATCTATTAATCAACTCAAAGATACATCAATAAATATCATAACGGCCTAAAGCATTTATAAAATCCAAATTATTCTGACACGGAGTTCCAAAATAAAATCTAAGCAAATTCAACTTGTCTTAATTATTACATCTAAAAATGTTAATACTGACTCTGAGATAAAAAAACGATAGCTCTCAATCACACAACTAGCTCTGTAATCCAATCTCACCTACTGATCACCTAAAAGGAAAACAATAACGGAGTGAGCCAAATGCCCAGTAAGGTCGCTCAAAGGACCAATCAAACGGAATATAAAAATGTCAGAGAAAACGAGATTACGGAGGTACAAAATTTTAACAGAACAGATGTCAGACCGAATTTTAAAATGCCAAAATATATATTTTTACGAAGACAGACAGTATAAGCCATTCATAATAAGGTCACACATGTCATCACTGACACGTGAGACAAGGTTCAGAAAATAAGATCGCGATCTCTAGCTCATCCCACTGAACTAGCCCGTGTTTCAATCCACGTGAGTAAGTCAGTCACACAACTAGCCCTGTAATCCAATCTCACCTACTGATCACCTAAAAGGAAAACAATAATGGAGTGAGCCAAATGCCCAGTAAGGTTGCTCAAAGGAACAATCAAACGGAATATAAAAATGTCGAAGAAAATGAGATTACGGAGGTACAAAATTTTAACGGAACAGATGTCAGACCGAATTTTAAAAATGCCAAAATATATATTTTTACGAAGACAGACACTAGAGAGCCATGCAGAATAAGGTCACACATGTCATCACTAACACGTGAGACAAGGTTCAGAAAATAAGATCGCGATCTCTACCTCATCCCACTGAGCTAGCCCATGTTTCAATCCACGTGAGTAAGTCAGAAACATAAAAGTCACATACGTTGTGACATGACTCACATAATGATTAACACATAGATTCAATAATTTACCCGACACCAACAAGTTGTCTAGACAAATAGCACTAATGGTTGTCTTCTCTAAGTTACATAAAGTGGTACGGTGCAAAGATAAATAGATATTTACAACCAATTTAAGTACGGTATTTCAAACGATTTCAAAACACGCTTATTATTAGACTTAACTCAAAAAAGACAAAAGTACGAATTCAACTGATTTATCTGAATAGTATTTTGTACAATTCGATCTTGATAAATTAAAATTGCAAGAAAAATGCAACACAAAAAGATAACAGTGTGCTGAAAATTTACAGATGATAAGCTACCAAGTAAGGGAGGCAGATCCTCAGCTGTAGCTAGAGCTACAGCAGATGTGCTGTAGAGGAGATTCAAGCCGTCCAAATTAATCCGACGCTCTAGAACTGGCCACGTCACCCAAGTCACTTAAAACATCCAAAAACTATGTTGGAAGACTAACAGCAAACTAAAAGCAAACTTTCATCTCCTTTAAACAACATAGTTCCCCGTCTCCACTAAACAGCATAACTCCATCTCCTTTCTCTCTGCTTAGATTTCAGACCCCCCCCCCCCCCGCTCTCTCTCTCTCTCTCTCTCTCTCTCTCTCTATTTACCTCCAATTGCAACAACAGTCGCAAGGGTTGGATGTGGGAGGGTTTGGGTAATGGCGAGATGATGCCATGGGGGTGAGAAGCAGTGGTGATGGCGGCAGCCTTGTATATATTGATCAGACTTGACATTGTCACAATATGAATAAAATCAATTTTCCAGAGATTCATTGAGAGATTTTGAGTTCAACCCTAGTCGAAGTTAAATTTCGATCAAATTTAATTTTCTCAAAGGACTACATAAGTGTTCGACACCAGAAATTATTCGATCATTGAAGCCCCATGTTGCACGTATTTTATCCCTCTGTGTTTGTAAATATCCTTGACCTGCATCACGCTGATTTAGTTGTTCTTTCTCTCTTATCTGTTTCTTGATTTCTTCCTTCAAGGTTCAAAAGCAACTATAATCTGTAACTTTATGCTGCGTAATCAACTGGGCTTGAAGTGAATATTGGCGGTGGTGGAGGAAATAGGCATGGCGGTACAGCAACTTTGGTGGGAAGACGCATTGCTACCAGGCGGTAGGGTGTTGGTAAGTAGAGACGAGGATTCGGGAGAGGAAGAAGTCAAGGCAATGAATGATTTTCACGCCTTTTGTAACGTCCGTCACTCTTAAACGCAGAGGTGATGACGTGGCCGATTGGGGAGCATCGGATTTATTTGGACGGCTTGGATCTTCCCTACAGCACCTTTGTTGTAGCCCTAGCTACAGCAGAGGATCCAGATCCCCAAGTGAGTTACACGAAGCTAACATTAAAAATAAAAATAAAAAGTCTCTAATTGTTCCTTTCTAAGGAGAAAGGAAAGAAGTAAGAGAATTGGTGGGTACATCAATTATCAATCAATATAAATATATAAAAGCCGAGTTTTTCACTGGAATTCTCTGTTTTTTTGTTAGCTCTGAGGTTACATTGAATCTGAACTTCTAATTCACTTATTAATGTGAGGTTACATTAAATCTGAACTTCTATTTCACTTATTAATGTTACAAGAGGTTACCTTGAATCTGGACTTCTACTTCACTTATTATTGTTACAATTTTGATTTCTAATGTGTTCTCATTATTGCTATTGCAATTAAGAAACGAAAAACAAAGCAAAAATAATTAGTGCATTATTATTGTTACAATTAATCTAAATTTCTAATCCGCGAAAATAATTAGTGCATTATTATTGTTACAATTAATCTAAATTTCTAATCCACTACATTTTGACTTCTAATATCATTTTATTATTATTACTATTCAAATCAAGAAGCCAAAAACTGCCTAATCTACTCGCTTCTCAACTGCCTACGGTTGTTCTCAACTCGCATCGACTATGATGAAATATATAATCAACGAGAATCAAGTTATATTCAGACCTGTGCATTTGCATGGGCTCATTAGCTGGTTATATTAAAGTAAGAGAATTGTGCTGTAAACCCAGTGCAAACAATTGGAGGAAGAATCATTGCTGAACAAAAACAAAACAACGGAAGAGTTCCCTGTGTGGCTATGACGCAAAAGCATAAACCAAATGAAAAGTCTTTCAACTTGACACGCATAATGAAGTCAACAAAAGGTGGGATATGTTTCTAGTTGACGGCAGACGGGGTGACAAACTGGCAGCCAAAACTAGTTGGACGGCTCCCTTGAATGGCACGAAAATCGAGCAAAGAAAAATGTTTCACAATTTACTGTACAGTGGAGCAGAAATCGAGACATCAAAACAACCCGAATTTCAATCGGAAGTGCAAAGTGTGTTGTACGGTAATGCCAAAAAAAAGGATCAATTTTATCAAAGAATGGAGGCAACTAGATTGAAAGATTAAACCCATAAACAGATGATTGATCCAACGCTAATTCTGATTTTCAAAAGTAAATCCTTTACCTTTGATCGCATAATTTAACTCGAAGTCTTGATCCTCTCAAATCCAATTATACCATTTCCTAATAATTAACGTACCCAAAGGTTCCAATTAGGTTCTAACAAAAAAGAAAATTCGTAGGGTTCCTACTACAATTCTTAATTCAATAATTGAATTAAATTCTTACCTCAAATCAATTTGCAAAAATCCAGGTAATCTCTTCCTAGGGATTCTTTCGACACTATTATGAAGTTTCTAGTGCTCCTATAGAATATGTATTGTACGTAGCTATTAGACACCTAAAAGATATATACTTATATTCCTCAAACAATTTGAATTTCAAAATACCCATTACGTCCCCAAAACTCTCCAACTTTATACATGGGTCAATATTAAAGCAACTTTAAATTGGGTCGCTTAATTCCAAAAGTATAACCCACTTTTCGAAAAGAAAAAATATAAATTGTTTCTTAGACCCAAGCGCTAAGAGAAAAAAAATTACAGAAACACCCTTAAAGACAGAAGTCAAATATATATATATATATATATATATATATATATATATATATATATATATATATATTCATGATCTAACATAAGGTCTCTATGTGTTTTTCATGAATGGCATTAAATAAAGGCTTAATTGCACTGTAAACCCTATGTTTGGCAATGAATTGCAACAAAAAACCCAAAGTTTAAAACTCGACACACAAGACCCTAAGGTTTGCCATATGTTGCAATATCAGGATATCACTAACAGACATGAGAAAATTCGTTAGTTATCAAGGGTAAGATGGTCAATCCATTAGTTCTTATTAATATATTATCTTCTTCTTTAATCATTCACCTCCATTAGCACCACCACATTGAAAATACCAGCACCATTCACACTCGACAGCATAACTAACACCCACAACCACCACCAACAATAAACCCACCATTGTATCCCGACATCACACCAATGAACCCGCTGCCATCACACTATTGAACTTACTACTGAATCCAACCGCTTTCAGCCCTATGAATTTTTTACGAGCAGTACCCAATACACAAATACCTTACACCACCACGAACAAACCACCACCACCATACCACCATCAACCAGGCGATAATGCTGGTTCGATTGTGATGGTGGCTTCAGATCTGAGCAGATCTACAGTGTTGGTGGGTCTTGTGGTGGCGGCTGGGTGGTCGTTTGAAATGATGTTAGTGGGTTCATGGTGGTGATAATGTGGGTGATCAGGATGGAGTTAAGGTATTTGGGCTTTACAACAGCTAGTGATGGTGGTGCTATGGTGGTGATAAGATGGTGGTAGTGGTGGTAGATCAAGGACAACATCGTTGGTGGGTTGGTGCAGGCGATGGATTTGACGGTGGTTGGTGGATGTTATGGTGGTGGTGGATGTTATGGTGGTGGTTGGGTGTTGTCTAAAATGGTGCTGGTGGGTTGATGACGATGATACAGTGGGTGGGTGGGGTGGAGTTAGGTTGCAGCAGAAAGAGGAACAGCTAGCGGCGCTTGGGGATGGAGAAGAAAGAAAGGAAAAAGAAGAGAAAAGAAAAAGAAAAGTTAAAAATAAAGAAAGAAATCATAATAACACATGTTTCGATCTGGGCCGTCGAAGTTGGTTGAGATATGACTTATGCTGAAATAATATTAAGAATGACCTGAAAAGACAAAAGTATCCTTGAAAAGTAACGGAATCGTTGACTCCCGTTAGTGATATCCTGATATTGTAACAGATGGCAAACCTTGGAGTCTTGTGTGTCGAGTTTTAAACTTTGAGGTTTTTGTTGCAATTCATTGCCAAACATAAGGTTTACAATGCAATTAAGCCTTAAATAAACCTAGGTACTTCAGTATAATAAGTAATGGTTGATGGTAGTTTTTTCTTCAAGAGGGAGGACCTCAACCTTCACTAATTTCAAGTGATCCTGAAAAGCCTTACAAGTGTCCCATTTAGGCTGACTCATGGTTCTTAGCTCAAGAATAGTCTCCTGACTCGGAGAAGACTGGGGTTTTTCTCATACCTATCTCGATCTCTGATCCTCATTTTAGTTTGAAACTCAATAGGCTAGAACTTTGGCAGAGCAAAATTGACAAATCAATATACTTAGAAAGCCGTGCAGTATAAATTCATGACACATGGTTCAGCTCTGGAAAGATCGAATGAAGTCTTTGACAAGTCACGAGGGGGTGAACACATCGAGAGCACGAGTAAAGGAAACAGTAGGGACTCTCGCTTGAGAAACAAGAGTCATCTTGTGATAATAGACTTCCTTCGGTCATACAACAAAAGGATAAAATCCTCATGATACACGGTTAACAAAACAATGAATCTTATGATTAAGTGTTAATAAATATACGTGAGTAGTGTGGGAAAAGTATGGACTTCTTTCCATCAAACTGCTACTCCACATCGTGGTAGTCACCTGAGGAGATACAAACATAAGACGATAAAAATTTATAAAGTTCATTATGCAATTAAACATGAAGAAATTAACTCTGTCTAACATTGGGGTGGTTGCACTTTCCCTGGATTCGAGCCACGAGATAGGGTTTCTATTTGGGGATTTTTAAGGATTGAGTTGGACTTTAAGTAAGGAATGAGGAAATGATAATGACCTTAGGGCCCAATATTTGGAAAAACCCATATAAGTGCTTTAAGGGTCCTCTTGGTAAAAAGTTTACAATTTAGTTTAGGGTCATCTGCGTGAAATACCTCATATGGTGGATTGTATGGTTAGTGGAGACATGGAGATGGTGGATTTGGCAGTAGCTGATGCCAAGCAAGAAACATTGTTCAGACTTGAGGCAGTCACGAAAGCATTAGACGACAACATCTCTCATGGAACAAGCAATATTCGTACCGAGACAGGCAGAGTAGTAAGAAAATTTGAGCCTATGGAGTCTGCCAGAGATAGAATTGTTGAAAGACCCTTCAGAAGAGATCCCACGAAAGTGACGTTTACAGTTTGTGGAGTACGAAAGAGGATTCTGCAAGTTATCTCGCTGAAGGACTCCACTTTAGGAGTAGGGATAAAAGAAGGGAGCTCAATAGGAGCTACAATTTGGAAAGAGAAAAACACAAGTTGCAGATGCTGGATGAAGGTTTCAATGAATAATTATTGACACAAAACAAGAATTACCTTCTAGCAAGGCACTATAAGATCTTGACTGGTGACTATCCCTTGAGATTGTAACTGATACATAAAGGCAATAGGCACAGCCATGGCAAAAGAAGAAGGAGTTGAGATAGTTGTTGACTCGTGCTGAGAAGAATATGTCCTCTCGAAGCTCCTCGAGTCAGCAATATTAGGATCCTCTATAACAGCGTTGCGCCTCGTTCTCCTTGAATAGTGTACCGATGGAAAACGCCTTCCTGAGGGTCGAAAAGCGTCCAGCGGAAAGGAATGATTTGGATACTTGTGAAATAAAAGAAAGGACCGTAATTACATACATAACTACTCCTCCCCTTCTCTGTCGAACGACATGAGCGGCCTTGATCACTTAAGCTTTCTTACTCTTAGAAAGGCCAACCTTTTTTTCTCCAATGAAGTAGTAATGAAAGATGATAAAGGAGAAATGGTCAAGAAGTTGGTAAGCAATGGTCAAAATATATAGAGACAAATGAGGATAAAAGAACATAGAGATTACTTGTTACTGGAGTCGTTCTTCAGTTGGTTAAGGGCTCCTAGTTTACAGGTTCCTCATGCCCAAGGTAATCTAAGGGGACAATAACCGAATGGGCCACTATACTCCTTTTGCGTTGAGCGAACTTTTCCAAAGAAAGTTGCAACTAAGGAGGGTTAGGGCCATAAGTTTTAGGTACAAAAATGGTGGATGTTAGACTTGTGCTTGGAGGAGCTAAAACAAGGGGTTTATTTCATTTGTTACTTTCTTTCTTACTTTTCCATTTCCATTCCTTCGATCGGGATTCATTAATGCTCAATAAGCATTTTAAAAGAGCCCCTCAAGAAGTTATCACGCTTACCATGGTAAGAAATATAGGGATGGTCACCTGAAAGGGGCATTTATGGCTTGCCTGTCAGTACTGGACATCACAAAGGCTTTGCATGCTTTAAGAGATTTGGATCATAAGATCCCGTTCGTATCCTCGAGTTCTGTCTTTATACCTTGAACAAAGCTCCCTCATATATTTAAACACTCAAAACACTTCCCACAGTCTTGTTAACAAAAGAAAGCCAAGCATAAGTCAAACCTCACAGAGGGGCAACACCGAAGCTGGCATACAAGAGTCATACCCATATTGAAGCGGTTCCCTGTGTTGCTTTTACGGAATCATTCTAACCTCACGCTTAGTCATCACGAGAAAGATAACAGGGTGTCCAGAAGACAATAGCTGCAAAGATATCAGCGTTACCAGCACACAAATTCCTTCTTGGTACTTCAATTTGTGAGAAGTCAATGGAAAACCCATCTTTTGCTCAACACCTTATATATTTTGCCTATATGGCTAAGGTTAAATGTGGCCTCGATATCTATTAAGAGAAGCCAAGGAATCGGTAAGCTTTACTTTGTGCCATTGATGAAATTTGGATTAAAGGAGGAAAATGGACACGAGCCTTGGTGTAAGCATAGAATTGCTCATAAGCCCACATCTGAAGCAAAGTCGCATTGACGTAGCTCTACTCTACCCATGGAAGCTTGGTTAGAGAAGAAAACTTAGTCGAGATGATGATATAAATGCACCAAGACAAAAGGAACAATGGCAATCTTCTTACCAACAGTAAGAAAGTGAGGCAATCCTAACACATGCTTATTAGGACAATCCTCAAGAAACAATGTTTTAAAGGATGACAAGATCCAAGCCATGAAATAAGCTTCTTGTTGAAATACGGGGCTTGGAACTGGCTCATGCTCATATATTCATTAAACTATGCAGCTATATTATAAAGCAGTACTTGGTCCAAAAAATTGGAGACAACCTTGCTACCAGTGTGGTCTTGATAACGGGTATGTTGTGGTTTACTACCGTTAACCACTGTCCAAGCATGGTTTCTATCTACTTACCCGTGGGGTGAGACTAATAAGGGAATGTTCACTGTTGCTGCTTAAAATATGTCCCGCGTACGTTGCGGAACCCGAGCCTGAACCGATGACCTGCAAGACAGAAAACGAGTGACCGCCGGGTGGGGTTCCCGGCGGATCTCCGATGCTTAAGTCAGATCGCAGCTACATGATAATAACTCTGAAAAAGCATGTATGTGTGTAGTTGTGTAGTCGTCATATACCTGGGGGGGTAGACCCCTTTATATAGTGGTAGGAAGAAGAGCCCTAGTAGGACTGGGCCGTAGGCTAGATGTGTTAGGATCGTGTTAGGTTCCTTGAGGATCACGTCACAATCTCTGATAAGATAATCCCCAATGTCCTAGTATGACTGAGAGTGCCGGTATTCCCCAATTATTGGGAGTATATTTGAGATATATCATAAGCCCCCCACTTCCTTAGCCAAAAATGTTTGGCTGAGGAAGCTTATACCTGGTGTCTTGAGACACACGTTAGATTTGTAAGGGATTCTCCATCCGCTTGTAGGGGTAATAATATTTCTCTACTCCATGTACTCGGACCTAAGCTCTTGGGAGCTTAAGCCTTGGAACTTTGCCCGAGTAGGATGCTAGAACTCTAGCTCTTGAGAGCTAGGTCTTTCGAATGTCGCCTAAGTAGGCTATTCGGAATCATCTTTGGGAAGATGAATAATGGGATCTCAGGATCCATTAAAGGATGTGCCCCACGTTAGCCTCTCTAGAGAGAGGACACAGAGCTGTGCATGCAAGTTGTTGCATGTGCTAAGTGTTTGAATGTCCCCTTGAGGGGTCACCTCTCCTGTGGAGGGTGTATATTTTGTGCAAGTGTGTGTTCTTTAGCTTGAGCTGACCACATCATGCTCGCGTTTTACTTTGACGCGAACCCTTATCGTCAGCTAAGGGCTGGCAAAGAAGCCTCGCACTCACGCTCACGCTCGGCCAGGCTTCGAATTAACAAAACAGGGTAGGGCGACGAACTCCCACGTGGTTTTGCCGTTTCTCGGGCTAGAACTAAAGCTAGACCGTGTCAGATAACACTTGTGTGCTATCCTATCACCCTTGAGGGTGACCGCCCTTGAGGGTGACCGCCTTAGAGGGCTAGTGGAACGTAGAGTTCTGATAAGTGCCCTTGAGGGGGAATGGAGCATGGAGCTCATGTAAATACCCTCGGAGGGTTGACGGAACTTAGAGTTCTCATCATATGTGCCCTTGGGGGCGGATGGAGCGCAAAGTGCTCTGATTCACCAGTTGCATTGGTAGCATGCGCTGGTGTGAATGTTTGGCCTTTGACAGTCGGTCACTGTATAACCGGATATATAATGTCGAGACGACAGGATACTGCCGCAAAAACCCTAGGCGTGACCTTTAAGTCGCCGGGTGCTGTGAATTTGTTCCTTGCTTGTGAAGTGGTTTTGCGTCATTGTTGATGCTTACGAGCGCAGTATAAACCCTTATTGGGTCTGTTCCACTTTCTCTTTGACCGAACTTGAGGTGGCGCAATAGAGAGGTGATTGCGTGGTGGCGCGCTGGCGGCGCTACTTGTCTTTGCGGATTTGGTTGTTGTTTCCGATGTGTGGCTGATCTGGCAGCTTAGCGGCGGTGATGGTTGTGTGACTGGTGGCATCGGTTACTTCGCAGTGTTCTTCTTCCTACTTTGATTTTTTTCTTTTGCCGCCGGCGGTGTGGTCTGATTAGGACGGTGCGTGTCGCCGGAGTTGCAGTTGGCGATAGTGGTTGCTTGTTAGCGGCCGACCTGAAGTAAACTCGCGGCGATCGTTGGTCTCCTCCGGGTATGAAGCGACGATATTTTTCCCATGGCCGCGGTGGTGCAGATCTGGAAGCTGGTAGCGGTGAGACAGTGACGCGATGACGGCGATGGTGGTGATGACGCTAATAGCGCTGCCGATAGTCACGGTGGTGACTTGAGTGTTTGACCGGTGACGAGTTGTTGCCGCTGACCGTGGTGGACGGCACGATTGGGAGTGGCAACCAATCTCTTGGGGTTGTGGCGGCATAAATCTTGACTGGAGGGCGGTGCAATGGCGCTCGCAATTTGTTACCAACGGTGGTCGTATGGCGTTGCCTAGCGCCGACGCCGATGCAATTTTTTTTGATTTTTTGCTGAGATGTTGTTTGCTCCTGCAACTGGACTGCGGTGGCCGGCGGCTTATGGTGCCCGCCGCGGTCTTCCAGCAACTTTGCGTCGCCGGTGGCTCTGATGGCGTGTGCGTGGCCGACTGTGAATTTGTTCCTTGCTTACTAGCGCAGTAAAAGCCCTTGCAAGAAATAAAAGTGCGTGACTGAAAAAATAACTTCTGAAGCAATAAAGCATATAAAAATGCAAATATATTTTTAACACAGAATTAAGAGCGGTGTTTAGTCACCGTGGCCCTATTAGGACTTTGTCCGTTAAACGACAATGTGCTTGAGCTTAAAACATCATAGCAGTTGGAAGTCCCAACTTGCGATGTGCTTGCGTCAATTGGCGCAAGTAAATAATGCTAGACCAAAATAGAACATAGGTCTAGGTAATATACGAGCGCATAGCTAAAGGCTTGCTAACGCCTAAAATCGTGTCACTTAATTATTTTTAGTGACAAAATATAAAATGCACGCATACTTTAAAGAATGCGTGGCATACATGAATTAAATGAGACTTGTGGGTCCTCAATCTAAATATGCACCCTAAAAAGCTTAATGTTTAAAGAATTAACGGTGTATGCCAAATAAGTAAGACCCTTTGGGTCTAAAATACAGATATGCATTTGCATGTAAATTTTCATCCTTTAAAAGCGTATGGCCCATGTCGATTAAATGAGACCCGTAGGGTCTTAAATATAAATAATCATCTTTCCAAAAAGCCTAATACTTAAAAAAAATATGGCATATGTCGAAATGGTGAATACCATGCGGTCTAAAATAGTAATATGCATAATTTCGGAGGGATTGTATAATTTCTTTAAAAAAGGAAAGAGTGCACCTGCTTAATCGGTTTGCTCCTTTCCTTTTTGGACAGAAGGCGAGATCTGCCCATTGCGATGACGGCGATCGTACCGGTGGGATGGGGCAAGCTCATCGCGGTGGTGATGGCGCCGCCTTGCTGCTGGTCGCAGTGGCGCGCATCTCGAAGGAGGAGGCCGGTGCCGCGACGTAGCTCGGGGATGCTTGTGATCTCGGACTGCGCGGGGTACAGGGGTAGGTCACGGCGGTGATGGTGGCGACCGATATGGCGATGGACCTACCACGGCAGTGACGGTGATCGGACCTCCTGATGCTGGCGGCGGCAATTGCACATGTCCTATTTGTGGCTGTGAAGGCGATGCGGTATGGACTGATGGGTAGCGCCTGTTTGAGAAAGGCGACGACGGCATGGCGGTGGTGCCTTTTGCAACGCTAAGGTTGCAAGGCCAAGGCACACCGGTGATTAGTCGGAGTTTTGACCCGTGGTGACGGGTTTGCTGGCATCGCGATGGTGCATATCACGATAACAGTGATCCGGAGGCGGCGTTGTGACTTCTTCTTTTGCCGTTTGCTTTGTATTCGGGTTGATGCAGTTGCCACCGATGGTGGTGCTCTGGTGGTTGATGTTGGGTAGGTGGCATAGTTGTAAGGCCGTAATCGTGAGGCGACGGTGGCGCCGATTGGAGCCATTGATCGTGGTGGTGACCCTTCGCCGGAGCTTGCGATAGTGACGATGGAGTCGACCGCTAGTCACGGTGGTGGCGATGCTTGACGTCGTCTCAACGGGCAGGATCTTGACGGAGTGATTCGTCTCAGCCTCGGTACGAAGGAACCGATTGTTGCTGCCGCTATCCATGGTGGCGATAGGGCCGATGGCGTCGCGGTGGTGCGCGTCTCGATGGCGAAGATCTGGAGGTGACGTCCAAATTTTACGGCGGCGCTGCAGTGAGGGCGACCTCCCATGGCTGTGGTCATAGTAACAAAAATCGCGATATATTGGCGATATTCGCGAATTTATCGCGATAAATTGTTAGAACGTATTAATTCCGAATTTATCGCGATTATTTGCGAGATTCGCGAACATCTCACGAATATCGCGATATTGACGAACTTATCGCGATATCTCGCGAATATGTCGCGAGTTGAAGTTCCAATTCCTTTTTCGAAAATGAAAGAAGCAAGACTTCGTCCAGTGAGTTTTGAACCCTGGTATCTCCGACTGTTACCATAGCATTGTGCCATCACACCTACCCTTGTTAGTTATTGCTTTTTAGCAAAAGTAAATACATATTCTAATAAACCACATGTAATTATAAAGCACCAAACATACATTCTCTCATTTTTTTATCCATCGCTTAAAGAATGGAAGATTTCTTATAATTTTTGTTATTTGGGTTACATACTTTACAAAATCTCACACACTTAAAATCATTGTAACCTGAACGATTAATTACCGAATTAATCCCGATTTTCGATACGAATTTTGTTATTTCACCGAACTATTACCGATTCAATGACTTAATTCTCCGAATAATTCCCGAATTCCGGATTATTGCCACTTACCGAATAATTCCCGAATACCGAATTTGTTACTATGGCTGTGGTGATGCAGATCTGGAGCAAGGATGGCATTGACTGGACCGACAGGACTCATGGCGCCGCGTTTGACCGGCGGATTGTTGCCTGTGACGGCAAGCGAGCTCCTGTCTGGACGGATGGTGGCGGCTGGAGCAGTTAGCACCATGCCGGTGGCCGATGGAGTCGGCGCCGTTGCAGAGGCCAGCGAAACAGATCTCGGAGGAAGGCGCCGGTGTGTACGGGATGGGCTTGATTTTGGCTGGTGTGGCAGTCGCCTGGAGGCGTCGCCACTGCTGATCATGGTGAAAGGCCCAGTGAGGCCGCGACGGTGCGGCACCGATGCACAGCGGCGGCGATCTCTCTTCCCTTTTTTGTTTTGTTTTTGGGTGGTTGTTGTATCTGCTCCGGCAACTTCACGCCGGCTATTTGTGACGTCGGAGGTCGAAGTGGTTGTCCGATGAGAATCTTGATTGAGGTGGTTGCGCCGGTAGTTGTAGCGATGTTTGTGCAACCGATGACGGTGGTCGGCGTAGTAGCGCCGTTGCTATTGATTTGGTGGAGCAGATTGCTTGGACGGTGGCGACCGTGCGACGGCGTGGCCGCGATGGCGCCGCTAGTTGGAAGGCCGCTAGATCAGGCTATGCCCGTCGTACAGTTTGTCTCGGAGGAACTCCGACAAGTGGGACTTGTCGCCACCGTCGGCGGTTGTGGTAGCGCCGTAGCATTCAGATCTGACAAGTTTCGCCATGGGCGGCGATGATAAGCTTCGTCTCCTGCCGTGACGGCAAAGGTGGCCACCGAACAGGGTGGACAGAGGCGGCGCTCCCCCAATTGCTTTCGGCTATGGTGGGCCGTTTGTATAAAATTTCTTTTTCTTCTTTGTTGATACGGCAGCCCCACTGTGGTGGCACGGCCGATCATGGCCGCCATGACTGATTGAATATAATTTTGGTTGTGACGATGCTACCTGACCACTGCCGGACGTTGGTGATGGTGCTGCCGATCGCTGTTCCGGTCGGACGGTAGAAACTCTTGGCAAATAATTTGAAAATTCTAAACTTTCAAGAAAAATTATGGACGATAATTTACTGAGACGGCGGCGGTGATGTCGGTGGTTCCGACACGTTGTCGCCGGTAATTTGGGATACAATTGTTGAATTTTCTTGAGGTCAAACGGTTAGGCTGACGGGTCCCACGGATGGCGCCAAAATGTTGCTGCTTAAAATATGTCCCGCGTACGTTGCGAAACCCGAGCCTGGACCGATGACCTGCAAGACAGAAAACGAGTGACCGCCGGGTGGGGTTCCCGGCGGAGAACTCTCCGATGCTTAAGTCAGAGCGCAGCTACATGATAATAACTCTGAAAAAGCATGTATGTGTGTAGTTGTGTAGTCGTCCTATACCTGGGGGGGTAGACCCCTTTATATAGTGGTAGGAAGAAGAGCCCTAGTAGGACTGGGCCGTAGGCTAGATGTGTTAGGATCGTGTTAGGTTCCTTGAGGATCACGTCACAATCTCTGATAAGATAATCCCCAATGTCCTAGTATGACTGAGAGTGCCAGTATTCCCCAATTATTGGGAGTATATTTGAGATATATCATTCACCAACAAGTTCAAGCCCCAGAAGCTTGCACCATCCTCCACTATCACTATTATTATTTCGCCAAACGCAGTAACAAAGGAGCGACTCTCGACACTCCAAGGAGATACCAGTGTCATTCTCACTAAAAAATGGGAGCTTCAAGACCATAAGCTATCTTCAAGACTCCACCTTCTCCACTATTGTTCGATAATGAGGTAATTGGTTCATGATTGTCAAGTCCCACATCGACAATACATGGGATTTGTGATTGGTTCTTATATGTGGTGGATTTCTCCTACTCTTGAGTATATTTTTGAATTGGACACCAGGTTCAACATGGTATCAGAGTTAGGCCCTGCCGCCCCATTCCATCCAATGGGACTACCTCTTATTCAAGATGAGCACCTCTTTTTTCCACGCTTCGCGTGAGAGCCGGTGTCAAGTCCTACATCGATAATACATGAGGTTTGTGATTGGTTCTTATATCTGGTGAGTTTCTCCTACTCTTGAGCATGCTTTTAGGTTGGACACCAGGTTCAACAATGATGTCTTCTGTCCATGCATTCCTCTCATTAATAGGTGAATGACAGATTTGAAAGAAATGTATTAGCATGTTCAACTTGGAAGTACTGTATATGGACATGAAGGAATGACTCAGCTCCAGGCGTCAAAACCGTCGAGTAAAGTAGCAAAGGGCTTTCTAAGAAGTAGGCCATGTTCTGCATCAAGGACAACGAAACACTATACATATTAAAAAAAAGAAGGATTGAAGCAACAAAGTCAAGTAAGAAGGAATACATTAAATTGCGTATACGGTGACGAGAAACTCTTGAGAATATTGGGGATATCTATGCAAAGGAGCTATTTATACAAAAGCACAAAAAGGCTTTGCTAAAATATGACTCAAAAACAAGTATAGCTGAGACCTAGTTCAGAATGCAAAGCAACATACGTCTTGGAAGAAAATCAAGACGTGGGGCGAAAAATACGTGTAACAAATATGCACGCCTGACCCTACTAAAATAAGGCCACGCGTGCAGGGGCAACTATAGGGTACCTTCCAATTGAAATAGCATTTGTAGTAACGTGTGTGGTTAATAGATGCTACATAATCACCTGCTGAAAATAAGATACAAATACAAGCACGATTAATATGGAAGCGGGCAAGAACTAAGCAAATGGAATTATGCACTTAATAAGGCTCCATTACTCTTGAATGGAACCATTGATAAAGACATTAACTCTCAGATAAAATAAATAACGCTTATGGTTGATAAAGTCTCTCGAAGTTAAAAGAATGGTCGAGTAAGGGGGCAATAGACTCGTGACTAAGTTGCAACCCTAAGCGAAAGCAAATCTGACTAAGTATTGAAGACATTGATTAAAAATGATAAAAAGGCAACCTCGGAAAAAGAGTTGTCGCTGTAAAGTAGAAGTCTCTAACGAAGGAGTAATGTCCAGTAAGGTAGTGACATTGGATCAACAAGAAGACTTAAAACATACTCCTGTAGATTTCGTGATCAGAAGAAAACTGTGCGCAAATAGTCCGTATGGAAGTGTTGTACATAGAGAAAATGTGTGTAGAGAGACATTTTGTTCTAATGATAGATCATGTGTTTCTTGTCCAATTTACTCATTACTCAAAATCAACTAAAATTTCATAAAATTTGCTTAGTAACGATAACTTCCTCAAGGCCATCCCAGACCAAGTGTGATGCCCTGACCCTTTTGGTAATTACTTTGATAAATCCTAGGTGGAAATATATACCTAGCCACAAAAAAAGGAAAAAAGGCACTCTTCACCTGACCGGATAACAAACTTGCCTCTCACTATTTGCCTTAGCCTCGGTTGAATCTCGTCTCCACGTGATCAATTTATCATCACCAGTCATTCGTCGCTCACGAGGGTCTTCATTGGTGACTCTTAACTAGACTTAAGCGGATGATAACAAGAATTTTGATGTAGATGATGACGAGAATCTCTCATAAACCCTTTTCAAGTGATTTCATTAAGACGCGATTCACTTCAAAAGTAGCGTTAACACGTATCATCTTTATAAATATTTTCTTCCAACCAGCCGATACATCGTGCTCATTTGGTCATCGACCCGACTACCCACCTAAAGTATAAATTGAAATGAAGACCGTACCGAACTTAATTTATTAGTCTGCTGCTTGAACAGACAACATTGCATGACCCTGAATTCCCGCATTCATACAAACCCTCCTCGTTTCTCTCTCTAGATTCTCTCAATCCCGATCCATATTCTCGTTACTTTCTCTCCCTACCTCCTTCAAACATTGGGCGATCCGGATTTGATAATCAAAACCCTAGCTTGCAGTCCCGACACCAAGCATGTCGAAAACGCTGCCGTATTGGAAGCAAGACGTCCACTACGACAACGCCAAGTTCCGTCAGCGATCGTTCCTCAAGGTTCGCTCACCGTGGATCTCAGTCTCCGGTTTTTTGCTTTTTGCTTGATCGAATCGATTATTTTTGTCGTAATTTTGTTGTTTTTAGCTCGATTTGCTCTTTTTGTGAAGGTCGTTATTGTGGAATAGTTGTTTGATCAACTTAATCGAGCTCTATTGAGCTTCCTAGAACTGACTGTGTAGGTAAAGGTGTGCTTGTATTGAGGATTATTCATTCCTTGTGCTCGAAGATCAGCAATTTGTAGCTTATTATTTTAAATTTTGCTATGATTTTCAAACTAGTCATTTTCCATATAATGTTGGCTTAATGTTGGGGTAACGTTAGGCTTTGGGTTTACCTTAAGTTAATGGAAAATGTAACTGTTGTAAATTTGAGTCCAGATTCTCTAGAGTTACTGAGGGACTTCATTTGCTGACTCCTAGATGTCTCAGCGATGTATTGATTGTAGAAGCAATTGTGTATGGGAAATGATAAATCTACTCCAAAATTAAGCAATGTACTCCATCTTGTCTGACATGAATAGTATAACTTTGAAGTGGACTAATTCATTTTGGAGTGAATTATCATTTCCCATGCATATTTGCAAACTTACTTTAACAATTAGTTTACCAGAAAGACACAAAAGGCATGAACACAGGCATGGTAGACCGGGATAAACGTCGAACAAATGGTACAAAGACCACAAAGACCGTAACTTAAGTAGAGGTCGGACCTACATAAAGACCTTTCTACCGATGTAGCTTTGATTACCTTCAAATTACTGGTGATTTGGAATTATCATTTCATGTGGAATGGTTGAGATTTCTAGGACTCCAAAGTTGGAGTTCCTCAAGAAGTCTAAAGCGGCCGGGTGCAACAAGTCTAACTTAGTGTTTAGGTGCCTGAAGTAACTGTATGAACTTGAAATAGTGAAACTTGGATTCATCCATTAAAATTTGCTACCATTATAATGGATGAATCCAGTGGATGTTTTTTTGTTGCGCTGTAATATCTTGCTCTTCATTTCTACATACTTTGTTCTTTTCCTCAAGGCTCCCTTCCTTCTCTCCTTTGCTGCTCTTGCTTCGAAAACAACTAGAAGAAAAGTCCTGGTATGATACTGGATTATTATGTGAGAAATCATGAATATTCTTGTAGGTTAGTGATTTAAAATGGAATAAAGGATCGCAAAATTTCATTTAAAAATTTGCTTTGGAAACTGGGTGTAGGAACCAACAAGAGATGGAATCCAAAGCTTAACTTAATTGACACATAATCATGTGATTTACTTGAGCTCTTACTTTAAGTTCGCTGCTGACTGTAATTATCGTGCTCCTATTGCTATACTTTATAGTGCATTGATTGCTATAGTTTTTTGTGGATTGTTTGTTGGTATGATGTTTGCTACAAAATCTAGTGGGATCATAGAGGACTAGTTTAGGAAAGTGAATCAAATGGATGTGCTTAAGTTATAACTCCTGGATTAATACCCTATAAAGAGGCTCTAGTCATTACTTTAAATGTGATAAAGGGAATTTCCTTTGTAGTTGATGCACGTTCTCAAATCTTAGTTGCACAAAGCGGGAGTGGCAATGGGGGCGGGAGCGGCTTGAATAAATAAATGTGTAAAGAGTATTACCAATTATTTTGCGTGTGTGTGTGTGTGAGAGAGAGAGAGAGAGAGCACTGATTGACAAGCTTTTTTTTCTCGAGGAGGGTAGTCAGCAACAACATACTAGGAGGGTTTAAGAACTTGAAGGAAGAGAAAAACTAGGAATTGAGTCAAAAAGGGCTTAAATTTTAGGTAACCTCTCACTTGTTCCATGCATCTTTGTCCAGTTGACGGGATCGAGTTCCCATGTTAGCTTGGGACGAGATTCCATGGAGCTCCTAAGTTGGGATTGCAAAAGCGAGTTTCCGAGAGAGAAGCATCACCATATGAGGAGTTTCCTGCTACTAAGACTCAAACTAATGTGCATGACTTATGGACAGTGTGGTTGCATATAAAAAAAGAAAATAACGCATAGACCATACATGTGCATTATACAATATCAATAAAATGCTGATTTATGCGTTTTTGGGCTAGAAGTCATATCTTGCATAACATCGAAGTTCTATGAGAATTCATGGTGCTCCATTACCCGTAAATCTCATGCAGCTGCTCTGCATCACCTAGAACTGAATGAGTCCCCCCCAGCCCACCCACCCACAGCAAGAAAGAAAAATTAAAAGGTTTGGTAGAAATTACTAAATCAACCCACATAACCACTCAAGACCTCAATCATCTCATCAAATTGATGGTTACTTGAACCTGTGTCCACGAAGTCTGGATGCACTTCTATCTAAAACTTATGGGAGATACTGTGTACATCTGTTCACCGCACTGAGATGGGTGGCTTTGATGGATATTATGAATTGGCTGTTATACTTGTATGTGAAGCGTGTATGCATTTGGTTGTCATAGTCATCATCATCTAAGCCTTTGTCTCAAACTAGTTGGGGTTGGCGACATGAATCTCTTTCTTTCATCCCCTTATCAAAGTCTATTTTTTTTTTGAGAAATTTCTAGCAGTAAAGTCTTATATCAATACTTCTCCCCAAGTTATCCTTAATCTACCCCTGCCTCGTCGTACCCCATCAACTTGGGACCAATTGCTTCTTCTTACAGGGGCATCAATGATATACTTTGGATATGACCAAACCATTTCAAGAGATGCTCCCCATATTTTCCTTAATCGGTGCCCACGCTGTTGCCAATATCGTCATTTCTTCTTCTGTTCTTCATTATGTGGCTGCACAACATTCTACAACATACAACTTTGTGGTGCAAAGTCGATAAACACAACACCCCAAAAATATTACGACCAGTCGACCACACAACACCCCATAAATACCCAATAAGCAGACCTCCACTTTAGCCGACCTCCTATTATCCTGTAGGCAACATCCTCGTCAATCTTTCCCTCCTTGTGCATTGTTGGTCGAAGATGCATAAATGTATGTTTCTTAGATACTTGTTGATCATCCATATTTACTTCTTACTTCCTTCCCATCTTCCTAGTTTCACCAAAATCGCTTTCCAAGTACTCTTTAGCCTGCATAACTTGAAGTCTTTAATTTTAAAGTACTCAACATTTTTTTGTACTCTAGTCTCATCAATTGAACTATATCATCCGCAAATAACATGCACCACTACCGGCTCCTCCACCTGTTTTTACACCTGTGCGCCACAGCCACTGCCAGCAATATTACTCTCACTTTCTAATCGTGTGTGTGTATCAACTGAAGAAAGCGGGTAGACAATGCTGCTTCCTTGAACGACCTATTTTCCTTCCCCAGTTATCGAGAGAGGATTGACCCTTCATTCTGAAGAAGACTTGCGCTCAGGAGTCAGAAGGGAAATCTGAAAGGTATGAAAAGTTGGGCTGTCAAATCGAGATAATAGTCGTGATCAAAATCCAACTTCCCTGTTTCGTACTATATCTTACAGTTAGACATGGTTCAATTTTTTCAAGAGAAATTAACATCTATACATGTACAGATGTTAATTTCTCTTGAAAAAATTGAACCATGTCTAATATCAAAAGCGCATCGGATATATGCAATATTGCATCAATTCGATAAACATAGAACTTTATGTCTTTTTGCATCCATATTGTTTTGTATCATACTGCAAGATACCTACCAACCATACTGTTGGCCTTTTTCCAGCCCAACACAATACATGTATATAGAAATGAAATTTGCATACAACAGAGCCTTTAAACGTCAAATCACGCACCTCATGTGCATGAAAAGATGTCCTTATCTTTCCTAAACTCTTCGATCTTTTGCCTCTGCAAGCTTCTCCACTCAGTGTCCTATGACTACAAGCCCCTAAGAGAGCTAAGAGGTCTTTACTTGATTACCTCACGGGTGCCAAAACCCCATGACACTCCAATATCTTGAACATCGTGTTCTCCCAGAGGAATGATGTGACTGTGATCCAAAGTGGGGTTATACGGGATCCTAGAAGAGGAGTTTCTCATTTATAAACTCTCTTGTTGTTCCACATCTGTTTGACCAGAGCGAAGACCGAAAAAAACCCTGTTAAATTACACCACTCCTCCTTCCCTAGCCCTCTATCTCCTGTCTAGAGCTTAGATCTGCAGCGTTTACCAGTCTGTGGGCCAAAAATGTCCCACTAAACACCTTTGCGTGAACTCTGATGTCGAATGACAAGATTTGACTTCATTAGGATTTGAAGCCAGCCGCATTATTGTTGCACAGGCCTTTCGCACAAAATGCAGGGACTTGTCCCACCCATAGATAAGGACCATCAGAACTCATTACTACGACGATAGGATGGGCTCACACCGCAGTTGTGTTCAAACAATTTGAAGTACCTAATGAAGAGCTGCTAGCAGGAGAGCAATGATCTTAGCCAGAAACGCCAGATTATCAAAGGTATCAGAGATGAAAACAAGTTTCCCAACCTTTCCGCACATCTTCGCATATAAGAACCAGCACTCGGCTGCTACTCCAAACCACTATAAATATCTCTATTACAGAAAGTGTTCGACAATTCGATAGATGATTTTATCACCCGGGCCAGGGAAAAAGGATCCCTAAGCCAAAAATGAATATGATGTGCAGAAGCACGTTCACAGTTTGATCTTTCTGCTAAGGGTAGTTACTAGTTTATTGCTATATAGGATTTTGATGATCAAGTTGCCATTTGAGAATAGTGTGGCTCATGTTTATTGTCGCTTTGGCATTTATGAAGAGTTCAGAATACATGATACAGTCTTCACGCTTCTGTTAATTATCTAAGTTTTCTTTTTGCTCTGCAAAGGCTCAAAACTTCAACCAGCATCTGCTATACTTTTGTGTATCTTACTCACATGGTCATGTATATTATGCATCATGTTTATTTTCAGGTTTCCATGTGTTGTTTCCTGCAGGTGATTAGTCAGACTCTGGTCACTAGTAACATGAAGCGTGATTGTGCAAAGTGTAGTATGGGGAAGTTTCTAGTGTTATTATTGTTTTGTGGGTTAGGATATCTTATGCTAACTCATACAAGTACTACACATTCTGTTTCCGGGGGTCAAGAGAAAGATAGCAATAGATTAAAAGATGGAGATGAGCTCATCACGGATGGCACCAGCAGATTGAGAAGATTTTGGAGAAAACCACCGAGGCTTCCTCCTCGATTATCACCTGATGAAATAGGTAATGTTAACAAATCTGTTCATGTACCTGGGAAGCTAAACACAGGGTCTAAATGGATAGATCGGCAACACAGTGTTAAAAAGGCATTTAGTCATGCATGGTCTGGCTATAAGAACCATGCGATGGGTTTTGATGAGCTTATGCCACTGAGCCAGCGAGGAATGGATGGTTTAGGAGGTTTAGGGGCTACTGTTGTGGATGCTCTAGACACAGCCATGATAATGGGACTGGATGAAGTCGTCTCTGAAGCAGGTTCATGGGTTGAAACACATCTGCCAGAGAGGATAAACCAGAAAGGTCAAGTTAATTTATTTGAAACTACCATTCGAATTCTGGGTGGCCTTTTAAGTGCTTATCATCTAAGTGGGGGAGAACAAGGAGGTAATCAAACACACAAAGGGCCCAAACCAATCATCTATCTGGAAAATGCTAGGAGCTTGGCTGATCGTCTTCTGACTGCTTTTACATCAAGTCCAACTGCAATTCCCTTCAGTGACGTGATTCTACGTGATCAGTCAGCACAGCCTGCTCCCGGTGGACTGAGTAGCACTTCTGAAGTTTCAACTTTACAACTTGAGTTCAATTATCTTAGTTTTCTTACCGGTGATTCAAAGTACAGTTTGGAATCAATGAAGGTCCTGGAACATATGAAGACTCTCCCAAAAGTAAAAGGACTAGTTCCTATCTATATAAGGTATGGCCCTTACTTCTAATATTTTCCTTGATTAACAGTTATTTTCTGGGATGACTCTCTTGTGCATCCCTTTTCCGATTAGATGTGACATAATTGATTCAAATGGTCTTTATCGAAAGGAATCTTCTTCTGATTGCCAATACTGAGGATTCTTTAATTCCTTTAAGAAGTCAACAGACTACAAGCCATATCAGCAGTACAATTGGCCTAGAATAGTTTTTGGAAGGATGAAAGGATCATATTGTGCTCCTTTGTTCTTAGATAAGTCGTTGGGTAGTGGATCATTTTCACTAAATATGTACGTGTTTGTGTAGTCTCTATTTTAGTGAATAATAATAATTTGGCTTCAGTTTCAGTTCAGTTTCAGTTTTGAAGGTGTCATTTCGTGATGTTTTCCCCTGGTGTTCACCCCCCCCAAAAACCCCAAACAGAAAAAATAGGAACGATAAAAAAATGCTTTTGGTAACCAATCCCGTGTGTTTATTGTGGAAAAAGGTTCCCGTAATAGGCCAAAAGTGAAAACCCTTAGTTTCCCTTCTGTTTCTTTGCCATCAAGGTTGACATCTACATACAATTTCTCGCAAAAGCAGCAGACGATTCCCCTCCTCTCTCTCCAGCGAAACCGTTCTAGGGCGAAACAACCAACCCCTTTCAAACGCTACTCCATCTGCGGCAAACTCTGTGGTGTACTCTTGTCCAGAACAAAGTGATCATATTTGCTGGATAACTTTCCGCTGTGAAAGAAATCGGCTGCCAAAATGGTTATACGGTGTTTGGCGAGTGGATAGGGCAGTGGGCTAGATAGATCACTGCCCGGATTAGGAGCTCATGTTGCTTTTTGTTTACAATTATATGGTTTTGAGTGAGAAGGTGTTAGAGATCAGCTCAATTGTGATTGTTGTCCTTGTCCCGGCCGATGGGCTAGGTTTCATGCCGCCGTGTAGAGCCTCTATTCTGCCCACCATGATGGGTTCATTGTTTTGGTGATTTTTGATCTCCAGCAAATATTTAGATCAGAAGACGGGAATGTAATTATAAGAAACTCTCTCGTTTTTCTTTCTTAATTTTCTAGTTGCAGAGATGAAAGGTGACGAGTGAGGGGAATGGTGGAAAATGGTGGCGGTGATGCTGTATTCTTGTGATGAAGAAATGAATAAGAAAAGTAGATACTACATTAGACAAGAAAAGAAGGAGAAACTATAAACTATAAACTATAAACCATAAACATCTACACTATTTTTCCTTCAAGAAACAGATTGTTAAAGTTTTTTTATGTTTCTGTTCTCCCTCCCTCCCTTCCTCCCTCCGCGTCATCACAGGGTTACAAATCTGCTCTAGATAATGTCATTATAAGGTACACAAGCTTGAGCACCTATCAGGATGTGATCCTCTGAACTCAAGATTTTCTCACTCTTGATGCTCAAGTTGAAAGCATAGAAAAATTAGTTCACGACTGAGCTTGTTCAATCATTTTGTGACTAGGCAGGTAGGGCTCTTGCTATTTTAAAAAAAATTCTCACTCTTGATGCTCAAGTTGACAGACAGATAATTTTGTTCATGCCTGAGCTTGTCCAATCATTCTGTGACTCGGCAGGTAGGGCTTTTGCTATTTTAGAAGTTGGGATTTGTTTCCTCGGTTTTTGACTTACAGTTTTATCCCATTTTTTGTACTTGTACTCCACGCTTCTTACATTGATCCAATTTTGTTGCAAAAAGTAGCTTCCCTAAATTTCCATATAGCCTTGTGATCATTAATTACATGTGATAATACAAAGACATGGACCAGTGGTTTTAATATTCCTATTGGAAGTGATAAATGCACTCCATAGATCAACTGAGGCACTCCAAAATCGCATTATCTATGTTAAAGGCTGTGGAGTGGATTGGTTGTTTATGACTGTGTTAATATAGTGCTTCTTTGTATAACGCAGGTGTCTTTGTCGCTAGAAAGTAAAAATGTCTCTGTTTCACTTTCAGCAGCAAATGAAGTGTTGATAAGCATAATAAAGTTACTTATGACTATTATCTTCATAGTTCGAACGCTGTGTTAGGTAACCATATATCATTCTGCAACCAGTAAAAGGAAAGAAGACAAAAGTGTTTGATTACATTGTTCTTTTTTGACACGTTTTTGCTTCCCGGGGGGGTCGATGGAGGGGGGCTTGGGTGGGTGACTCATCAGATTTTTGTTCCAGTGTGTAAACATTTCATCATAATCCTTTCTCTCTACCCCTTCGTATTTGCTAATTTTAACAACCAGAGTAAATAGCACCTTATAAATGGATATTTGTTGATCAGTAGATGTATACAGGTGTTAATACAAGATTTTTGAAAATAGAACTTGAAGTTATACAAAAAGAAGTTAGGTTCTTAAAAAATAGCTTGTCAGCCAAATGCTTTTTGTTATTCTTCTGAGAGTACCAAGCGAAAGTCAAGAATGAGAAAATTTACTAAATGAATCATTTGTTGTTTGCTATATAGCTAAGCTGGTGGAGTTTTATTGACAAATTTTATTTTCTCAGCATGGCTTCAAGGATTGGTGGGTATACATATCTTTTTGTAGGAGGAGGTATATCATGGTTATTTATTTGTTTCTTCTTCTTATGACTGCAGTCCTCATTCGGGTGAATTCAGTGGGGATACTATTAGATTGGGATCTCGGGGTGATAGCTACTATGAGTACCTTATTAAAGTTTGGCTTCAAAATAGAGCAAGTAACTGGACGTACTTGTATGAAATGTATGACGAAGCAATGAAAGGTGTCAAGCATCTTCTAGTTCAGAAATCTATCCCCAATGGCTTGCTTTTCGTGGGGGAATTGCCTTACGGGCCTAAAGGTTCTTTTAGTCCCAAAATGGATCACCTGGTAAGTCATCCTTGTTTTGTTTAGTATGATGCAAGTTGGTCTTTTATTAGTTGATTAGGAATTAAGGACACCAAAAACTTTATGTTTAGTTTCTCTTATCATTTATGACCAAAATTGAGCATCAAGTTAGTATAGTTGGCGATATTTAGGACATAATGTGCGGTATCTCTTGAAGTTCTGGAAGTTCTCCTGGATAGTTTGTAATGTTACGCAGTTGTATTTTCGTTCTAGGTTAAATTTATCTCAGAATCTCCGGGTTAAATTTTTAAGGGTGCAAGGACCATCTTTTTTTCTTTTCTAGAATGTGGAATATATGTCAGCAGGCTCCTTTGTGCCTCTCAACACTTTGTAGTCCATATTTTTGATACCGCAATACTTCACTACCATGTATAGGTGTGTTTCCTGCCCGGAACTCTTGCGCTTGGTGCCACCAAAGGCATTACAAAGGAAGAAGCGATGAAAAGAAACTTGCTTACTTTTGAAGATCTAGAAAACTTGAAGCTTGCGGAGGATCTGGTTAAAACATGCTTCGAGATGTATTCTGTAACTTCTACTGGTCTTGCTCCAGAAATTGCTTACTTCAATATAGAGGTGAGTTGGATAACATAATCTTGCTTCTTCGGTGCAGCAGATACATGTATGCAGAAGGTGGAACATTATTTTGTCTACTTCCGTTGTAGTCTCCTTCTTTCATTTGAAGTTCCTAACCATCGGATTGGAGACTTGATTTCTGGGTCTACGTTATGCAGGGAAACTCTGAAGGAGGGCTTGATGGTGGAAACAAGAGTTCTGAATATGTAAATGACATCAGCATCAAACATGCTGACCGTCACAATCTTTTGCGCCCTGAAACTGTTGAATCATTGTTTGTTCTGTATCGTATAACAGAAGATCCGAAGTATGTGCCAAAAATTTGGATTCCTGTGTAATCTTTGGCATAATCAAACTTCTGCATCTTCTTGAGATTTAACACATTGGTGTTGTTTACTATTATTGCTGCAGATATCGTGAATGGGGTTGGGAAATCTTTGAGGCATTTGAAAAGTATACAAAGGTTGATTCTGGAGGTTACAGTTCTCTAGATGATGTCACTGTGATTCCTCCTCATAAAAGGGACAAGATGGAGACCTTTTTCTTGGGTGAAACACTGAAGTATTTATACTTGCTGTTTGGAGACAGCAATCTTATTCCGTTGGATGAGTTTGTTTTTAACACAGAAGCTCATCCCTTTCCTATTCAAAGAACTACTAAGAGGGAATAGTATTCTGCATGTAGAGCAAACTCTCATGACCTGTAAATCATATAATGGTGGGCACAGATTGATTGCCAATTGAAATCTTGCATGGTCTCATTGTTGCATCTCAAGGAAAGGGGTGCCTGGCCATAGTGAGAGATATTAGAGGTGCTCAACTCATTGTTTCTTCTACACTGCATGAGTGGATCGGTCTGTATTATTTTTGTCAAAATGGAGAACTCTAAATATCCTTCAAGTCTTTAACCGTATACATTGCCAGATGATTGCAATTTTGCTAGATGTCTTTACCTCAGTAGCTTCAACGAAATAATTGGAGAGTTTCTGTAATGGGTGGAAAGAAGCCATGTAACCGACTACTTCGGTTTCTCAATATATTTTGTAACTTGTTAGCCAAATATTGATTGATGTAGCCTGCTTTTCTAATCTCAGTATACAATTTCACTGAAGCTACGAGCTCTCGGCATGTCTACTATGTAGCCTTCAGTAGTGGTTACATCTCATTGCAATATCTAATTTCACACTCATTTGGAATGACAAACAAATGGTCCCCATCTCGAATGACCCCTAAGTCATCTATTTCTGCATTCTCTGAATTTACAACTTTTGCAAGGTTGTAGCCTCCAAATTTCTGACCTGCAGTTCCACAAGGTGCAGGGTGACAAATACAAAGTATTAAGAAGAAAGCATTAATCATGTGAACACTACAGCCTCTTAGTTTTCAAGGTTTGAACTTTGTTGGCTGGCCTTTTATTTTCTGATGTTCTTGAATATATTCTAATTCTAGTCAAACTAACAAATTCGTATTTTGAAATTTCAGATTAATGATCATGCCTCTTAGACGTCGAACAATGCTTACCTGCAATTCTCATCAGCTCTTCTAGTGAATCAGGTAGGAGTATTAGCTTCCCCATCTGCTTTTGTCCTGCATTTTCATTTTGAAACTTCAAGTGAATGGTGACTCTCCTTATACTCAATCTACTAACTTCTGTATCAGAAGGGCAGCTAGAGTTGCTTGATCCTAGTACTGTGGATTTTCTTAGATGAGAATCGGCACAACTTAACATCCTCCTTCGTGTAGGTTTGAGTTGACCACTCCTGGTGTTGTCAACTGTTCCCGGCCAAGGGAACTCTATTTTGTGCTCATCTAAAATCCTTCTATTTTCATGACATTGTAGAAAGTTATATATGCTCTTGTTTCCTTGCTCTACTGATGAAGCTTTTGGTGTCCACCCTCTAGCATCTGGTTTGTTGATATCTGCTTCTTCTTCAAGCGAAATCTTTACCATTTCAAGTTGCCCCTTGCAAGCAGCATTATGAAGAGCTGTCTGGCCATCCTCGGCTGGTGAACTTACATCCATTCCACTTGTATTTATGATACACGTGTTTCCTGGCTTTTCCTTCTCTAAAGCTTCTGAATTGAAGAAATTCACATCCCTTGGCTCCTGTATGAGAGGATCCCCATATGAACTTTCTTGATATCCAGCATGAGAACAGCTTTCTCCTTTTGGTCCCCCATCAAGCCACTCACTGAGCACGAAACCTGGATCCTTGTGTTGGTCTGTGAAGCCAAAGCTTTCCAATGCTCTCATCTTCTGCAAATGAAACCACATAATAGCCTCTTGTTGTTACAAAAAGAAGGATAAAGCTGGAGAAGCACGTCTTACTCGATAAATGTGTTAATTGTCATAAATACCTGGTAAAGATTGTTTATTATGATGCGTTCATCTTCTGCATTTGATTTGATGATATTCATCAGAGTAGTTCTGTTCAGATGTAGTATTTGAGAAATCTCTGTGGTCCGAACCGTGAATGGCTGTGGCCTATGGCATAAAACCCCTATCTCGCCAAATATATCCCCTGCTATAGCCCTTCCAAGGACCTGTATATGTGAAATGATGCATTGTTTTTCTACTGTTTCCTTGTTCTGTTTATATAAAATTTGGTAATCGGAAAATACTTACTTGATCTTGCCCGCCTATATGTGCAATGAGATCCTACAACCAAAAAGTTCTCCATATATGTCAGGGATGAGCATTATTGAGAACTTACAGAGTATTTTTTAAAAATTTGCTTGCTCACCACCGCTCCCGAGACTATTATGTACAGATCTGTTGGAGCCTCATTCTGTAGGATCACATTTTCCTTGGGTGGGAAATACTCGGCTTCCATTTCCGACACCTTTTACAAAGAGGTATATCGCATATTATGAGGTGAAGTAATGTGTATTCTACCATTAAGCTCTAGCTCTATTTTCTTTTTAAGCCTCCATGTCAAAGATGAATACATTCTTATCTTGCACGCACGGATAAGTGAGGAACGAAGGAGAGAAAAGAGGGTTACCAGTTGAAAAAGAAAGTCATAAGAAACACCATGAAATAGATGAACGTTCTGAACTATTGGGAAAAAGAGATGTTGTGCAATGCTTGAACGTATGGCCTTTGGTAGGCTACTCAAGGTCTCTTTTTGCTTTAATCCTTCTGTTTTGAAGTCGAGGCATATGTGTGACAAAATTTGATCTTCTATATGCGAGGGCAACTGATTTCGCCTGGTAAATTCTGAAGCAGCTCTGACTGTATCCCTCTGCAGCAACAGAAGCAAGGTTCTTAGAATTATCACAGTATATATGTGTTTGCGTTTACATGGGGTGGGGTTGAGTGGGAGGGAAGAAGAGGGGTGGAGGGGTGGGGGGGGGGGGGGGGGGTGTTAAGAAAGAGGGAGAGTGAAAAGACAGAATAATTTTTTTTTTCTTGAGTTGCCAAATATATAGTTTTGATGCATATACAATTACTGTAGTAGTTGCTAAATTTAATTGTTGAAATGCTGTATCATGCTCTGGTATATCCTGCTGTTCATTTGGAACATGTCGAGAGAATTGTTCGTAGTTAATCCCTACTTTCTTTTGTTGGCTACCTTGAAAGTTCTGTTATAGTGGAATAATCCAAAATACTTGGAATCTAAGCAAGTTTTCTAGTTTCTACGACTTAAAAGTAACTGTTGGTTCGAAATGCAATTAGTTCTGATACATTTGTGGTCTTTACTTTAAATGGTGAAGCTTTACATTTCTTTAGCAGGTGAAACTGTTGGGAAATAGTAGAAAACTAAAGAGAGAACTTACAAATTTTCTGGTGCGGCCGGTCCAATGAACTACTAGGTTTGTCATGTTCCCAATGAGGTAGGATGTTAATCCCAGGTTGAATAGCATATAGAAGATATAGAACAGCATCTCTCTTGGGTTTTCAGCATGTAAGTCCCCATAGCCTGTTGTGGACAGGGTCACGATTGACCAATACATTGCAGTGATGTATCTGTCCCAGAGGCTTTCTTCTTTAAAATTTGGGTAGACTGCACCAATCCAGGTTCTCTTGGGATCAGGATATCTGTCTGCGATCAAATAGTTAAAGCATCCGGCACAGTGTACTGCAAACAGTGTCACCTGAAACCAAAGCGTATAAGTTGATCGCTTTTATAAATGGCTAGTATGCCCAAGGTATGACCTTTGAAATAAATTTGTTGGGCCTTACGGAGATGAGCTTTGTGCAGCGAGTCCAGAAGTAGTTGAAGCGGATGTCCTTTTCAAGTCTTAAGGAAAACAAACCAGAAAAGGTCAGTTTATTGTTTCTCCAGTGTATATATATCTAAAATTTGCTGAAAAGGGTAAGACAGGATTGAATTATGTGGCAAACCTTGCAAACAAGTGACTGACTCGCCTGAGACGCCAGAGTCGGAGCATGTTGAGTACTTTAAAGCCGAGCCCTTTGCTATGATCTGTGAACAGGAGGCTGATAGGTTGAAATGGTGCAGTTGAGCAGACATCGAAAATAAACCAAGTTGACATGTATCTGTTAACAAAATTGGGTTATATGAAGTTAGTTTGAGGAGTTTCCTGGTAAAACAATACAGTGAATAGCATGATAAAAGTGCTGCATGTTACCGAATTGCTATTTTCTTGGGATCGTCAACAAGTAGATACGATCGGCTGTTGAGGTAAGCCACAAAGAATGTGAGAACGATATCAATGGCGAAGAAGCCATTGACAATGTTGTCAAAGATGAAAAGTGCATCTTGTTTGTAAGTCAAAAATGCAAATTGAAATGGGCAAATCCAGGCAGAGTAAATGACTAGTACGACTAGAAACATCTCCCAAGCCCTGAAATGAAGGACAGAAAATGGTAAAGGGATGCCTGTTAAGTGAAAAAAGAAGGCCTTTGGTGAGCAGGGACAAGGTTATCACCTGTATCTGGGATTAAATGGGGAAACTATGTAGTTTCGAAGCTTTGTTGCTCGGTTTATGCTGGCTCCAAGGGATGGGAGGAGATCACTGGAGAAGAAGCCACTGTCGCTACCTGTATTTGTCTGGAAGTCATCAAAACAGAAACGTTGTAAGAAGTTCTTTGTGCACGAAAGCGACATTTTGTGGTTTGAAATTTTCAAGGCTACTGTGTGGAGTCTATTAATCTGCTTGGGAGGGGGGTAAGTCCCTTGGAAGGTTATATAGCAAAGCTATTGGCTCGTGACACGGGTAAATGCTCTTTTCCCCACCCTCTCTTAAGATGCTCTCTCTCTCTATATATATATATTGGAACGTCATGCAACTATTGCATCATAAAGGGTTTAAAAATAGGAGAGAGTATGTTAGGAAGGGGAAGTTGTTTTCCTGTTTGACAGAAATGGTAAGAATAGAACGAGAAGATTGGCACAAAAAGCAGCGCGACATAGCAGCTGAAGTCGCGGGCATGCGCTCTGTAATGGAATCTCAGAGATGAACTGAGAGAGAGAGAGATAGAGAGATGGTCCTGGTATAGGTGTTGGTGGTGGTGATGGTGGGCGCTCCATCATCAATAAATGTAGTGGTCTGAAGGACAGATTTGAGTGAAAATATTTTGGTGTTTTCATTTCAAAATCTGAATATGGACCAGACAACCTTAGTACGATTGGGGAAGGAATTTGTGTCATGGATGCCACATGGACCAATAGGGTCTTGATTTGGAGGAGTGACATTTGGTGTTGATGCTCCTCTTTAACAACTCGATTTCAACTCATCCTCTCTTATTAGGAGTGCTGAAGCTTGTTTGTTTACACAGCGCAATTAGAACCATGCGTGTGAAATCGACTCCCGCCATATATCTGACGGTCCCTCCACTCTCTCTCTCTCTCTCTCTCTCTCTCTCTCTCCCTCCCTCTGTGATCCATTTCTGATAAGGTTCACCGACTAGTTGTTGATGCCTTGCATGTGATGAATGACATTGTTTTGTGATAAGGGTCACGTACACACGCGGGAAGGAGCACGCCAGGACTAACCAGACAAGATTGACAGATAATCTTGTTGATACAGTATTTTAATGGTCCCTTAATAGTTTCCTTTGTTTTGCTGAAGAAATTATTTCCTAGGTTAATCAGGTTGACCCAGGTACCTGGACACTACTGGTGTGCTGCGTGTGTGTGAGTTTGTATGGTCCCAACCGCTCCTCACCACGAGCCGTAAATTCGAACTTCTCCACGAGAGTACTTCCACACGCACACCAAAAAAATGCGCAGTATACTCGTCAATCCATGACTATCTGCTCATATGGGTTGATGTTCAGCATGGAAACAGTTTTGACTCGAACCCCCTACTCGTTTGAGTCGTTTCAAGCTCTCTCACGGACCTATTTCCCCGCACCCAGGACATCCACATCAAGTCGGTCACACAGACACAGGAGGGAGGGAGGGAGATTGAGAGAGAGAGAGAGAGAGAGTTGTGAAGTTCCAAGTGTGTTTAAAAAGCGCATATTCGACCCTCTTCTGGGACTTTCAAAAGAACATCTCTTGTGGACTACTCCTTGTGACTATTCAACAATGATTAAGAAAGCAGAATCACGTGCTAGCCAATTAACCCCCCAAATGATAAATCTTCAGTGAACCAGTAGATCCATGATCAAGTGTTAGACGTACCAATTCATGCCAAAAAGTTGCTTTACGAAAGGAACACTAATGTCTCAATTTGCCACGGCAATGGAATGCGACCTTGCAATAGTTATCCTTCTTGCGAGGATAACTAACCATTCGAGCAAACTCAAAAGCCAAAAGGGGAGAAAGCATATACAGAATTCTCGTGATAGATTGATGGCCACGGGGGAAATGCCGGTTAGCGTGGTCCTAACAATTGGTGGTCCGTCATGATATGTACTTCCCCTGGTTTCTAACCTGTGGATGTGGTCCTTAACAAGAACACCTCAATTCATTGCCAGAATTTCAGAACAATCATGCAAATTACCAGAGTGAGGTCTAGAATTCTGATGGCTGATGATGCCAGCTTCACTGGTCTAGATTTTAAATACTGGCACCGACAACAACTTATTTATACAGAGGGCAAACCGAAATGTTCAAACAATTGTGCGCATTTCATTTCGCTAACCAATTTATTGGTGCATAAATAAAGGTTTCGCATCGCGCACAAAGCACGAAAAGCATAACAAGGCATGGACATAGCAGGTGATACGAGAGGGTCCAGAGAGGCAAAGCTAAAGGATTAACCTTGCTAACTCAAATTTTAGGAATATTCCCTTTCACCATGTGGCTGTAATATGCCAGATTTGTCTTTTAACTAATAACATCTTCCAATATTCTCATAAATTACCCGCTTCACCTCGAAATCTTCCACAACCTAACTGCTCTCCGGATAGTAGGGCTACTTGTTCTCTTACCCCCACCGGGCCAATTTCTTTGCATTCTAGCCAAGCACCATGTCCCTGCATAGAACCAGTCACAGTTACAATGGTCATCCATGTCTGCTTTGATAAACACATACTATGGACCGGTGTTGATTTAGTATGTTATACAAATTATAACCATTGTGGAATGGCGGCCCTTTCTACTTCTTCATCTGACCACTATACTGCTATGTACCATTGCTTGCTACTTACGTCATAGTGAGCTTTAAAACATATATATATATATATATTTCATATTTATGTTCATGTTCTAACTACATCTCATTTCCTCTTACATCAGATGTCGGGGTCTGAAGACATACTGGATACGGTGACACCTATATTCTATGATATGTGTCATCTTTTACAACAATTCCATCATTACAGTCTCAACAGGGCTAGCCCACGCCTCCTGAAGGAAGCACGATTATTAGCTCATTTTGCATGTCAGGCTCGCATATCCGTCTACCAAGATTGGGTACGTGACAACCTGAGTAGCTAAAGATTGTCAAAGATGATGGAATGCACTTTATGTTTGCAGTGAGAAAAAGTTTGCCTCTTTTGGTTACTTTCTAGCGATATTTCTGTCATGAGGTTTTGATCGCCTTTTTAGACCTTTATTTGTAAGGCCATAAGGCCGTACTTTCTTCCCTCCTCTAGGACCTATTACTTTATCAATGCAATTATCTTATTACCAAACCAAAAAAAAAACTTGCTAACTTGAGGCAGATGTCACTTGATATTGTAGGGAAAATCATATCATGTACCATATCCTAAGCTAGCCCTACATAGGCCAAACTAGCATGTCCCAATGTCCCATGTGGTACAATTTCATGTTCTTTGATCTCTCTTAGAAAAGATTCGGATCCCCAAGTTAACATGGCAACTAATATTGGGACCATCCTAATCTTTCAAAAGAGAGACTACAAGGACCAATTCATCTTCCTAAGTTTCTGGACACAACCGCTAGCTCTACGCATATTGAGGAGATTGGCCTTTTGGGGTCATCTCATGTGATGTCCGCACTACTTGGTGGCAATTATTCTAGTAGCAAGAGAGAAAAATGGGGCTCATGTTGGTCAAGCAACTATTATGAGCTAGCTAATGTGCTGAGTTTATCCTACATGCAATCATGTCCAACCAGTACCCAACCGTACTCTAGTTTTTGACGCCTTAAGCACACTTTACACTGTTGTGCAAATGCAGAGACACCTCTTAAAACCAAACCAATCAAACAAAAAAGAAATTCTGTGAGGTTCCCTTCCGAGAATGGAAAGTCAAAAAGTTGTTTTTATGTAGAGCCCGATTTCAGAATACTACATTATTAGCGGTAAGTACTTGTTGCACGGTAATGGCGGTCTCATTCATGGTGTTGCAGAAAGAATAAATGTAACCTTTTTAGAGTAGAATACTACATTATTAGCGGTAAGTACTTGTTGCACGGTAATGGCGGTCTCATTCATGGTGTTGCAGAAAGAATAAATGTAACCTTTTTAGAGTATGCAAGTTGGGTAAGTGTACACGCTGGTTTATCTATGCATTTATGGCAGCAGCTACAACACTATTGTATCTCTAGTTGATAGAAGTCCATCGCCTGCTTTTGATGGGAGACCTTCAAAGGAGGTATGGCTGATAAATTAGTAATTTAATTTGGCTTCAATGCTTTTGCTCAGTTCATAAAGAGTTTGGAAAGAAACTTGACTCTAAATCATGCAAGTGATGACCGAATACAGTTTATTACGTTATTCTAAAAGCACTAAAAATTGGAGAATGAAACAAACGTTTCCCGGTTCTCATCCCTGCTCTTGTCTCATCGCCCTATGCCCCATCCCCCTCGGTCCTTCAACGGCGAGGCCAGAAATGTTCTGTACGGTGGCCAAATATCAAATCTTCTCTCTAAGGTAGGTTACAATCTTCCTCATTTTCAAAAGGAGCATAGGTTAATTTAGTCACTTCATAACAATCAGCAAATGATACTCATTGTAGACTACTCCATAAATAACAAATTATTCCCAAATTTCCTAAAAAATCACATCCACACGATTCATGTCCAAGTGAGCGCATGTGAGCATTTAATGCCTATCAATTAGCCATCAAAGATTAATCATTACATGGAACAATCAAATCGGACTCGAAAAAGAAATTTTGATGCTAAATAGTCATTGGGAATATGTCCCCAATTTGACTTTAGAAAATTCTTACTTGTAGAAATTGAGTACTAAGCTAAAATGGCCACTCTCGACTCTTTCTCCTGGTTGACTGGCTGGCCAAAAATTGAGAAAAGACAAGAATATTACTCCTATAAGGCAATTTCCAAAAACAAATCTTATTCTGTGGACCCTGGAAAGTTGAGTTGTCTTTCTCATAAAACGTTCCAATCGTTGCCATGTGGTTCTTTACTCAATTTGTGCATATAAAACATTCATGTTGCTAACGCGTCGTTGTTATTATATACGTAAAAATATGTCTGCTTTGATTGTGAAAGCAGCCAAGAAAAGGAACGACAGAGAGCAAATGATGATGATATAGTGGCTTATGATTAGATTAAGATGTGCTCGGTGCAAGCTACTAACTATCAGGGTGATTAAGAACATAAAGTTTAAAAAGCGAATACTTCGTGATAAAAAAAATATCAAATATTTTACAAAAACTGTGGTGATCTGATCAGTTCAAAAAGTGTATTTTTGGCTGATGTCATTACACTCTATTTTGAAAAACGTATAGATACTTGCTGAAAAAAAGTGTGTGGGCTTCTCTCCTTCTCCACCCTCGACACCATTAACCATAACCACTACCGCCACCATCATCATTCCCACATCCACCACCACTTCTTACCACTCAATTGCTCGCCCAAAACGCCCACCCATTCTCGCACCCCACAACCACTGAGTTAACTCGACTATTATCACCAGCAACAAAACATATCAGTCAATCACCACTCAGAACCACCACTACCCCCATCAAATTCACCACCATCGACCACTACCAACCATAGCCACCACCAACGTCCGCAACCAACATCTTCAACCAAACCCCACACCATCACTGCCGCCCACATCAAACCAAACACCATTAGCATCCATTACCACCATGACCAACCATAGCCACCACCCTCATCAAACCCACCACCATCACATGTAGGCACCGTCAACCAAACCCAAAACCCTAGCTGCTAACTCAGTCAAGCCTATCACGACTAGTAGCAGCCACCACTACAACGATTTAGATTAGCACCACCATAAATCACCTGGCAAGAAACAATTAGAAACCATCACCACCGATCAACCATAGCCACCACCCCCATCAACCCACCACCACCAATACCCACAGCCACCAGAATGTACCCAGCTTGTTTGTGTGTACCCTTTGTAAATTGCCTTTAATGTTAAGGGCATTTACCATCTGTACCTTAAGATCTGTAAATTGTCTTTACTGTTAAGGTCATTTACCCTAGATTCTGTTAGGTCAAAGGTCACTGATATTTTCCACAGCTTACGGACTTTCGTAGAATTACACTCTAACTTCAAGGGCATATGTGTAATTAACCCAGCTAGAGTAACGTTATATCTAAACTAGATACTAGTATAACAAGGTCACTGATTAACTAAATAAGGACCTAAAAATGTTAATATTGCTTCAGAGATATATTCAAAGCCCTTGCAGTTGGAGATAGATTGCAGGTCTTCAGCTAGTTGCTACGCGATGAACTTATTTATAGCAATAAAATTTATGACCATTTGTCGCTTTATACCCTATGACAACCAACTACATACCTATTGAGCTCCCAATTACACAGCTCCTAATTCCATTTTGTGACTCTAATCCAAAAACGCCGGAATGGAAGATAAGACAAGAGGCAAGTTGTAACGCCCCGAATTTATTTACAGAGCGTTAATGCCAAATATACAGAGATCAGATAAAATTCCATAATTATCAGAAGACTTCAAATTGGTAAATCACAGCATACATTAAAATTCCAAACGAAACAATATCGAAAGTCCCCCAAACGAAATCAGAAAACCTTAAAATATCATAACATCCCAAATGAAATCAGAAAACCTTAAAATATCATAATATCCCACACGGTCAATCAGAGCATTCACTAATAACTCCAAGAGTACATCAATAACTGTCGTAGGGCTCAAAACTTTTATACAATTCAAATTTATTCTCCAACACAGAGTTCAAAACAAAACCTAAACAATACCAACTTGTCCTAATTAAATACACTTAAATGTCAATACTAACTCTGAAATAAGGCAGCTAACTTTGGTCACACAGCTAGCCCTTCAAATCTGAAATCCCACCTACTAACCACTTGAAAGGAAAAACAATAAGGGAATGAGCCAAATGCCCAGTAAGGTCGCTCAAAGGACCAATCAGTCGGAACCCAAAGATAACAGAGAAACGAAATTTCGGAAGCACCAAATTTGTTTTAACGGAACAGATAATCAAACCAGATTTCAAATGTCAAAAACACTTCTGAATACAAAGACAGACACAAAGGTTTCAACAGAATGGACACCAAACACAATTTCAAATTATATCTGAAAGACAATATTTCAAAGGCACACCAATTTCGACTGAATAGAGGTTAGACCAAATTCAAATGTCAAATTATATCAGAGTACGGAAATAGACACTAGAAATGTCAGATCGAATATCATATGCCAAAATATATCAGAGTACGGAAATAGACACTAGAGATGTCAGGCCGAATATCATATGCCAAAATATATCAGAGTACGGAGACAGACTCTATCGGACCAAATATCAAATGTCATAAATTTATCTGAATACGGAAACAGACACTAGAGAGCCATTCAGAAAGTGGTCACATACGTCATTCCTGACATATGAGGCCGGTTCAGAAAGTAAGATCGCGATCTCTAGCTTAACTCCCCTAAGCTAGCCCACGTTTCAATCCACGTGGGTAAGTCAGAAATAAGTCACATACATTCACATGGCTCATAAAGTCACTAAAACAAAATCTCAAAATAACCGTTATCAAGTATCGAACAAATCAAACCATATTCAAAAGTTTCAAAATCACATTATCAAATAACGAACTCGTCAAACAATAAGTGGAGTTCACGAAAATAATAACGACCATAAATCACTGAAACGATGATATCAATGTGTCAATATTCTGAGGTCAAACAAATCAGACAAAATTTGATTTTTCACAAATCATAGAATTGACAACAAGTCATTCTTAACAAAGTTCAAAACAAAAACGAGATGAAGAATCACTTATCCCCATATGAAGAGATTCGGATTTCAAAAGAATCTAAAGACTTACATGAGCGATTGGTCCATCGATGATTCGAATTTCAAAAGTAAACCCTTACCTTAATCAAGCCTCTTGAGAGTCACAAATCCTTAAGCTCCTCCTTAGAGCTTCCAAAATTTCCAAGCCTTCTCTATCTCTCTCTTTCTCGTACAAAGGAGAAGAAAAGAAACAGAGAACCCAAAAGAGCTAGAAATGAAATAGAACACTATTTATAGGGGACAAAATTTTTAAAGTTTTTCATTCGATCGAAAATCACCTTTAAGTCGACCGAAAACAACTTTGAGTCGACTAAAAGTACTGTTCAAAAACACTGTTCATTTTACTGTTCAAAAACAATGTTCATCGACTAAACTTTTAGTCGACTGAAAATATTCTTTTAGTCGACTAAAACCTTTAAATTCAACTAAAACTCCAGAAAACCAATTTTACACAATTTAAACACTTTTAGTCGACCGAAACGCTCTTTTAGTCGACTAAAACCTTTTAAATTCGACTAAAAACTTCAGAAAACCATTTTTACACAATTTGACTATTTTTAGTCGACCGAAAACACTTTTATTCGACTAAAACCTTTTTAATTCGACTAAAACTTCAGAAAACCATTTTTACACAATTTGACTACTTTTTAGTCAACCGAAAATACTTTTAGTCGACTAAAACTTTTTAAATTCGACTAAAACTTCATAAAACCATATTTTTTTTCGAAGCCAAACTATTTTCCTGCGACCGAATATTTCAGAACTCAAAAAACTTTATCATCAATAAGTTTTGACTCGAATGAAACCACTTTCACTCGACCAAAAAATTCACAAACAATCCCAAATCATTTTCTTAATTTTTACAAAAGACCACAACTTATTTATTCAAAACAAATACTAATTCCGCACAAGGAAAATAAAATTTTCAAGGTATTACACAAGTTCTTCATAAGTTTCTCTTTTTTTATTAGCTAAGCAAATTGAATTAATTAAAAGAACCATATACAACCTTAAAGCAATACTCGAATGACTAAGGGCTGTTTTTTTTTTTCAACTCCCGCGGGGGCGCGGGGGGGGGGGTATATGTATACAGGGATATTTGTAGACTTTATAAGATTGGGAATTATTTTCAGATACAGCAAGATCTTCATTTTATTTCTATATATAGTATAATCAAAGCTGAGAGAATGTTGTCAAATCGTTGCCTACTTAGACATCGTCTTCTATGACTGCATAAAAACTAATGATTTCTATTAATTAAAACTACTTTATTTTCCTTTTTCTTCTATAGTCTTCAAATTTTGAGTTCTTCAAATCTCTGCATCTAATATTCTCTCCTACCTTTGTCAATCCAATTCAAGTGTTATTAGTTTCAAGTGTTATTAGGTTCCTATTTTCTTGGAAAGGTCACATGTTTTTCTCAACTTTTACTAATCTTATAATCAGAATAGAAATATAAATATAAATGTACCTAATTATGTCCTTAAACCATGTTTTCTTCTTTTAGACTCACAACTTTTATATTTCATGTTTGATACATTATATAGGCATATGACATTATGCATGATTCTATGGCGTCTATTTGGACAATCATGTATTTTGAATTGTAGTTTTCCCAAACTTGTTCAAGCACAACATGGCAACTCCTATTATGTGGTTTTCTTTTAGTTCCAATTGTTGGTCAGCTGGCAAAAACTAAATCTAAATCTGTACTATTGCTTTGTGTATATTATCACACACTATCATTGTTAGTTATTATACAATAGCATCGTTACTTGTTTTTTTTTTTTGTAATAGTAATTTGTACTAACAATATATGGCTCTCTTGTGCAATGCACGGCATCAAGACTAGTTTTAACTGGTCTTGAATATTTGAATCTTAAATGTGATTTTTTAGTTCTAAATATGAACATTTTGTAACATTGTCGGTTAGGTACAATTTTAGAATACTTAAATTTAGCTATCACATAATGTTAGGCTTAGAAACATTGGCCGCTATTAAATTTGGGCATATGATTATTATTGAGTGTTTCAGTAATAGTCCCTGAAAAAAAGAGAGACGCGTTGCAAAATGGTGAATATATATGTGTGTGTGTGTGTGTGTGTGTGTGTGTGTGTGTGTGTGTGTGTGTCAAAGCCAAATCATTTATACCGATCCAAAGAGACTTGATCAAAAGGTGACTACCCTCCTAAATATTTACAAAGTAATCTGTGACAATTTGGAGACCTCTCATGTTGAGTCCATTTATGTGGTTGAAGAAATGGAGTGTTTGTGAGGGTTGGTGGGTGGGAAAAAGGGATTACTGAAAGGTCAAAAACATTTACCTTGGTTACTGTTAAGTTGGAAAAACTTGGCACTAAACTACTTCGTGTAATTGGTAACAACAGAACCAACAATGTGCTATAAGTTACTACTAGTGCCACTACAGATTATAAATTTTACAGGACGACTACTTGGCTGCCTTGGCCTTGGCTGCCACGGCCTTACATGTCGCTGGAATATAGAATAGTATCATCAATCATGAAAACCGTCTTTACCGACGTTTGTATATTAAGGCTTGTCATTTTAACATCACTTTGTTGATAAAAGGTTAATGCAATCTTAAGTGTCTTTACCGACAGCATGTAGAAGTATTCTTAGCATTGTAGTGCCAATGACATCAAATTAGTTCGCTCACTTTCAAAATTGGCTTGAAAAGCTAATAGAGGTGTTAGGAGTAACGCACCTTACTTGATCGGGCCCGTTAAGTGGGGAGCATGATATCATCTTGATCTTAGAAAAGTACAACCTGATATGACTTAGGACACTCGGTTTGTATCATCTTAATCTTAGAAGGATTTTTTTTTTCTCGCAAATGATATTATGTGAAGATAAAATTCAAGAAATACGAAGCAACCTTTCAGAAAGGGGCCAACAAAGCCTAGGGAGACGATCACAATCATAAGATTTGTCTCAAATACAACAAATAAAACTAAAAAATCGTGGCTTCAACATAGATCATCATTGTCCTATCAAACCGTAGTTTCCCTGGTTACCAAATGTTGGAAATTTGTCAATAATTGGACTTTGGATTCCTAAAGATTAGACTACAAGGTGTAATGTCCAAAAAAGAATCACTCATTCTCGCTCATTAGTGTGGTTAAAGAGATCTAGTGTCTCAAAGTTTGGAAAAAAAATAAGGAATTCAAAAAGGTTGTAATGTTGATTCTCATATTGCTTGGAAAATGAAAAGGTTGTGTTAATATAAATAGCCATATGTTGTGTTACATTCTTCTAGTAAGACATAGAGTGAACGGACATGCCTGCACACATGTGCGGTGCACCGCATGCACGTGCTCGTGGAGGCGACAGCGATGTAAAGGCACTATTGGCGCTATTAAGCGCACATTGCACTTCGAACATGCGCATCTTTGCTAGGAGCCCTCGCCCAAAACCCAACCTTTCTTTTTTCGCCAAATTCAAATTGTTATCAATTAAATAGGTGTGAGTGTTCATTTTTCTACGAAAGCTTTGTTTCTCTTCAATTTCAAATGGCACCTCTTCATGGTGTCTTTCGGTGTAAAAATATGACTATTAAATGGCACGTGCAGCTCGCATAACTGAATGCACCTATTTATAGCACATGTTCGCGCATTATAAATAGATCTGTTGTCCTTAAATTCTCTCATTCTGAAATTCTATTCTTTCTTTCTCTCAGAAATTTTTTATCTAGTGATTACTCTGGAACAATCATCTGAAAGTCGTCTAATTTACCTTGGGAGGCATATTTACTATTATCATGTACATGCTTAAAGGAGATAAATATTATCTCAAAGAAAGAGTGCATAACATTCAACACAAATATTCTCCATTCGTTTTACATTTTTCCAACAATCTTAAGAAAGTATGGAAGCAACGACGAGCGTTGCAAAGGTGCCTATGATCAATGACATCAGCAAACAGGTGAAGATCAATGGCTCCTTCTTGAGGCGTTAGAAGAGCAAGATGCACTTCTTCCTCGCCACTTTAAAGATTGCATATGTGCTGAATTTTCCAAAGCCAATTGTGGAAGAATCTGCCAATGAAGTAACCTAGCACACCACCGTAAAACAGCACCAGAAATGGGAGGAAGACGATGTCTACTATAAGGGCTACATTTTTGGGTGGGCTATATATCCCATACACTGTACAACGTGTACGAGATGAAGTATGGACACAATAAAGAAAAGGAACTGAAGGTTGATCTCAACAATAAATACCAAACAGAGGATGTCGAGAATAAAAAATTCCTTATGACTATGTTGTTTGATTTTCGTATATTAGATCGCAAGATTGTTACATTCACAGTTCCATGAACTACTTAATTATATTCGAGGGCCACTCGCTCGACGAGTCTCTCCAAGTTTCTACAATTGTCTCTAATTACCTATAACTTGGAAAGAGTGTCAAAAGGAGTTGAAGCAACAGCAAGATGCAATGACTATGCAAGAATTGGTCAAGTACATCCAGGTTTAAGAGAATTCTCGTAACTTAGATATCTTTGAGTTGGAGGACCATAACTCCTCTCCAAGGCTCTTGTCACAAATCATGCTTGTTCTAGTGGCTTCAAGCGTATGTTTGATGGTCCAGATTCTACTTCAAACAAAGGCCAAAACAAGCCTAAAACATCTTGTTGGAAGTGTGATAAATCCGGGCACTTTAAGAAGAATTGTCGAGTATAAAAGAGGCAGAAAAGGGACCAAGCCAACTTAGTCAGCGAGGATCTCGTTAAGGTGATGTCTGAAGCAAACGTAGTAGGAAATGATGAGGAGTTGTGGGTAGACTTTGCAACAACCAAACACATTATCAATCATAGGATCCTATTCAAGGATTTTAAGCCGGTAGTGGATAGACAAGATCTCTCCGAGGGAAATTCCTTAATTGCTAAGGTCAGGGGTAAAGGAAAAGTAGTGATGCATCTCTACTCCGGCAAGAAGTTGACTTTGTAGGACGTGATTTTTGTTCTCGACACTAGGAGGAGTCTTATCTCTATCAACCAGCTTAACAAATTTGGCTTTAATATTTTGTTTGAGGCAGATAGTGTAATCCTGACTAAGGGTAGGAACAATGTCGGGAAAGGCTATTTAACCAATGCCTTGTACAAGCATACCATGATTAATATTTACTCTACATTTGCTAATATTACTATTTCTTTTGTTTATGGCATTCTAGACTAGGACATGTTAATTAGAAATGCACTACTGAGGTATCAATTTAGAATTAATACCTCAGCAGACTTCATATAGTTTAGAAGAATGTTCGGTTGCATAAAATCTAAAATCGCCAGTAAACCTTCTAAAGGGGTTGAATAGAAAGCATGATTATAAGATTTAATACACTCAGATTTATGTGAAATGGAAGGTTATCTAACTAGGGGTGGTAAAAGATACTTCCTCCGTACCAAAAAAATTACTTCATTTTTACTTGGCACACATATTAAGAATTCAAGTCATATATTATATATGTCCCATTCTACCCCTAGAGAGAGAAAGGATGGGGGAAGAAAATGGGGCGGGAGAGAGAAAATGGGGCGGGAGAGAGAAAATGGGTTTGTGAAGAGAGATATAGAATAAAAAAGTTGTAAGAAAATGAGTTAGGAGATAGAAAATAGGTTCGTGGATGATTAAATATGGAGAGAGAAATAGAGTAAAAAAATGTTAAAAGTGTAAACATGGAAAGTGAAATGTTAATGAATTTTTCTAGTTTGGAAAGTGAGTAATTTTTTTGGGATAGTCCAAAAAGGAAATATAATCAATTTTTTTAGGACGAGGGAGTATTTCATTACATTTACAAACGATTGTTAACGTTATGCTTATAAATACCTTCTAAAGATAAGGACAAGACTTTGGAAAAATTTTAAAGTTATAAAGCAAAAGTAAAGAATCAGCTAGATCGTAAGATTAAAATCTTGCAATCAGATAGGAAAGGTGAATACTTCTCCCTTGATGATCTATTTGAAACTTGGGATATTATTCACCAAGTTACTGCTCCCGATAGTCCTCAACAGAATGGTATGGCTAAGAAAAAAATTATGACTTTACAAGAAATGGTTAATACATTATTGCGTACTTCGGATTTGCTTAAGCACTTGTGGGGGAAGCACTTGTGACTGCTACATATATTCTTAATTGTATATGCCATCAAGTTACTAATGTCTAACTCTATGAACTTTGAAAACAGAGAAGACCCTTTCTTGGACCTGAATATTGAAGTTTAATCGGATTGCTGAAAAGTTTCTGTAACCTATTTTCTTCTTAATTTTTATTACTTTATCATAATAAAACATGTTGCTATAGTATAACAAATGAATCGGATGATGGTAGGAAAATAAAGTGATTATTGTTGTCTTTTAATGAATGACTCATTTTAAATTTTGTGTTGACTTCTTTTTTAAACGGATATCCTACCGAAAATAGTGATGGAGAAAATGTTGTTGAGATTTGCGTCTAGCGTACTAATTTCTTCATATATTCTTTTGCGACATGATCATAAAATCAGCGGATTTCTTTTAAGTGACATTCTCGTCATTTTGTGAGATTAAACCCTTTTAATGGAAATTTAAAGTGAACTTCTTCACCCATCTACTAGTGAAAAAAAGTTCATTTTGTGAGATTAAACCCTTTTAATGGCAATTTTAGTTCCTTTTGGATCGTCATGTATAGTACACGTTGAAGCTATCGTCCAGTACGAGATGTTGCTATTGCTACCATTAACGTAGATCAAAGGAAGAAGCATTGACCGAAATCTTCGCCACAAAAATGAGAAGTCTCTATTTCACTACGATCTTTAGAAATTTTGCTTGACTTTTAACTTTCAGCCACTTTCGTCTCTTTAGAGTGTCATTTTCCTTTTTGGATTTTCATTGCAATTGAAGTTAAGATGAATTTTCTTTACTTTATGACCTCTTCAAAAATCAATCGTGTTCGTTTAATTGGAGAGGAAGTAGCAGGAGGTCTTTGCCCTTCAAAGATTATCAAAAATATTTTGTGACATTTATTGACTATAATTCGAAGACGTCATCCAGTTTCAATCACGTGCGAAATTATTTTGTGTTTTCTAAGAAAATCTTCAAGAAATTTATGACTACTAGCCCACAAGATTTTGCTAATTTCTTTGACTATCAAATACATAGTCGGAATTTTAGCTAGATACACTGTTGAGATTTTTATGTTTCCACTTTAAAATTTTAATTCCATGATATAGTCACCTTAGAAATAGTGGATGAATTCAGCCGTACGTAGCACGAGGTTTTAGCTAGTATAAGAAAACACGGGTTGAAGAAGCTTGTCAAGCAATTAGGTTATACACTTAATTTGAAATTTAGAAGTCTTGCAACAATTTTGGAAGCGAAATGAATGAGGAACGTGTGTGATGATGGCTAAGGCAGTTTTAACCAAAAATTTACAAACTCATGCAGTTTTTTACTATGATGAATTTACTCATATATCCTTGTCCTTTATTTTTATAACTTGTTAACAAGGGCACATTTGACAATCGATCAAGAGAACATCTGGATTAGTGGCTTGAATGAAGGATCTCTTTTGCGTAATAATATAGAGCTAATTGTTAACCAATAAAGTGTTGACACCTAATTAAAATTTGTTTTACAAAGTAAAAAAATCTAGAAAAAAGAATCAAATGTTTGGAAGGCAAAGAAGGTGTCAATGAATCCAAATATATATACAGTATAGATGTCTGATTTTCAAAAAAAAAAAAAAGTTTGATGTGATTCGAGAGAAATCAAAGTTATGAGATGATTTCAACGTATAATCTGCAATTTTTTAGTTGATTTGATATAACACGATTTGTACGAAGTTTACTACTATAATACGGAGTATAAGTTAATTTGACCAATGATTGCAGATTTCCACCAAAAAGTTGCCCCTCTTCAAAAGTTAAAATTCGTACAGATGCACAACAAAAGAACTCCAATGGCAAGAAATATGGTAAGCCACCACGTTGTTGATTGGATTTTCATCACTCGATCTGTCCACTTTCTATACGTGCAATGACTTCGAGTCTCACGTTTTTCCCGTTTGTTGCGGCACATCCTTTACCTTTAGGAGTTTCCTTGAAATGACACAATGCCAAGATCAAGTGGCTTTAGATGGACCAAAAGAGAGAGATTTGAAAATCTTGTTGTTGGGAAACATCCACGTGTGACAATGCGAGCGGGGATAATGTCTCACGTTGCCTAAATATGAAACGACGGAATAACTTGTAAATATGAATAGACGTATCACCTATCGACTTACGATTTTTGGGCAAGTATATTTGGACCTTCCATTGTAAAGCGGCTCACGGCACACTTTGTATCAAGTGTTACGAGAAGTGAGTGAAGAAAGAAAAGAAACAAAGGGGGAACATATAATCAAGGAAGATAAAAACTGAATGGCTCATGAAAAAAAATGGAGGAGATGTGGGAAAAAACCATGTCATGGTTCATGGGAAAAAAAAGGAAGAACATCTGAGATGACTCAAAAGCGAGGGGGAGCTCGTAAAAACTGGGTACAGTCACACATGAGGGAGGATGAAAAATCCGTATCGTGTTAAAAATGAAAGGAAGGAATGAATTTACATATATGAATGACTTTATTACCTATTGGCTTAAGTTTTTGGGTTAAACCGCGGGCATCGTCGTGTATATTTGAGCCTTCCACCATAAAACGGCTCACGGCACACTATTTGTAGGCCGGCTAACACGTATTGTTAAGATGATTTTATTGTTTACTGCATCTAACGTTTACTTTATTTCTATATAAATAGAGAACTCGTATTTCTTTTGTGTCGATAAATTTTAATGACCATGGTAAAATTTTCATTTCGTTTATAATGTGTTGGCACCATCGCTAGCTTTTTCCCGTGCATAATCTGTCGAGGGTATCTCTGCCGACACTTCCATTTTTGTTTAGGCGAGATTTGCAACACATGCTACTAGTATCAATATTAGAGGACCTAAGCCACCAGCTTACACCAAGGAGGAATATTTGGTGAAGATGCTCTTGACAGGGATAAGATCCTCTTCTTCTGTCAATCGCTATCCCTCCTGTTAGCTCCCAAACCCTTCCTTGGTGTACATCAGCAGATATTGAGTGAAAACTAGTGGGAGTTGCCGAGTTACTGACCATGTACACGAAAAGAAGGCTGGGTCTAGTCATGACTCATGCATGCACTTAAACATGGTGGAAGGCATCAAGCATTTGGTTCAGATCCCACAATGAAAGGAATAATTGTACGGAAAACTCGGACGCTCGCAGGAAATTTTCTTTTGGTCAGGAGACGATCAATGTTCTGAAATTAAGAGATTTTGTGAAGATATTCAAGGCAGTGTATGATGATGGATGATGCAGGTGTGGAGATGGGTTGGGTTGGGTTGATGGAACCACGTGAAATTTTTTTTTTTTTTCTAGTCAATTCAAATATTCCTAAATAAACATGTTACAAAGCAAAGGAGTGCCTCTTGTTCCCTTCCTCATCCAAAGGCAAAAGGAGAGATATGGATGATTGGGGAACCAGACCAAAACAATTGTTATCATCTGCCCATTTTGCTAACTCATGGGCAGGACTATTTACAAGTCTATGAACTTTTACAAAATCCCAACAAGAGAATAAATTCAGCTTCTCTCTGGCTTCATGTGTAATGGTTAAGCATCGCCACTCGGGTCATTCTTCATGATCATTGAGCCATTTCACAATCAGTGCTGCATCCCCTTCAAAATCACATTGGTGCACTTACTTTGAATAGCCATGTCGATGGCTAAAAGAGCGGCAGTGGCTTCAGCAACTGTCGGTTCCAATTGAATCTCTAAACTTGTCTGGGCCACTATTATAGTTCCTTTGCAATCCCCAGATAATTGCTGCTTGTATTGATCTGTTATGGCGGACCACGTGAAATCTAAGTCGTGATAGAAATGTTTATGCTCGAGACTCTCGGAAATGGGTTAATTGCAAAAGGGTTCTCTGTGCTTGACACGTCTTTGTAAGTTAGTCTGCATAATTACCACTTCAAGAAAGTTGTTCCCTAATGCAGCGCCCACTCATTTTCAGCTCTTAGCTTCAGTAGTACACCTCACTTGCCCTTTTGTCAATGGCGAAATGGAACAATCTCAGACCAATTTTACCTCTTCACTGTCCTCTACAACGACATGACCGTTCGCAGAGAGATATGTTAGATCATCTGCAAATCTGGAACCGTGGGCTAATAAATCGATGATATATCTTAAAGATTGAGGATGAGTTGTTTGAAGTTTGCCTTTTGGAAAATTTGGTATGGGATTGTGCCACTTTAAAGGTGTCAATTCTCTGGTAGACTCAGTCACACCTTCTTACGGCTACGACTAATCACTAATGTCTACAAAAATTACTCATGCCCAGCTATACGACGTTGACGATGTTGAAATTGTCAAAGCTCTGCAGAAAACCAGGATTAGGGACACAGTAGGCGTGCCCAACAACCAGTTGTTGGCAATTATGCTTCCAATGCCACCGATGCCGCTTGCATTGGTCGGATATGGCAACGCACCACCCCAAAACCCTATCACCATTGTAGCCGCTGGCTAGGGGTAAGCACGGTTCGGTTGGTTCGGTTTGGAGGCTGAATACTAAACCGAACCGACCAACCTCGATTTGGGGAAAAAAAAAACGAACGGTTCGGTTTCTGCGGGTTGAACGGATTGAATGGTTCGGTTTGGACGGTTTAGGCCAAACTCAAAACAAGTTTAGGCGCAAAAATTAATAACTTATATATATTAATAAGTTCCAAAAAAACTGAATTTTTTATCATAATTAATAATACTTAGTGAGATATAGGCGGCGAGTGAAAAATGAGTGTTACGTTAAGGGATTTAGGGTTTATCCCATTTTTATATGAGTGGTTAGATAACTAGGGTTAGTAAAAAATAACTATGATTAAGTAAAAATATAGATATGTTATATTATATACGGTTAGCTCAGTTTATGCGATTTCAAAAAAATTCAAACCGAACCGAATGTGCAGTTTGGAAAAGAAAAAAAAAATGAAACTGATTGATTTTTAGATCAGTTTAGAAATAGACGGATTGGTTGGTTCGGTTTTCACGCTTGGATCGGTTTAAATGATTTTAATGCTTACCCCTACCGCTGGCGATAAGGTGTTGACCACCGTACCCTCTTCAGCCATTTACTTTTGGTATGTAATAATTGGCATGGGATTGTAACCAGAGGCGGCCGCAAAATGTTACACCAAAGGGGGTCAAAAGTTACACGTAAAAGCTCTGGTCATTACTGTTATAATATTAATCTAATATGACCACATTAATTTGGTGCACGAAACGACATCAAATAAACTTGAAACATTTCTCGTCTTCGATTGGACGAGATATGCAAAAAGATTCGTACGTGTGCATTATTAGTACTAGTATCACATCTATATTGAGGTTATATCATTTGTGTATGTTTATACATTCTGGTCTTTGAACAATAGTTTGGAGATAATTAAGCAAAATGTTACTCAAGCACTCGTAAATGTATCAGTTACTTGAGGTTGAGTAGCGAGAGAAAATATTAATCAAACTTTTAAGTTTGTTTATGCATACTTGTTGATGACATAATTTTAACCTTTAAAGATAAAAATGAATTGAAAGTGTTCAAATCTCAAAATATATACTAGAAATTTTTAAATCTTAAATTTTAATGCTTTAATCAAATATCATGTTGATAACATAAAAAATAAAAAAATAGCGACATGTGAGAGGAGGGTGGGGGTGGCCATGGTCCAAACCCCCCACCCACCGGGTCCCACCCCAGTAGGTCCGCCACTGATTGTACCATTTAATTTGCGCTATTAAAAACAACACATAAGGTGCACATGTGAATTCAACGCCTATTAATGAATGGGCGTTCCGCTTTTGGAGCTATTTGCAATCGTCAATCATAAGCGGACATAAATTTTTCGAATTAGTAATTCAATTGACTAACCCTCAAAAATGTGTAAAATGGAGGGAACAATTTAAATTACACCTAAGATGCAAAGAAATTACCAAGTATTGTCGGTAATTTGTCAAATTGTTATTGACTAAAAAACAATTCAAAAGCAAGAAAAATGCGATGGAAAAAGAGCAAAAATGATTTCAATAATTTTAATGCAATACATTTTACACCAACGCAAATGGACACCTTGTGATGGAAATAATGTATACCTTAATCGTTCTCGTCCTCTTTAACGAAACTATTCTCGAAACAATGTTTGGAACATGCTTAATACAACTTCATTTATTAACAATGTATTTCTGATTGCTATCAAGATTTCTTTTCGTTTTGAAAAAGGCTATTTTCACGCCCTAATATGTTAATCCACCCCCTAAAACGTTGCTTAAAGCTCAAGACTTGTTGCGAAAATACATTTAGTGACAAAAAGGATGTACAAAAATTCCATCTTTTATATTTCCATCCTCTTTTAGCGACAGATTTTGATCCGTCGCTAAAAGTCATTTTTCTTGTAGTGCCTAATTTTTCTTTGGTGCAATTGTAAGGAGGAGTAGTAAGGACATTTAGCGGCTTAAATCGAGAAAAGCCATGTAAACTCAATATTAATAGTTGATTTAATGAAGCCCTTGTTACATGTATAGTTGGGATAGATTATGTTGGTTTTTAGGGTCACATTTTCTATCAAATCAAATAGTCATTTTAAAGCTAATGTTCAAGTTATCCTTCTATCCTTTATGATAAATATTTTTACACAATCTACTACTTCTCTTAGTGCATATATTTTACTTATGCTTGAATGTAGTAAAGCATAGATATGAAACATGTCTTTTTATCATTTGCTAGACAGTACGTATTATAATCCGAGGCGTCTCGAAAAAATGGAGCAATCAATTTAATTCTATAGAAGCATAACTCTTTTTCTAACTATGGGTAAGAGAGAGCATGAATCTTATTGTATATGGAGCTTGATTCTATAATTCTACATTGTCAGCAGAAAGTTATGTAATTATGTAACTTCGATGCATTCGGGTTCTCCTATATACATTGTACTTTTGGTTGACGGAGTTACATAAGAGAGTGAGAACGCCAACACAATGGGAGTTTAGATATTGCCTTGTTTATTGCTAGTGAACAAATTTCCGATTCATAATTTCATGGATGACCCGTAACCAATGGATGTCAATCTCTTTATTTCCTTTTTGTTTATCTTGTTTTGATTTTACTTATTGGTTTTGAACCGGAACACGCCAAGGTAATTGCAGCGGAACGAGTGATAACCTTTGCCCTTGAAGTTGGTTTCCGAAGTGTGACACTAGAAGGCGATTCTTTGAACATATCAATTGCACTGAAGTCATTGACGATGATAGGAGGTGCCTTCGTTTATAACGATTGTCCTCCCAAATAACGCAACCTCTAAAATTCGTGAAATAAAATCGTCCTCTTTGATCAAACAAAAAAAAAAGGGGGAGGAGTGGACACTAGTTTTTACGGTGACATGCTCCCAGTTTGCAAACACATTCATAGCACAACTTTTTAGTGCGATTGGCAGATGGGGACGTACATGCACATTTCTTGGAGCATTTTAACCTTCTCTTTCTCTTCAGCAAATGATCATCATTCCCAGCAAGACAGCATGTTTTACTTCTTTACCAGAGCACACTCAAAACATATATAAAGTCAAATTTGGTTAGATAGAAACTTGAAACCACTGCATACCACCAAGTTTGTCCCACTATATTCTCTTCAGACCCTACTCTCTTTCACTGTCACTTGTTACCAGGGGGCAGTGGAGTTGCTGCAAATTGATCATTGTGTTTTCTCTTTGTCAAAGGAGTTGAAATAGAATTCAATGCGAAAGGGTACAAGAAATGAAAATCTTGAAGAGGTATAATAACCATCAAGAGACCACGTCTTAAAACTAAACTGAAAATCATGGCTGCAGCGTTCATCATCTTTGCGGAAAACAGACTGCAGTGGCTCTGGGTATCAAGGGAATAGACAACGGGAGCAGTTAGACCGACTTCTGTCAATAAACCGATCCCGTCGGCTGCCTAAAGAAAATAAGCACCAGTACATAACTCTTCCGAAAGAGAGAACAACTCTGTAAGCGGAAGGTACAATAGAGAATGCCAAAGAAAACCCTCGCAAGAACCACCATTGTACACTTCTCCAAATTAAAGAAAAATATATATATGTGATTGAGGTTTTTTTTTTTTGGTGAAAGTCAGTTTATTAATTCCAAATGATCATATGTACACTTTGTTCTATTATATCTCTCACATGTCTACTCTTTATAGTATGAAATACAATATCCCTCTCATTTCAGTCCAATAGTATGCCTCTGTTTATTTTCCAATTTTCAGAAAGTCGCCTGTTTGTGCTTGAGGTTGGTTCTTGCTTCCAGCTTGTCACTCTCCACTGTAGCCAGTGTTTGATCAGTTGCATAACATCCTCTGTTGATTGAGCTTGTTGTGTGAAGACTCTATTGTTCCTTTATTTCCATATCATGTACACAGCAACTGCAGTCCTAGTTTCCTCAACTTAGTTTTGAAACTTTTACCTTTGAACTTTGTGGTTGCATAATCCAAGTATTGTTTCCATGAATTCCCTTGATGTGTTATCAGCATCCTTGTCCAGACCTCCCGCCATATCTTCTTAGTAAATTCACATTCCCAGAATAAATTATTTGCATCCTCCAAATGCTTGTTGCATAGGACACATGTATCATCTGTTATGTAATTCCAGCTTTTAAGCTTGTGTTTTGTTCATAGTCCTTCTTTACAAAGCATCCATAAAATACAAGCACATTTAGGAATATTGCCTGTAAACCACACTAGTTTCCACCATGTCACATTTGCCTTCTTTGTTCTCATTGCATTCCAAGCTGATTTAACTGTAAACAGGCCATTGTTATTCTGATTCCACAAGATTTTGTCCTCCCTGTCTTCCTGAGGCAGTCTAATGCTTCTCATTCTTTCCTTCCATAAGCTGATAGCTACTGATCTGGTAGGAGGTAAAGCCCATTGGTTGTTTACAATTATAGATTCCACCTTGCACTCTCCCCCTAAGCCTGAATCATAGATTATTCTATTGCCAAACTGATTTACTAGGCTTCCTTGGGGCATCCATCTGTCATACCATAACCAGGTCATTTTCACATTTCCAATATCATGTGTGATATACTGATGTATTTGTCCTCTAAATTTGATGATCTTGGTCCATGTCCAAGAGAGAACAGCTGGTGGTTTAAATGACCACAGATTTTTTCCCTTTAGTATAAATGTATGGCACCATTTGACCCATAAAGAATCTTTCTTTCTTGCCAAATCTCAAATGTACTTTGCGAAGAAGGCTCCGTTCCATTCACTTAATATTTTCAACCCCAAACCTCCTTCTTGTTTTGGTACACACAGGTCCTTCCAAGCCACCTTAGCTCCTGTGCATTTAGTGTCTTTCCCATGCCATATAAAAGCTCTTATCTTTGCTTCCATTTGTTTGATGATAGCCTGTGGAAGGATAAAAAGTGAACACCAATAGACTTGCATGCTTAATAGGACTGAAATAGCCAGCTGAATCCTTCCTACATAAGATAGGTGTTTTTTAGACCAATTAGATATTTTCTTTGTAAGTTTCTCAATCAATATCTGACAATCCTACTGAGTGAGCTTGGTTGTAATGAGAGGTACACCCAAATATGTGACTGGCAGCTCTGCAATAGGAACATTGATAGTCTGCTTTAGCTGGTACTTCATTTCCTCTTTAACCCCTGCTATGAACAAAGAACTTTTGTTCAAGTTTGGGTATAGCCCTGAAAGAAGACCAAACTCATCTAAAGCCTGTTTGATGAGTGCCAATGATTCTTTTCCTGCTGCAGCCATAATGAACAAGTCGTCAGCAAAACACAAGTGATGAATTTGATGATCTTGACATTTTGGATGGTATTTAAAATCTGGTTGGCTGGTGTATTCCCTTAGCATACCAGAGAAAGCTTCCATTACCACTAGAAAGAGATACGGTGACATTGGGTCACCTTGTCTTAGGCCTTTAGAGCTTGCAAAGTATCCATCCATAGCCCCATATAGGTTTATAGAGAACTTGGCTGTTTTGACACACTTCATTGTCCATTTGACAAATTTTTCTGGGAAATGCATAACTTCCATAGCTTCTTGCATAAAATCCCAACCCAGAGAGTCATAGGCCTTTTGGATGTCAATTTTCATAACACATCTTGGCATCCCTCCTACCCTATGATAGTTCTTCACCAACTCTTGCATCAATAATATGTTGTCTGATATATGTCTTTGGCTTACAAAGACTGATTGATTGATACTAATGATTTTGGGAAGCACTTCTTTGATCCTTTGGCATAAGATTTTTTAGATGACTTTATAGACCATATTGCAACAAGCTATGGGTCTAAAATCTTTCATGGTATTAAGGTTTTTTAGGAATCAAGGTGATCCCAGTATTGTTGAAATAATGAACACCCTTACCTTGCTCAAAAAATTCCAACACAGCATCGGCAGAAATGATATGTGATTGAGGTTGCTCTTCTCCTCCCAAAAAAGAGAGAGAAATGATATGACTTCCATAACGAAGAGAAAAACATGGAAGCAAGGCCATGCAGAAATCCAGATAAAGCAAAAGTGCATGGGCAGAGTGTACATTTTTTGGCTTTGAATACACAAATCCAGACATATGCAGGGAGAACCATCATCAGCCAAATAAATTTCAATTCAGTGACTAGATTAACTTATATCTCTAATTCGCCCATCTCTTAGATCTACGCTTGCGCGCACCTTGTTTTACCTCAAAAATATGCATATATCTCGTTTTGTTAACTTTTTTTTTTAACGACAGATGAAGCGCAAAGAAGCAGTAACGAATGTATCTTCGCGTGTACTAATCATCCGATTAAAATGACTCCACTAGTTATCAACTTGGTTGAAATTTTCCCACGTTAACTGATGCTGATTATAAAAATCATAAAAGATAACCATATTATATGATATGACATACAAGTTGTACGTGCTTCATAAGTGATTCCATACAATCCCATGTTGATCACACTAAATAAGGCAAAGCAGCTACGTTTCTTCGATGTAAACCTATCATAGAAGAGGCTTTATCACTACTGTTTCCAGGATCTAATTCCCGTTTCTTCCTTTAATATACTCAACAAAAAGGGAATCTCGTGGCAGCACTTCAAATTGGATACTGTTGTAGATTCTAGTTTTTGGTTCTGTGTTATTCCATTTCAGTGACCTTTTCAGAATAAGATATAAGAGCATAATAAAGAGGTCCTTAAGGAAGAAGAAAAGCACTGAAACCTTACAGCTCATAAGGCTGCAAATTGCACACACTGTGATGTGAATGGCCAGCCAACCTTCTCAACCAAATTTGAAGTACCCTTAACTTTGAACAAATTCCTAGTTAAATTCACGTGCATCGAATTCAATCAGAGGGTGAGTTACCTAGTGTTAATTTACTGCATTTCAATTGTATTTGTCTATACTATGATGACAAAGTGGGTACGTAACGCAACCCATGAAAATAAATATCTCTCTCTTGTAACTGGTTGTCTCTGTTTTTCATTCAGTTCTAGTTTGTTTTTAACCAAAAGAACTCGCGTAGTAAATGTGAACTACATTTTACTACTACTTGACAAAGAAGGGGTTGCTCTCCTACATCTTAGCTTTATTAAATTATATTATATTCCCAAATCTAATCGATGCGACTTTTATTTTATTGACGATTCAAGAGCGTCGTCGTGCACAGAGAAGCAACTCGAACCAAAATCCGACTTCTTGATAGAAGGAGCACCACAGCTCATCTAGTTAATGTTATTCCTTCTTATCTGAAATGCTTAATCTGATGCAATGGGACATGAGAAGCAAATCAAATCAAATTCATGATCTAATAAAGCTAAACTTATTCGCCAATGAAAGCATCAGTCTCAAATATGCATAATAGCTCATGCTTATCAGCAATATGTCTAGTACAAACAGATATTAATGTGCAAACTTTTGCACGCACTATAACTTATCATGACCACAACTGGTGGTTGGGGATAGTATTAGACTATTAGTTGATAGAATTCTGCTGAACTTGTTCCGCTACACACAGGCCTGCCTTTCAGAAAGAAACTTCAATCTAAACCCAAAGGGGAAAAGGCTAAAAATCGTAAGAAGTAATGTGTAAGGATATCCTCCAACCTCGCATGTACTGAGAAGTTCTATTTAAGCATCACAACTTGCTCATAATTTCACATATAAATTGCAATAGTTTAGGTACATTGTCTTTATATGCACTCTAGCTAAACCCAGAAGTGAGCACAACATTTCACCTTCTAACTTCTAAGCAACTAAATCCCAAGAAATGCAGAGCACAGCTTAGCTCGAAAGAAGAGAGAAGCTACAAACTGAGCCTTGACAATGATCAAGATGACACCGCACATCGGTTATCATAAGTTAAGCCTTGGCTTTTCCAGCCTGGAGAACTTGAATTCTTTGCTGCAACTTCATAATCTACAGAAAAGACGAAACAATTGGAAACATTGAAAATTCTCCGACAAGAATGAAGATCTTATGATCTGCATTGCAGAAGATTACAACCTTTAGTAAACAGGTCAGCCTCAAAGTCGAAGCAATTTTGATCTTCAGCAGGAAGTAAATCAACTGAATCTCAGTTTAATCTTTTCAGTGGTTACAAAAATCACTCACGAAATTATTACCTAAAAACATGGTCATAAAATGACACTTCAGGCAACCAGGCTCTTAGTTGAATTGAAGAAGAAGGAATAACGCCAAAATGTCATTCAAGATGGTAACTCATTGGATCACATATTTTTGAAGTAGCAAGGTCAGAAACAAAACATCAGAGGAGAAAAGATCTATGAAACTAATGTTCTATGAAACTAATGTTCAGTAATTCTATAGGTATAATCATTACAGCTACTGCATCGCAAGAGGACGGATAAGATTAACGTGACTGACAGCATTAGGTTATTAGAATTTGCTAGTAAGACTTCGTCAGGTCAAATCACACCGTAATTGATAGAAATTTAAAAATTCAAGATGAGAGGAATAATATGCAAAGTCAGAACTCATAAACTTCAATTCAGATATAAATCTCTTAAAGATACATGCCCCCATCTTAATTTCTCAGCACTACTGACACCAAAAGTCAAAGGTATGGTAACCACCAAATTTTCAGGTGGCATGTTTTCTGTAAGGGTATCGACTTGCATGCCATAGCAAATTTAATTCACTTATAGGCTCCCAAATTAAAATTTAGGTCCTGGAAATTTTTCAAACAATAAGAACATCTAAAACAATAAATTAGACAGGGACAAAAACATATCTGGTATATGTACCATTGTATTTAAGGTAAGTCGACTTGTCTACCACAATGTTGCTTTATGATTGAAGAAGATCAACGATTTACTCCAGTTAAATACAAACAAAAACCACGCCAAAGAAGTTATATCTAAATTGATTTGTGTTCCTCATCTGCATCGTTGCCAACATTTCCCCCTAACTTAGGAGGTGGATGCAGAGGTGCTATATTCATAACAAAAAGGTTTCAGATGCCAGACAAACTAACTCAAGTAAGCCTGTCTCAGCTAACCAAACCCTTGTTCTCCTATACATTCCAGTAATCAAATTCTTTATCACTACTTCCCGTCAGCTAGATAGCGCTCACATCTTCCTCATTGGAGCATCTATAGGCTTATCTTGAGTACGGCAAAATCATCTGCAGAGATGATCCGTAATCCTTTTTTCACACCTTATTCTATCTGCACTTGTTTGGCCACTCAACCATTAAAGCATTAGTATTTTAGTTCCACGCTGCACCTCTATAGTGCATTCTTCTTAGTTGCCAAGCATTCCAAACCAGACAGCGTCATTGACCTCATGATAATCCTAATGGAAGTTCCCCTTCGAACGTGAGCAAAGCATTACAATCCGAGAGCACTCTGGAAGCACACCTCCCATTTGCTTGGCATGCTTCATTCTATGAGCTACCGAGTTATAAGAATAAATTCCCAAGAGAAAAAAGGGCAGTATGGTCCCAAAGCAGGGAAGAAGAGTCGATAAGCACAAGGATAATCGTTTAAAGTTTGTCACACTCGAGTAGAAGTCTTACGGGTAAATCACTACATGCTTTTTATTGATAGACAAGACCTTAAAGCCTAGGAGACATTATGAAAAGAAGGCTCAAAAATCAGAAACTGTAAACAGATTACACGTCTTATGTAACACGTGTCACTTGTCCGGATATCAGATGCTCATAAGTCATAAATGTGCAGACCACACCTCAAAAGTCAGAATTACTACATAGTCTTTGAAGTTTGGACAAATCTCTTCAGCGGAGTGAGTAGCTGGGGTTACCATAGCGAATTCAACAGGAAGGATTAAAAATAGTTCTCATGGCGGCAGTTATGGTAGTGATTCCAGCATGATTTCGGGAAGAATATTTTGCAAATTCATATACATAGCGTGTTCAATCAAATCTTGAACCACGGTGAAATTCTCCTCACTCTAAGGGCCTGCCCAAGCAGATTTTGTATTCGATTCTCCGAGACGAGGAGTCCAACAACTTTATTTTCTTGATCTGGCTGATAGGAGTGGCATCAATCAATCCAAACAGAGTCAGAGATGACAGGATTAACTCTAGAATTCAGAGCACGTTCAGCATCTACCAGAATTGGACATCAAATCTGTTGAGCAGACCCAAGAGATAGTGAATTGTCTGTCCAAAGAGAAGTTTTATGGTGAATTGTCTGTCCAAAGAGAAGTTTTATGCCCAATATCTAAATGGCAAATGACAAAAACCTGCACCTCATACTATACCTTTAGAAAGTTCCTTTAAGTCCATGTACAGGCTGAAGGAAAGCTTATATCCAAGAAGAATTGCTTCCTACACTTCAACCAGCGGAATTGCTAACATATTTCTAAGTAGCATCTAATATTCCCACAAACTTAAGCAAATGTGACATTGTCAATTTTACATTTGTCCAAACTCAAAGACTGATGCAATGCCCTTTAATCAACCATTCAATAATGCCCCTAAGGTCCCTATAATTGGGGTGTTTGTCCATCACTTCCTCAGGCTCAACCGAACAGCAATGACCCGGTCTTAACAGTTTCACTTAAAAAATACAGTCTTAGACGTAATCCTCTAATCAACAAGATCATCATAGTTCAGACATAGAAAGCTTAATATATAGTTAACATGGCATACTTGCCAGTACTAGACAGAACAGGTAACCAGATTATTTCCCCTTGTATTATGCATCTAAGGATTGCATCACAAATCCCAGCAGATTCAAATAACCAGTCACTACCTGAAAGCCACCCTGTTTACAAATAATAGCATCGGAGTTCATAGTATCCTCAAGAACATTGTCACGCTCATTTTCTTGCACCAACGGTTAGCAAACTCGCGGAAATCCTTTTGACAGGAATGAGGCAGCCATTCAAATTTTACTGGTCACCTTGGCCAGTTGGTCCAAAATAGGGAGTGTAAAACCTCTCTGAATATCACTAGACAGTCGAGAAAAACAAAGCCTGCCCGCAGTTTCAATTACTCAGCCTGTGAAGAGAGCAATAATGATTATATTGCACAGAACACCCCTCGACCAACTGGTAGTCTGGTGCTCTAGTTTTCCCGTCTTCTTAAAATCGCGTTTTTGGAGTCAAAGGCTTAAACAAAAGCAGCTTAATTTAAATGTTATAGCCCTGACTCCAAAAACCTCTGCAAGTACGTTGCTGCCTTGAATGACGTTTAGCTCCCATAATATATACCAAAATTCCCTGCTGAAATTGAAAGTCAGGCTTAATTTCTTCATCTAAGAAGGTAACAAATTTCTCATCCCACTGGCCCAGGCTGGGGAAAAGGGAGGGGGAGGGGGGGTTCCAGACCACTTCCACTTTAGCGATAACAGAGCACCTTCCAAAGATGCGCCTTTGGCAGGAGATTGGGGTTTTATGTTTCATTATTAATGAACTCTTCCTGCACAATATGCATTGAGAGGGTGCGTAATCCAATACACATACAAGACAGATACAGGGACATCAAACTTGTCATAGGGGACAGCCACAGGGACAGATGCATGTACTCCCACAGACCTCACCTCAGTGTAATAAGCACGAATCTACCCAAGCATGTCGTCATCACATGAGGTGCACTTAGAGAAGCTTTCAGGTATGGAATCACATTTGAGATCTTACTGGATTTTATTTTTGGGAACTGGGATTTCAATCTACTATTGTTAAAAATTGAGGTTTTAAGGTATTTGAGGATTCAAGTCAAACTACTAAGTAATTTAGCAGTCTAGGGTCTCTTTCTTCAGGCTAGATTATCTTATAAATCAAGTTGTAATCCCCATTATTTAATAATAACCAGTAACTGAGATTGGAGAGTGAGAAAGGTGCGTCCTTTTTGTCATCGTCTAAGCCTGGGGGCACACCCGTTACTTGCGAGCAGGTTAGCGGTTATCCTGTGGGAGGATGACGCAAATCTATCCTCTTATTTGTCCGTTCTCGGTGCTGCATCATAGGGGTATCAGACCCAAAGCCTGGACTTCGGTTTTGATTTTCTTTGAAAAGTCATCGTCGCAAAGTCAAAACACAACCCACCATCACTGTCCACTGTGCAGCACTCCAGATTTCATGACATTCCACCGTCTACCACAACTTGATCATCACCGTTGCGCCACTGATATTCATCATCACCTTGTCGTCATCAGGTTCACATCCACTGCTGTCGACTTTCCCACCGCCACTTACCTTGGGTTCCAAAACTGCAATGTGAAGAAGAATAAGTGTAGCGTTTGGCAATTTGGACTTGGTTGATCTCGGGCTTCATCTGTTTGACTGAGTTAAGTCAGTTTCTGACTTTACTTACTAATCTTAAGCCCAACCGTTAAACAGCCCACCTCCCTTTATTTTAAGTAAGCCTGCTTTTGTTTTATATTCAGCCTACACGCATTAACTATACGAACAAGGCCATATCCACTCCTGGGATAAAAACTAACCCGAGATCCTTGCCTTTAAAACAGGGCCAGCTAGCCCATTTGTTTTTCCTTTAAAACCCCCAAAGCCATATCGTCTTTTGTAATCTTCTATACTAAAACCTGCACAATTGAGTAAAACCTGCCCCGACACCAACCTTGGCCACACGAGTAACCAAAAATAAAAGAGGTTTAGAAAGATTTCGAGTCACATAAACATCACAATCGCCACAATGCCAACCACTACAAGGGCACAACTTGACCAAGCAGAAGATGACTCGATTTTCATTGAAGAGATAGAATGATAGACAATATGAGTTACTTTTGCCCCTTGTATGACACTCTTTTCTGCGAATATGCCGATGCTCGAGCCAGACTTTCAGATCTGAACCAGAAGTACATACGAGCAAGCTGAATCTAAACGACAGGTTCGACACAAGACAGTTCTACAAGCATTGCGTTCCTAGCTATCCAAACTTATGGAACTAAAGTTTTAGAATGCAATGGAATCGGGTGAAAGTGTGCATGAAGGTAATAGGGTTGAGGAAATGGTTGAACACACAGTTAAAAATATCGAGGATTCTAGAGCCAAACTTGTAGAGCTCAAGGAAGATATCGAGTCTGCAATTACATGGCATGCTACCTAGAACCAGAAAGTACAATTGAGTTTGCAAGCCAAGGTTTCATTGCTACTGTACCTCAAGGTGAACTTGTGCAATGTGAAGCTGAAGTTGGTGTTGATCACATTGATTTTATATTCCCGGACCACGAATTTGGTTCACTGGAAAGTATGAAGTCTCTTCTACTATCAAAGTTATTCTTGGAGGGGAACATCATGGGGAAGCACTGATGATAACGACTTGGAGTTCTTTGCTACCATTTCTATGGTCTTTTACTCCCCCGCATTAGGAAACTTGAGGTCGAGATTCTCTCGAAGTTGGGGAGAGTGATGGGGAGTTGCTTGCATAGCATTGGCCATAGTTATCAAAACCGGACAGGACCAGCCGATTGGACTGGTTAGACCATTACCCGGTGCTTCGGCTGGTTCGGTTCTGGTGATGGACTGGAATTGCAGTTGGGCCAGACAGAACCGCTCCACTATACAAATTCCGTGCGACCTGGACAAAAACCGGGCTGCTGACCCATTAATCTGGGCTGGACAGCAGAACTTTTTAATATGTAAAGCTGTAGAAAATAGATGAGGCCGCCAGGGCTCAAACACGGGACGCCTTGTTTATGATGGATGAGTGAACTCGATGGGGCAACTACGTACTACTGTTACAACAAGCATCATAGCCATGATACTCTCACAAGACTATTGAATTGGATATAATTTCTCTTTTTGGAGTATTTAATTATAAATCTGGTTAAACCATCGGTCAAACCAATGAACCGTGAACTGGTGCCTTCGACGTCCGGTGTCCGGTCTGGTTCCGACAACAATGGCATTGCAGATATGGAATCTCATGTGAGATCTTGTGGGATTGTATTATGGGAAACTGCGATTTCAATGTACTACTATTGATAATTGGTGATTTAGGGTATTTGAGTATATATTAATGAAGCATAGTATTAGGGCATTTTAGTGCTTTAGCAGTCCAGGATTTCTTCTTATCCAAGATAGAGTAATGTTATAAAACAAACTGTAATCCCCATTATTTGACAGTAATGGATAATTCAGAGCTGAGAGTAAGAAAGGCGTGTCCTTTTTATCATCTTCTAAGCCTCCGGGAGCTCCGGTTCCTTGCAAGGAAGAAGCACAAGTCTGCTGATCATTGGATCCACAGCGAGGGTGGCACAAAATGACCTGTGCAGCGGACCCCCTGAGGGACGGTGACGCAATTCTATCCTTTTTATTTGTCTATTTTCTGTGCTTCATCAGAAGCCTGAAAAATCGGAAAGATTGCAGAAGTAGACAAATGCATTACTCCTCTACACTATATTTAATAAAAAATCGTAAGATGTTACTATAACAATCCACAAAAGACTAGGCTTTGCCCATTTAACGCCTTACCTGATAGAATCGCTTTGATCCATGGCCACTTGGAGTAGAGTATGGCCCACCAACAATTACCTACCTTATTTTATATATAATAATTGAAATAACTGCAGATTATGACCTCAATTGCTTTGATAGATGCTGAAATCAATCCCTTACCTCCGCCATCAACTTGTCATCACTGCGCTAAACAACTAGCTTCGTCACAGAAACCCTACCACACTGGAACAGACAAGGATCACCACAAACTCACCAACATTGCTAACATCGCAAGACACTTTGAGCCTCATCACCTAACTTAGCTCTTAGATAACAAATATGTTGAAACAGGATTATTGAAACTTCTTGGTGCTCCTCCCTTGCTTCCCGTAAAGACAGGAATACAACTACAGCTCCTTTTCCTCGCAGCTCGACGAGACGAAGATATCCAGTCTTTGTAGGCCCCACCAGGTAGAAAGGGTAAATCATGTCCTTGTAGAATCTCATTACCAGGAGTGGTACCGACATAGAACAGGGAATAGGAGAGTCATATGGTATTAAATTAAATCTGGGGAGGCTCTACTGATATTAAGTGGGGTACTCAATAAAAGCAGGGTACTGTGGTTAATCTTGGCCGTAGAAGCACACCCAACACTCACCAAAACAGTAACGTCAGCGGGGAAGCAAAAAACAAGCTTCAAGACGACCCGTTCTGATCCTAACAGCGGGGAAATGCTCGTTACCCATTTGAAGCTCTGGTGAGGCCTCACCATCACCGAAAACTTCTCTTGTAGACCCCCATCTCCACCCGTCATCCTGCCATCAAAAGCAGCCTCCTCCAGAGAGAGAGGGCTGAACTGTAGTGGCTTACCATTTTAAGAAAGGATGAAGAACTTTTGTTTGTGGATGTGGATTGGTTGATATACTTTTCCTCATTTTTAGTTCTTTGTATGCATCCCCTCTTATAATGGATGTTTTCTTTTCTGCATAACATGTGGTATACACCAGGAGCTCAATTTCTCTTCTTCATCATAACATGGTATAATTGAATGTTCTGTCTAATTGAAGGTTTCTCTCACTTATAATTGTTTGTCAGTTTTAACCAAAAAATCAAATAATGTTTTTGGGGTAGATGACTGGTGGTTGGTGTTGTAAGTAAGCTAGGAGATGAAGAAAGCACCCAGAAGACTTTAAGGCAATTTCTCACTCCATTAGATTAAATGCATCGTTTTAGAGCATTGACGTGGCATCTCTCTGGCCTTTCACGCAGGATGACCCCTAAGATTTAGTGGCTGGGATTGACTTCAAGGAAGACTTCATTAGCATGAGTGAAGTGAAGATACCTTAGGAAGATTTCATTAGAGCTTGATCTCCTCTAGAAACCTCTCTCCGCTTTTCATTCTTTCTAGGACTTTTACTTCCATGGCCCCCTCCCTTTGCTCTCTTATTATAGACTTGGAAAGTTGGATTGGGTGGTCTCATATAAAACGGTTGGCATTTGGAGTGCGCATTGCAAATTGGAAATCCCTAGGGGGAAGCAATTTCTGTTTTAAGCTCCAATTATGTAGGTTGTTTAGAATCACGTGTCTTTCAAAGAGCATCTTATTAGAATGATGCTTTCTCTCAAAAGAGATAATGTATCGCCCAAATCCTAAACAACCAACAGTTGAAGACTTCAAGGCAATGAGTTTTACGAGTTAGCATCAGCATAAGTGCGTAACTCTAAACTCTTACTTAATATGAGAAATTAACGACATTATTCATCATGATAATTTGCTACCAGGAGCTGCAAGTTCAAAGCAATTGGGAGAATAGGTACTAACCGTATCTTTCTTGCTATTTTGCTTTTCTTCCAAATCTTGAAGAGTTGCATCCAGGCGTTTCCTATTGTGCAAAACCACAATGATAATGAATAAGTAGTAGCAATAGTAAGTTGACTACAAGGAAGAGGAATTCAAATTGTTGCTCATATCTATGGTGAACATATAACAATTTAACCACAGCAAACATGCAAACATAAGACCATCTAACAAGAGCCGAGAAAGCATAAAATTTGAGACTGTTAAGAGATATCAGCGCAACAAGCGCATCAAGCTAATCCAACCAGGAAGGATACCCAACCACGTAAAATAGACTTGTCCATAAATATGAACACAAACATGAGAGCCCAGTTATAAAATGAAGATGCAGTCCATAAGGGCAGAAGGTTGACCCTAAGTAAGAGAGCACTGTTTCTAGCCTTTTTAAGAGTTGTCTTTTCCAGCGTAACTTTTCGAGGTTCAGTCAAGAAGAGTTTGGACAAGCTTGAATGATGCTTTCAATTATTATTCGATAGACTAACATGGTGATGGCCTCATAGGGTCAGGCAATTCAGTTATCAAGGATTGTTAACAAAGTTATTCATCTCATAGTAATTGTTGTGACTCATTTACCAAAAAATGGAGTGTTAGCTAACTCAGGGGGGAAAGTGGTTGTGGAGATGCTCTCAGGAGGAAGGATCTTGATGGGGCGAGTGGTGGATGACAGGTTTGGCAGACGCCTGCAAGGAGTGGAAGTGGGTTCTTTAAGATGATAAGTGGTGTGGAGCAAGCTGCTAGACAGCTGATCCCGAAGATCTACGGGGTAGGTGGAAGATAGAGAGGATACTGCGGTGAATTATTTTAGTAGCTAGGACAGCTAGTTTATCCGACGTTTAAAAAGAGTTAAGACTAGTAATTGGAACTGGTGCACTCATTCATAGCTAGAACGAACGAACTAGAATCTAAAGAACAAGAACTAGGTAATCTAATGAACTATCTTCTAGCCATCCCAGCACGCTTTAGGGCCGGGGACCCCAACCAAATAAAGAGAAAACAAACAAATATTAACTCAAGGGATTCAAGCATATAACGCTCTTTGTCATATGTAATCAACCTTTAGATGTCACATAAGCGTGCATGACCACTGGCGTTCTCTCTGAATCTTAGCAACTACAAAGATGACAGACCCAACAAGTTGCATAAAGGTGAGCCATGGCGCAGCAGTAAGGTTGATTGTTGTGACCTGGAAGTCAAAAATTCGATTACAGCCTTTCCACAAGGTGGAGTCAATGCACCTCGTGCAGGGGGTCACAAGTAAGTAGCATGACGCACCTTGTAAATGATCAATACGCCATTAATGAACGTGATAGCGTGCAGGAATCCATGAGTTTGGACTATAATCGAGTCTTGGGAATATTCCATCAAAGTTCTAAGCAAATTAATTAAGCGCGTATCGGCTAAATTTCGCACAGAAAAACGGCCTAAACTGAACACCAAAACGAATCGATCTCAACACACGCAACAGCAGACGTACAATTCAGCAGAGATGTAATCGATCCTCTTGCGAACGTTGGCGTTGGCCTCCGCCAAGTCCTGCTTCACGAGGACCGGCCCTATCAACTTGTACACGTTTGCGTCCTCGTTCAGCAAATCCAACTCCTTCAAACACAAAGCCACAAATCACTCAATTTGCCAAAACAAACTAAACACAAACACAGGCGCACACACCTTGAGGACGAGCTCGTTCTCTCCTAGTTGGATGGTGTACTTCTTTCTGATCTGGTGATTCTTTGCGGTGTCTGAACAAGCATAAAACGTGCTAGGGTTTGTTAAATGTATTGTTATAAAGATGCTGAGATCTTGGTAGGGTTTGTGCCCATTGACTTGCCTTTTTGGAGCTTGTTGAGGTCGTTGGCTTTGGCTTCTAGGTCCCGTTGAAGCTCTCGCAGTGCAGCTGATGAACCCATTTGCTGCGCCTGTTTCACTTCGGTGCTGTTTGAGTGTGCTGGTATTCGGTAAACAAATTTGGACTGTGCGCCTGTTGAGCTAAAACTTCAACTCCTCTTCAACTATTCGGCAAATAAATGGGGACTCGGCGCCTACATCGTATGCCCCGACCCAGTTCATATCTAAGTTATATTTTGAGTTAATTACAAAACTGTCCCATGTGGTTTACACATTTTTATACTTTGCTCCCCGTGTTTACAACTTTTGCAATAATGTCTCCTGAGATTGACAAAATCATTGCAAACAGTTCCAAAATTGAATGTTCGTTCAATTTTAGACGTTAAGTCCGCGTGTGCGGTGCACATGCCATTTTGGCATGGGCAACTATGTAATTTTCCCTGCGCCGTCTTCCCTTTCTGTCCGTCAAGCTCCCCGACCTTGCCCAGGAGTCACAGCCAACCATGGACCACCTACAGTCGCCGTAGCCACCAAGGGGTCATCCATAATCCCACACAACCGCAAAAACCAAACAGTAGGGCAATGTCGCCACAACCACGGCCACTGCACTTGGCCGCACGGCCATCGCAAAGCTGTCAGATGCAGCGCGAACAATATCCAAAAAAAAACTCAACGCAGATTCATCCAGCAGAGTTGCACAATCATCGCCAACAGAACCGCGGACACCACAAACCGCCGACCACCGTCACAAAGCTGCCGGAGCTGCAATGACGTCTTAGCAACAACAAAAAAAGGGAGAGAGAAACAAAAGATGAAGAAGCCAGGCAGCGCCTCAATGAGATCCCGCGATAACTTATAATATCCTATAGGGCTGTTAGCATCACCCATCTTGGGGGCCATTTCTTCCAGCCCAGCTTTAATAGGTTCTATTGAATTTAAGGCCCTTAAAGTATAATCTAGAAGGCATTTGTGAATTTCAGCTACAGAGCTTTGATCCCAAAGAAAAAAACCCAATTAAGAGAGGCGGCATGAGCTGCGGTACCAGAGTGCTGAATCGGTTTAGGATTCCGCCGGTGGCGCCGGGGGTAGCCTCAATAATCTCATAAATCTCTGGGTAGGCGTAGTAATAACGCTAGCTATAGGACTTCCGGGATCAATTACTAGTTGGGGCCCGGGAATAGAGCTTCAAAAGGCAGCTGATCCAACATAAAGGCACGGAATCATCCTTCTCGCACCATCGGTCAAAGAGAATCCTCTTCTGATCTTCATCTGGATCACCAGCCATGGGTCAGAATCCTAGCGTCGCCGCCGTGGCATGTCTTCCAGCAAAGCGTCGTCCAGCTCCTGATCTATGCCACCGTGCTCATGAGGAGAGCACCGGCTGGTGGTTGTGGGTTTCCGGTGGATCGAAGGACAGGCTGACAGCTTGTGGTGGTGGGGAGGATGTATGTGTGTGTGTGTGAGAGAGAGAAAGAGATGAACAGAGTGAAAGAGAGATGAATAGAGTGAGAAAAGGAAGATGGAGGGTAGGGAAAATTACATATTTGCCCATACCAAAATGGCATGTGCGCCGCACATGCGGACTTAACGTCCAAAATTGAACGGACATCCAATTTTGGAGCTGTTTGCAATGGTTTTGTCAACCTCATGAGACATTATTACAATACGGGGAACAAAGTGCAAAAACGTGTAAATCATAGAAGACAGTTTTGTAATTAACCCTTATATTTTTGCTTATGTAGCATGTTCCTAATACTAATCTAATGTTAATGATAGTTCATTCAATGTTTTCCCACCTTAAAATTATTCAAGTACATTAACAAAAATTGAAGGCAGCGTTTTTGTTCAAGTCTGATTACGTATCTCATAATATGAATGCTAATTTTTCATTCGTTTGTAAATGTGAAAGCCCCTAACAAATAAGCTATCTAGAACACTATGCCAATTTTTTCAAGCAATAGAGCCAAACAATACTAGCCAAAACCCAAAATTGGTGCACACTTGTGTTTTCTTCAGGCACTCTCGACTTATACAATTGAAGCTTTTACAGTAGGCATAGATCAAGAAGAAATAAAGTGCCTCCATTGACTGAGTTATTTTGGTGCCTCTAGAGGATTTGGATCTACCATAATTTCACTAGGAGCGAACAAAAACATGCGTTATCAAAGGAAGGTTTGAGCTATCTCGACAAGAAAATTCCAGTAGTTGACATAAATCAAAAACATTTTTTTATTTATCTAATTTGTGAATTTTATCTTTTGGGTCTCTCATTTTCTTGTTCTAGACAGATTTGGGGTCTAATTAGTCAATTTTAAGTCGTACGCCGTATTAGATTAATATACAAGGTTTCGGAGCATTCTGCAAGTCAACCTTAACCGCACCTACCAGGAATAATAATCAATTAATCAGTAAAATGTTGTTCTTTGAGATTTACCTCATGCCTTACGGTGATGTGTCTTTCATCAATGATCCTTTACAAATTCACGGGCATTACCTTCATAAGCATGTATCATAACAAGCAAACTCCGACGATATCAAGACAAATATGCTTCTATGCTTTGTCAAACCTCCATCAACAGATTGTGGCAATCAGTTTCCTAAACATGCTAAGCACCCCGTCCTAATATATTTCGAACTCCAAGTTTCAAGAGGAGAATAAGTCAATTTTTTTTTAATTTCAATTGTCTAAGGCTCTCATAGCTCTACATATAACATAATTTATATTACACATTCACATTCTCACACACACGCACCCATCACATTTTTAGACTTATACCCTTATCCCCTAACGAATATCTTCATAATCCATCCAAGTTTATATCACAATAAACTTTAACTTCATGAAATGGAGAATGGGTGCTGCTAAATTCACCACTTTTGTTGCAAAATGTACTCCCTCCGTCCCTAATTAATTGATAATTTTTTAGTTGAACACTTGTTTAGGATATTAGTTATATTTTATGAGTTTTTTATTCAGAGAGAAAAAGAAAGAGGGAGGGAATAAAGTGGGCCAGGAGAGAGAGAGAGAAATGGGTTGGTGGAGGACTGAATGTGAAGATAAAAATAAAATAAAGTATAAGAAGGGTAAACATGGAGAAAAAATATTGTAAATCTTTCTTAATTTGAAAAGTGATCAATTTTTTTGAGACATCCCAAAAAGGAAATATGATCAATTAATTAGGGACGAAAGGAATACATTTATGTTTGAATGTCACACCATGTTTTTGCTATGTTCACGTTGTTTGTCCCTCAGAGGTGTTTTAATGACACTTTTTAACCCGTTAATAATCATAATCTGCCTTTAGCGGAAAAAAAAGTGTGAATTTAGCCCTAACTTGAAGTAATTATAAGTTATATTTTCTATTGTTGTATCTTGACTTATAGAATACACGGTTTTAAACCAATAAAAACTCCTTATAAGAGGCAAAAACAACCCAGTGATGATAGGATCGATAATATATGACACGATGTATTGAATGGAGATGTCAAGAAATGGTTATGATGTGTAGGGAATGTCGAGGAAGAGAGTGGGGGTGGTAAATGCTTCGTAACTCCCGTTATTCAACCCCACTAACTTGGAGTTATTGGTCGTACTTTTAGAAGGATAAGATCGCCATATAGTGTGATATTGATTTGATTAACCCGTCACACTGATTCAGACTATCATTTTTAGTACACATCTGCACATGCAGACATGTAAGCCATGCGTGGCAGGATGCTATGTCCAAACTACCACATACGTCTATTATGAGTTAAATGTATTCCTAATCCTCCATCTACCTCTAACAAACACCAAGTTATTTCTGACCAGTATTGAATATGATGAGATGCATCATGTCTAAAGTCGTATTGGCATGTTATTCTATTTCTTGGGGAAAGTAGGGAATGACCCCCTCTACTATACACGTTGTGCGATTTGCCCCCTCCACTTCAAACTTAAGCACTAAACCCCCCCCCCCCCCCCACCGTTTAAGAACATGGGCACCTTAGACGGAAACCGTTAAATATAACAGTGCGTGGTCAACACGCGCGTTGACTCACGATTTTTTTTTGTAAATGACATTTTTGCCCATTGTTTCTTTTTAGAAAGGGGAAAGTAGGGAATGACCCCCTCTACTTTACACGTTGTGTGATTTGCCCCCCTCCACTTTAAACTTAAGCACTAAATCCCCTCACAGTTTAAGAAAATGGGCACAGTTAACGGAAAACATCCAAACTAACTGTGTTTTTTGGAGGGAACCATATGGTGCCCAAAACCTAATTTTTTATGACCAAATTGCCCTTCTAGCCACTTTATAACACATAAATCACCCATAACTACTCAAAAGGAAGGTTACCAAGACTGGCTGGGATTGTACCATTGAACAAAGTATGAGACAAATCAACAGTTCCTTGCAAATTAGACAAATTTCCTAAGTCACTGGGGATTAAACCGCCAAATTTGTTATACAAAAGATCAAGCTTCTCTAGGGAAACCAAATTAGCACCAAACCCTAGAGGAAGAGAACCAGTGAAATTGTTTCGACTCAGGTCAAGGGTTTTCAATCTCTTGCACTGGATTAATGCTGTAGGCAAAGACCCATTGAAGAAATTCTGTGACAAATCTAAGGTTTGAAGGTAATTAAGCTTCCCAATCTCAATGGGTAGAGATGCAGAAAAGGAATTTCCATAAAGTACCAAACTTTGGAGCCCTTGAGCTCTAAATAGCTCAACAGGCAAGCTCCCAAAGAACCTATTGCTCCTCAAATTGACATGCCTAAGCTCAGAGAGAGCTCCAATAACCTATTGCTCCTCAAATTGACCTGCTAAATATTCCGGTCGCCGGCCGGCGAATCATTCTAATTGGACGGCAATGACCAACGCCCTTACACAACTGAAACAGGAATATCTTCTCGCCCTCCTCACCGGAGTTGTGGTGGTGGGAATTACCGCCGTGCCACCTCTTAGGGATCGTGAAATTAGGGTTCTCGGTGTGTGTTAATGGAAAGTCGTGCAAATGAGGACTGAGGGCTTGAATTACAGGGTTGTGATGACGAGGGCGGTAAAGATGAAGGTTCTTGTTCTGGGTATACGAAGAGATTCTTGATATGTAGGTTTTGTTTATGGGATTGAAATGGAAGTACCTGAACCCCATTCTTCATTGAAATTAAATGTCTGTTTTCTGGGCGAGAAGATATTCAGTAGAGATGTAGAGGAGGCAGACGACGTAGAGGGAGTGGGACAGCATCTGGAGGAGCGAGACCTCGCGGAGGGCGGTTGGAGGGACGCCTTCCTCGTCCATCTCGAGGCGCGTCTTCTTGAGGGCGACCAGTTGGCCGAGCAGTCCCTCCACCAGGCACCCACACACGCCGCCGTGAAGAACATGAAGAAGAAGGGAATGGCACGGGTTTGGGCATGGGGAAATGAGTGAAGAACAGGAAGAAGAAGGGAAGGGCACTGGTTTGGGCACGGGGAAAGGAGTGAAGAACAGGAAGAAGAAGGGAAGGGCACGGGTTTGGGCATGCTTCCCGAGGTTATATGGAAGGATAAAAAAGGTATTTTAGACATGTCTGTTACTGTCAATTAACTGGGCCCATTTTCTTAAACTGTGAGGGGGTTTAGTGCTTAAGTTTGAAGTGGAGGGGGGCAAATCACACAACGTGTAAAGTAGAGGGGGTCATTCCCTACTTTCCCCTTTAGAAAAGAAAATTAGAAAAAAAACCCTAATTCTAACCACCCCACCCTCCGCCACCCAACCCCCTATCCCCCCAACCCAATTCTGTCAACTCCCCCGACCACTGCACCCCTTCGTCTCCCCGTCTGCCTCCCTCTTCCCCGTCGTCGCACCACCCTCCCCCTTCCCCTTCCCCGTCGCAGCGCCCGCCCTTCCCCTGCCCACGCCCCAGCGCCGCGACCGCCCTCCCCCTTCCCAAGGCCCCGTCGCAGCGACCGCCCTTCCTATTCCCCGTCGCCGCGACCGCCCCCCCCCTTCCCCTTCCCCTTCCCCTTCCCCTTCCACGGCATTGATGAAAATTTGAATTGAATTGAAATGGAATTGAATTGAAATCGGCGGTGTGGGTTTGCCAAAGGGCTTGCCGGCGTGGTGTGGTGGGTTTGCCAAGGGGCTTACCGGCGTGGTGGGGTGGGGCGAGTCTGCTGGATAGTGGGCTGAGAAAGGCTGCCGGTGGCATGGGGTGAGGAGGACGCTTGGGCTGCCGGCGGCGGGATCAGATCTGGAGAAGGAGAAGAGAAACCCTAATTTTTAAATCAGGGTTTCAAATCCTCTAATTTTAGGATTTCAATAGCTTAATTTGCAAATTAGTTGCTAATTCTAACGGCAATTGCGGTTCCTTTTTTTTTGTAACTCTCTGGTGGTCGGAGAAAAAGACCAGTGGTTGTGCTCAGTAAAGTGGTTGTGCTCAGTGAATCACCAATTGTAGCGGGGTTGACCAGAGGAGGAGGGTCATGGGCAAAAATTGTAATTTAAATTTGAGGGGGGGAAATTGCACACCGTGTATAGTACAGGGGGTCATTAGCTAATAAAGAAATAAGGGTATTTTGGTCATTTCACGCTATTCATAACGGATCCGTCTAAGGTGCCCATTTTCTTAAACTGTGGGGGGGGGGTTTAGTGCTTAAGTTTGAAGTGGAGGGGGGCAAATCGCACAACGTGTATAGTAGAGGGGGTCATTCCCTACTTTCCCCCTATTTCTTTATGTCGTTAACTATCATCGACTATTCTCTTTTCAGGATATAGCTTCTCATGGGTATGCAACCTTCGTTCGGCATGCCCCAAACAAGTTGCAAAGCCAACCATGTGGCTGGTCGTCAAGCGCCACCCTCAACCCTTACAAGCCTCAGACTCAACTTTCTTTCATGTACCCTTTGATTGATCACAATAAAACGCGCTAGGGCATGTTATTCAACCGAGCTGAGGCGGGCACTGAGGCAGTTCTCGTTCTCGTCTAATCATGGCCCGATCCCTACCAGACTCTGCTTTCAACTCGGGGTGACCTTAAAGTCACAATCCTCTTTAAGATATTGAGAACATAGGTCATCATATTTTTTTACGCCATTAGTGCAACATCAAAGCGTGTCACTATCATCATGCTCCACCTTATGGATGTCTCCCCTCTTGAGATGATCCTTTTCTCAGGGAGGTCCAAGTCAGAGTGATGTGACCCTAAACTTCTCTATAGTGTCTTATGCCAAATGTATTCTCGCACCCATTTATATGTCTACCTTATTTGACCTATTTGCCCTTGTCTAACATTGGCTTCTCTTAATTAATCCACACATCTGTAGTGAAACCAATATCTTAGTAATTAAGTATTTCTTTGACTAGGTACGTCACGACCCAAACCCATGTGTGAGCCCATGAGCTAGATCCGTGACCGGCTGCAAGTCCATTCGAATATCCACATGGGGCTCTGCCAGGCCTTAGTACAACTTGTACACAAATCTATAGCCATGCATTTAACTAACACCTTAACAAAGACTTCTAAAATCATACCTATAGATCTCTCAAATATGTGTCTAATGATTTCTTCCATGAATGACTAACACAAATCATAGAAAATCTCATGTAAGCTCTGAACAATTCTCAAAACATAAACAAAAAAGTACTACAATTATAAAAGGCTGTTAATAATTTTTCAAAAAGGGCTTAAATTCCTAACGACCATCTCATGTGTCTTCATTCTTGTTACCCTCATAGCTCTCGAGTTCATCTAAATTGTCACCTGAAAATATTTCTAAAAAAGTGAGCTTGGGACTCAGTAAGTACACATACCATATCCCTAAAATAGGTTTTGGGATTCATAGAAACATGACATGGTTTCTTCGTTTTACAACTGGTAACAAATTCACAGAGAATACTATACACGTATATACTTTATAAAAGCAAATCATGCTTCAGGAGAACTCTTCCAGAACAAATGCATAACAACATTGATTAAACTTCGAGTGATATTCTAACTCTTTTTAGGTGTGCTGCGGTCAGTGTATGGTCCCACTAACTAGGACTCAAAATCCCTCCTCCACTCGGGATTAACAATATTATGGATGCAAGGGCGAACCACGACGCAACAGTACTATGCGCCAACGTATGGTCCCATTGACCAGGACCCGAAATCCATTTTCCCCCGTGGATATGGGGAACAACAACCAATATTAACTTCACGATTAACACAGAGTTCTCAAAAAACCAATGTAATACTCTCCATGGAAATTATAATTCATTTTCTCATCAAACCAGTTGCACAAAAGCAGGAGCATAACAATTATTTAAAACATTCATTTGGTAAAATCGTGTATACATACATATATATATATATATATATATATATGTGTGTGTGTGTGTGTGTGTGTGTACGTGAAAATAAGTTGTACGGAGGGACATGGCAGGAGTACTTACCTGGACAGCTAAGCGGTTTCTTACTCTCGTGTCTACTGTAGCTCTTGTCTATCAAAACTTAACTATAAATCATCCGAATGTTATTCATTACTGTTCAATCATGCCTAGGTGTTAAAATTTTTCCCAAGTGATTAAATTGCCAAAATACCTCTACACTTGTGTAAAATTACTAAATTATGCCCGAGGCCTAACGTGCCATTACACACCCATGAAATAATCCAAAACATCTTTTTAAATGACTAAGTGGGTTTTTCGGATAAAAATGACATTTCTGAAAATTCTCCGTTTAGAACCCTAAGCTGCTCCTTAAATTGAGCACTAAGGTTCCTATTTCAAAAACATATCAAACGGTGCTAGAATGCCACGAAATTTTAAAATCTCAAGCATCTCAATAAGTTTAGATCACTGTAAAATTTGCGACTAATTTTTTTTTACTATACCAAATAATTCAAAGCTTATTTTTAAAATAAAATTATTTCAAACCCTTCCCATATCCAGAAAAATCCCAGAAATTCCACGTTAAAGGTTTCGCAAAAATAATGGGAGTTTTAGTTTTGCATTTTGGCTAAATCAATCTCTAAATATCCCTAAAGATTCAAAACAATGACTGCTCATCAAACCTCTACTATTTATCATCTTCCTCACCAAATCAGCCCTAACTCTAGTTTTTATTCTCTCTATTTTCCTTTATCAACACAGCCACTCCCTGCCACGGCTGCCCCATGGCCAACATGGCAGCCTCTCCCCTCCTCCTCCTCCTCTCTCTCCCCACCACTTCAAGCCACCACCAAGCCCTAGCCCTAATTCTCTCTCTTTTTCTCTCTCTACAATCCAATCGCACCACCCCACCATGGCTGCCCTTGGCAGCCTCTCCCTCTCTTATTTTCCTCCTCTACATTCATCTAAACACAATAACAACTCACACGCAATGCCCCCAACACAACTGCCCACTCAGGAGCCCTTCCTCTTCCCCCTTCTCCCTCACTCGCACACACAAAACACACTACACAGCACCCACAGGGCTGCCCCATGGCAGTCCCTTCCCTTTTTTGCCTCACATCGACAGCCCCCAACGCACCACTACACTACCCACAACACCACGTCAACAACAGCCATTTTTTCTCTCTTTTCCATCTTTGCACGCAAACAAAAATCACAGCAGCAGCAGCCCTTTTTGCTGTTGTTTCCCCCCTTCCCTTTCACCCTTTTCAGGCACAAAAACACCCCTACGCACTGCCATAACAGCCCTTACATGGCTATCCTTGGCAGCCCTTTTTTTTCCCATGCCATTACCCACACAACCTACTATCATCCACTTCACAAACAACACAGCTTACTGCATAATCACCTACATGACGGTTGCCGTATTGCAGCCCCTCATTCACTCATTAACCCTCTACAAAAACATCAATAATAACCACTGAATTTACATACCAAAACATCTCTAAAACATCCAAATCATGGCTAAAATTAAAGAGAAGGCCTAGTAATTTTTTTACCTTGAATCTTTCTTGCCCTAACTTGGTGCTTCTCCAACCTTCTCTGTTTTTTTCACATGAAACAAGGGCAGGGAGATTTGCTAGGATGCCCTCTCAAGGCTCTCTTTATATATGGTTGCACTAGATTGGAAATTTCTGAAGACCCCCCTCGCATAGCTATTTTCTCATCTCACCCACATTCCTTTAAAAGACTACAAATTTTTTACTTAAAGTAAGGAACAATAAAAAAATTTGACATATAAAAGTTTCGTCAGCAAAAATAAAGTTTCGGGCGTTACAAGGTAATACTAGCCACACAACTTTTCTTTTGATGTTTAAATAAATCCTTCCAACCCCCTTGAGAAATCCTAAATTCAATCCTAGCCGATGATTCAAACCTATCTAAAGAGGAAAGAATCTATGAAAGAAAAAATGATGAAAGGTAATTTTTTTTCCATTTTAAGTATTCTGACGGTTTCAAGCAAATAAATATAGTGGTGGGGTTCATGGTGGTTCTGATGGATACATGTTGATGGTTATGATGGGTACGACAGTAACAAAGCCGTGGTACATCAGTGGGTTCAACAGCTCGTTGGGAGCTATTGTGAAGGGCTACAGTGATGGTGGTTGTGGGTTTGCAGTGGCAAAGCATGGTGCAGAGATGGTGATGGTGCGCAAAAGCTGGTGGTTTTAGGAGGAGGAGATCCCTGTGAGTGGTTGCGTCAGTAGAGATTGGTGGTTTTGGGTTTGGCGATGGGTGGTTACAACTGTGGTGGTTTGTTTAGGATGGTGGTCATGCTGGGTTTTGATGGTAATGGAGTTGTAGTGGGGTTTGTGATGGGTGATGGTTTTCATGGTGATGGTTGGGGGGAGAGGGTAATGGATGTAGAGGCAATGACGGCGGGGTGAGTTTGTTGGGGGTGAATAGATGTGCTGCAGTGTTGGACGGTGGCGTCTTCAGAGGCGGTGGAAACATTTAATATCGTCAGAGTCGATGACGGTTGAACCAAAAATGAATTTAGGGTCCCACGTGAGTGTTTGTGCCCTTTTTGCCTTAAAAGCATGAAATGATGAATATAACCCTCAATGTAACAGGTTAAACAAAAAGATGAACTAAAATAGTGAAAAAGCGTAGTACAAGGACAATTTTCAAGAAAATAGGAGTTCACGTACTGCTGTAATAAAATGGGTAAATTACAAGGGGGGAAAGTGGATATTTTCTATTAAATTCACTTGTTCAATAGCAAAAAGTGGTTTGGAATGAAGAATCAATTTTTTCTTTAGGCTGAGAAAGGCCATCTCAAAGTTAAAGTCAAGGATTTTACTTAGGGTTTGAATTATTGTTGTCACTCAATTTATCCATTTGTTTAAAATAAAAAAACGAAGGGGAAAAGTAAAGTAACAAATGAACACACCATTGCATAAAAAAACTACTTGCTTGCCTTGTAATTCAAAAGCCTAAGGTTACGTCTTGTTTCAAACAACATATTGATTGTGTTCTTAATCTGCTCTTCGAGTGGATGTTGATGCTTAGTAAGAAAAGTACATACAAACTCATGAAAACACATTTGGGAGCTTGGAGTTGTATCGTGAACATGTGAATACAGAGTCAATGGAGCTTGAAGTTGTAACATGCTAACAAAGTTTTATCGAGTCCACTATCATATGGTAACCAATAATGCAATAGTTAAGTTAGTTTCAAGTTTCCTTTCCTATTAATGCAATTTTACTATTTAAACAAAAAAAAAAGTTACTTTCAGGTATAATTTCCTTATCGTAACTAGTTTTAGCTTGGTGCATGCATCAATGACGATGGCCTAGAATTGCCCTTAGACATGCACGTTGTATTGACAATTCATGTTGTGATTTCCATGTGTGTTCACGATCTTTCAAATGAATTTCTTTCTGGGAATGGATCAACTTTGGAGCTGATCGAAGTTTTCCAAAAGATATTTTGGGGGCTAATTTTTTCATATTTTGATAAATATTTTCTTTAGCTTTCCGACACAAGAGATGACTTTTTCATTCGATTTTTAAGTACGGTGGTCTCTTTGAGAAAACTATTGCAGTGGATTGCAACCCATTATATAGTCATTTATAATTAAATAAATAATGGGCTTTATTATTTATTAGAGTGCATTATTGAGTTTAGGCCTAATAATGTGACCTAATTAATTAATTTAGTCCAGTCTAGTTTAATTGCCCAAGTCTAGTCCAGTTGCATGTCCAGCCCATCAGTCTAGCCAAATTACATGTCCCGTCCATTTGTGCCAGTCCAATCAAATGTCAAGATTTTGTCACAATAATCGATTTAGTTTGTCTACATAATTTGGGAATGATCTGTGAATTATCCCTGATATAAAGATACAATCAATCTATTTTATCGTTAGCAAATGAATAATTCTGAATCTGGTACATCCCATTTACAAAATCCGAAATAACTACCTAAAACAGGGTCAGGTAATGCCTCGAAATTTGAAAGAATCATTTTTTAATCTGTGAGTTGAAAATTCCAGTTTTTGACTAGCCGGCTGGTTAATTGACTTTTGTTAATATGTGATTCTATCACTTATTCTGACTTATCTCTAACCTTGTAGATTGGCACCCTGAGCAATATAAAAAAGGGCATTGGCCTTAATTTTCAAGGGTCTTGAACTTTGAGAATTTATTCTTTCTAGAGCTTGTGTACCATTTCTTTGCGAAGTGATACGCTATCTCTCTCGAGAATCCTTAGCATTCAAACTCACCTTTATAAAGTCTTTTTATTCTTTGCATCATGGATCATGCAGAGAATATCCCCGAGTCTTTAAGGTAAGCTACTACAAGAGATAGTCTTTAATAGCTTTTCTAGCTGAGAAAAAAATATAGATTGTCTCCCTATCCCGTGATCGCATTTCAATTCAAAAACGTACAAGAGTCTTACATTTATTGTCTAAAATCTAGGCTCGAAATATAGATTACTTCTCGTAGGATTAGAGTCGAATTATGACAGTTTTGATTCCGATTAGTCCAACCATAAACGTAGGCAATTCGACCGTCGACGTCGAGTTCAAGCCAAATACATAAAAATTAACTTAGGGTTAGTTCTATTATGTTTTGCATACTACGTCTTTTTTAAGGCCAAAATTCAATAAAAATAAAATAGCGACCGAAAGGGCGCGTCAGGTGCTTAATGCCTTCTCACTGCATAACTCAGTCCCCGAACCCCTCTCTTAGTTTCGATATATTAGTCATGGCCCGAAAGAGCCAGAAAAATCCCCTCACCCCTATTAAGGTATGATCCAACCAACTTGATCTCTGCGGTATGTGGTGATTAAATTTTTGACAAATTTCCTTATATTATTAAGGCTAAACGTGGTTGCTATCGCAACTCATTCGGGAAGTTCTCACGAACTCCAATGGCTGAGGAGTTCCCACAGATCTCTAATTTGGTCAGTATTATCCATGAACTCCAGAAGGATTTTCAGAATGGTCTCACAACATTATTGACATAGCAACAATCTCGAACCACCGAGGAATTGGACAGCCTCAAGATAAGAGGTAAAAGAGAACCGGATGAAGAGGGGAGAGGAGAGAAGAAAGATGGCAAGAAGAACGGTCCAAAATTTGATTGGCTGTATAAATTCGAGGACGAGGAAGTGAAACCCCCTACCATGCTAGAATGAAAGGACAAGTTGGCACTTGAGGCCCAAATCACCAGGATTAGGAGAGTCGATGACCCTATGGACCTTATTGCCCTAACCATGAACCTCAAGGATATACTGTCCTTTAAGTTCAAGATGCTGGAGATGGATAAGTTTGATGGGACCATGGATCCCAAAATTCATGTTAAGATGTACATGCGACCGGCCTCCCGTTGGTTACTCACTTTGGATGAAGCCTGAGTCCGTACTAGAGAAGATGTTATGAGAGAGTTTGTAAAGCAGTATCTGTACAATGCTAACTTACATATCACTGCCAGGGATTTAGAAACCACGAAGCAAGAATCGATAGAGTCAGTGTCAACATTCATTATGAGGTGGAGGAATAAGGCAGCTCAGATGGTGAACCGTCTGACGGAGGAAGAGAAAGTGAATATCGTTAGGAACAATTTGCTTCTGGTCTACCACGACTATATCTTTGGCCATTACCACACGTCATTCAAAGCTATTATGCGATACCTCATACAGATAGAAGATGCCATAAATAAGGGAACCATCTCTCGTGAGTCAAAGCTAGGGGTATACCGAGCCAGCCAATGAGCTCTAATACACAGCCTAATCAGACATAGCCAACAATGTGCTAGCACCCCGGGCAGTGTCTTGGGAAGCCACTACAGAGCTGAGGAGGAAGTTCATGCCAATAACTGCACTATTCCCCAAAGTCTTCAAGCAGTTGTTAAGAAGGTGAATGATATCTAAGCTGCAGCCTACCTCTACTCCAACAGCGATACCATAAGGATACAATGTATATGCATTTTGCGATTATCATCAAGGGAAGGGCCACTCTACACAGAGATGCATTGTGCTTCAATATGCCATACAAGACCTCATTAACAAGAGCAAAGTCTCCCCTCCTATAAGATCGAATGTACGAAAGGAACCTTTACCGCCTAGACTTAGTATTCTTGTCTGCCTAGACAACTAACCACTTACTGACGCGTTGTTAGCTCCGGCTTCTAGACATAGTAATCTCATCTGCCTAGACTACCAACCGCTTAATGACGTGTCGTTGGCTGCGGCTTCTAGACTTAGTATCCTCGTCTGCCTAGAACACCAACCGCTTAGTGACATGTTGTTGGCTCCGACTTCTAGATATCATAGTTCTTTTCTGCCCAAACAACCAGCTGCGCTTCGTGACGCGTTGTTGGTTCTGGCTTATGGACGTATCATTTTCAAATTCTTTGACGACCAAACGTTGTTACTGTTGGCTCCAACTTCGAACAATATTAACATCCTTTACTAACTACATTGGTTTGATTCCTTTCTAAGGATACGTAGGAAGCCTGTAAAGGTACGACCCGATATCTGCGTGATTCTTTGAGTCTTGTGTTCTATTATGTGTTTTTACTAAAAATAATGTGTTGTCATTTTGTCAGTTATGTTCGTCCGCAAGCGAGCTCCATCACTAAGGGGCTCTATAGACACCTTGTTTTTGTAGTCATTAAATAATTGGCTTTTATTATTTATTAGAGTGCATTATTGAGTTTAGGCCTAGTAATGTGACCTAATTAATTAATTTAGTCCAGTCTAATTTAATTGCCGAAGTCGAGTCCAATTGCATGTCCACTCCACCAGTCCAGTCCATTTGTGCCAGTTTAGTCCAATGTCCAGATTTGTCACAATAATCGATTTAATTTATCTAGATAATTTGAGGAAATGATCTGAGAATTATCCTTGATGCAAAGATAGAAGCAATCTAATTTATGGTTAGCAAATGAATTATCCTGAATCTGGTAGATCCCATAAATGACATCAGAGATAATTACTGAAAATAGGATTAGATAATGCCTTGAAATTTAGAAGAATTATTTTTTCATTTGTGCGATGAACCGATTAGTTAATTAACTTTTCTCAATCTGTGATTTTAACACTTATTCTGATTTATCTCTAGCCTTACAGATTGGCATAGCCAATCTTAAAAAGGGGCCTTGACCTTCATTTTCAAGGGTCTTGAACTTTGAGAGCTTATATTTTTTAGAGCTTGTGTACCATTTTTTTGCGAAGTGATATTGTAACGACCCGAAAATCTGGAGCATGAACACTCCGAACTTTCAGAGCGTTAAAATACTCACTCGCTCGATCAATCACGTGATGACATAAAATTCTCGATTCAACAAATAGTTCCAAATATATATATATTCAAAAAACCCTAACTATGAAACTCTTCTCCATTTTTTCTACTCACAAATATTCCCAGCGGCGTTGGCAAGCAGATCTGCGCAATTTCTTCTTAAGAACACCTTTAATACCCTAATAGATCACGTAAGTTCACAAAATCAATCATTTACATGTTTGTAATCTATAGTTGTGATGAATGTGGTTTTGATTATGCATTGAGCATGTGCTAACGATGAGAATTTATATATGTATGTATTTGTTCACGTGCTAGCGTTTGTAAAATCCGATTCCGTGTATGTATATATATCTATTATACATATGAGTATATGCTAACATTGTATGTATTATGCATGTGCTAGCATCGTATTTTTTCGAGCGATTATCAAAATCCAAACTGTAAAATCCAAATTGATAAGGTTTTTCCATAATTTTAGTTACAAAAAAATGGAATTTAACCCTGGATCAGAAGATTCATCCGTGTTATACGACCAAGCCAACCATATCAGTACGTTCATATGGGATTGTGGAGTAAGATATTTAGCAAATAAACTTTCTTATTCCTACAAATATTGTATACTTTTTCTTTGGTTAGATTGTATTTATTAATTCGTAGGAAAGAGCAATTCTCACCACGGTAGAAGTATGTAACGAGTTCACAACATGGAAATTGAACAAGTCCCAGAAAAGGATACTGCGTGGAATTGGGTTTGGGATTTTCACGCATGGGCAGATCTTTCAACACCTTGACCGGCACTTAATAGGTGCCCTTGTTGAAAGGTGGAGAAGTGAAACGAATACATTTCACTTCCCTCTCGGAGAGATGACAATTACCCTAGAAGATGTAGGGTTCATCTTAGGGTTACCGGTGACGGGGCGGCCGGTAATTGCTCCTCCGCCGGAAGCAACGAATAAGAGAACCGCTAGGGACTTCTTCACTTCGATACCCCAGGAACAGTTTAGCAGGGGTGGTATAAACTTGAAGTGGTTGGTAGATACCTACAAGGTTTTGCCGGAAAACTATACGGGCGAGATGCTTGTGCTGTACACACAAGCCTTCCTCTTGTGGGTGATGGGGGCAATTTTATTCCCAACGACGTCGAAGAACACGGTCAGCGTGAAATATTTACCGTTGTTGGGTAACCTGCGGGAGGTTGGGGATTATGCCTGGGGTGCAGCGGTTCTTTCGTATCTGTACCGAGCATTGCACAAGGCAACGAGGCCCGACTCCAAAGCCATATGTGCATGTCTCTCGCTATTGCAGGTATATCATATAAATCCTGATTTCGTTATCGTTTTTTTTGTTGAATCGACAATATAAATATAATTTGCCCATGTTCTCAGGTGTGGTCTTATGAACACCTTGCTACCGGTGCACCAACGCGTAGGGATGGAACCGATAAAGTGTGGCCTCGGTTGTGTGCTTGGGAGTACAGCCGGAAGGAGAGCCACTACCAGAGGAGAGTCGATCCCCATCACAACATTACGTTCTATCGAGGGGAGTTCGACTGTCTATCTCCAGTTCAAATGCGTTGGGCACCTTACAGCCGTTTGGCGCGACGGGTGGGAGAGTCGTTCGTCTTCACGCTCTCCGGGTTGCAGCGCACACCCCTGATCCACTTTGAGGTCGCAGAGTGGCAGCTGCCAGACCGAGCAATGCGCCATTTTGACTGCCTGTAGGGGTTTCCATCCAATGCCCCAGATATGAGGGTTAACAGGAACCCACCAGGTGTCAGACGGTTTGGCAAGGTTAATGCGCACAAATTGTGCGCGGCCGAAATAGAGCTTTGGAGTTCTTTACAGGACACAATGACGGCCTTCGTCTCGGAGCCTGACCCCGTAATCCGCATCGAACAGTACACTGAGTGGTACTACCGCATCACGCGGAGGAGAGTAGCCCCAGTAAGGTTTGAACGCGAGGAGAAGTACCACCCTAGGGGTCAGATCGATGAGCATATGGCATACAATCTCGTAAGTTGTCCAACAAGTGTTCGTAATTGAATTTGATGATTACAAATGTCTGATTGAAGTTACTTATTTTTTTTATCTATTTGGATGTAGGTTAATGCCTCGCTCGTATTCTTCCAGAAGTTGAGTGAGCGGAAGGATATGGTGAGCGTAATGGGCGAGGATCCTCGCCAATAGGCTGCTACATTGGCTTTAGGCTGCGGGAATTTTTTGCGCCAAGCATCGGGACAGTCTTCGGTCGTCAGCCCGGGAATGGGTTATACGGGCGTCAGCGAGGGATACGGTGATCCCTCGGGACAGGCTTCAGGGGTGAGCCAGGGAGTTGGTGGTCCCTCTGTAGCGGGGATGGGACAGGCTCAAGCATCGTGGGACGATTACAATGTCCCATCCTTCAATTTGTTCCTGGAACCCCAACTCATCTTTTAGAGTCAAGTCACGCAAGACTGGCCTTTCAGAAACTACAGTTTCTCCGAGGCACTGCCCATTGTCCCGTGGGCGGGACCACTTGGCGCCCCCGGAGGGTAATATCCCCCGTTTGACCTCCTCGGAGGGCAATATCAGCCGGCTGAAGAAATGGTCGGAGAGCAATATCAGCCGACCGGGGCCCCCGAAAGACATTATCAACCGGCCGAGCGCCCCGAAGGGAGATATCAGCCGGCCGAACCAGGAATTAGAGACCAATATCCCCTGTTCTTGCCCCCCGGAGGAGGGCAATATTTGCCGGTTGACCCCCTGAAGGAGGGCAATATCCCCCGGTCGACCCCCTTGAAGCAGGGCAATATCCCCCGGTCGACCCCCGAGGGCAATATCCGAAAGGGCATCCAGCCAAGCCCCTAAAGCCGCATAAATGCAAGCTAATCCGAGACCATTATTTTAGTGGGCCCCCCCCAAAATGGAGCATCATATGACGTGGATCACCCGGAGGGCTTGGATTACAATTGCTAGTGGTCAGAAATGGCCTCGCTGGCGCCGGGAACTTGGTTAGACAACGATGTCATCTCGCACTACGTGCAAATTCTGAGGCAAAGAGATCGGGAGTAGCCGGCCGACCGTCCGCACGTTTTTATCTTGGATGCTTATTTTCATGGCATCCTAATACAAGACTGGCGCGAGTGGGTCGCTTCAAGGGGGAGGAGAACCCTGGCCCAGTAGAGACCGTCCACTAACCTACAAGCATATCTTACTAACGATAGTCTAGTGAGCGCAAGTGTTGCCGACGTGTTTATACTCCCATTTTTAGGGAATGCCCACTGGTACTTGGTTTGCTATGAACCAGTAGAGAAGGTCGTATCAGTCATCGACAGTCTCCACGATGATACCCCCGAGATGCCTGTGATTACCATGTACAAAGGTATAGGCCAGTTGGATGCCATGGTAAGATCCTGTTTAATTCTTATTGTAACTTGCATATTGTAAAACTGATTAATGCTTATTATGTTTGCTATGTTTAATGCATAATGCTTATTATGTCTCTCGCAGAATCTATTTTGTGCCTTGGTCAATTCTAGGCGTTACGAGAGAGTACTGGCCAGGCCAAAGCTCTTTTTCCGATTGAAAAGGCGTAGGCCCAAGCAACATAACTCCTCGGACTGCGGCGTCTTCGTCTGCATGTACATGGATTACATTTGTGGGTCTGAAAGCCTCGCAAAGACCGTCTGGAGCCGAGAATGCATACAAGGCTTTAGGTATAAGATAGCTTGGCAAATTATGAAAGGCCGGCCTAGAGCTATTAGGTTTATTGAAAATCCGTGTAATGACGAGAATCCCGCAGTAGATGAGGTCTCCAAGTGACATTGTAACATTATATTCACTTTTTCAATAAACATATATTATCTTTAAAAGTTGTTCTTCATTTATCGGGTTTGAATTGATTTGTGTTAACATCAGTTGATCGGTGTTGAATGCGATTGATTTGACTGACCGATTTGTGTTGAAATCAGTTGAATGTTTGATTTGTGTTGAGATAGCATTGGCTCGTTGACTGATTTTTGATTTGCGTTGAATGGTGGGAAACAAAGTGTGGGTTAGTGTTAGAGCTTTAAGATTGCGCAGGCCCACAAAATTGGCCAGTTTTGGTTTCTTTGATTCTGCAGGACCATCCGCTACATAGTATAGCGGACGTAAAGAGCAAAAAAAAACTAAGTGTTGAAGATCTGACTTTCTGCAGGGCCGTCTGTTACATCATGTAGCGGACGTAAAGACCCCCAAAAAATTCTAATTTTCGGAGATCTGACTTTCTGCAAGGTCGTCCGGTACATCGTGTAGCGGACGTAAAGAGCCAAAAAAATTCTAAGTGTTTGAGATCTGACTTTCTGCAGGGTCGTCCGCTACATCGTGTAGCGGACGTAAAGAGCCCGAAAAAAATTCTAAGTGTTTGAGATCTGACTTTCTGCAGGGTCGTCCGCTACATCGTGTAGCGGACGTAAAGAGCCCGAAAAAAATCTAATTTTGTAGGGCCGTCCGCTATACAATATAGCGAACGGAAAGAGTACCATAAAAATTTCTAAGTGTTGGAGTTTTGAGATTCTGCAGGGCCGTCCGCTACATCGTGTAGCGGACGTAAAGAGAATTGGAGTGCTAAGATTCTGCAGTGTTGTCCGCTACATTGTATAGCGGACTTATGGCACACGTTAAGAGTCCAAGTGTTGGGAGTCTTAGATTCTGCAGGGCCGTCGACTACATTATTATATAGCGGACGTATGGAGCTCCAAAAAAATTCTAAGAGTTGGAGTCTTAAGATTAAATTACAAAGAAGCAGCATCGTTGACACAGCGTGACATTGGAGCATCTTCAGTCATCTTCATCTGACACTGGAGCATCGGAAACAGATCCAAGTTGTGCTTCATTGTTGTTGCCATCTTCATATGCATCACGTGACATACGACGTAAGTTATGTCTACTTTGACGAACTCTCATTATATTATTTTCTTCACGTATTCGATGCAGTGCCCTTTCAAGCTTCATGTGTGTAATTCGAGGCATGTTGATTGCCTTTTGTCGATGTTTGGGTATATTCATGCGCCGTGAATCAGCTACTAAGACCTCGTATTCATTCATCCGATAAGACCATTCTGCATGTAATGTATTAACATAGCGTGATGAGTAACACAAACTTGGACGTAAAGAATAGTGAAATTCATCTTCGCTCGCCCAGTAACGACCCATTACTTCAAAAATATCTCGTGGAATATATGACATTTCGAGAGTTGTTATGAAACTGGGAGTATATCACTCTATGCCTTTTGCCCTTCATGCAATGCATGTACTTATATAATTTTTGAAATGGGACCACTTTATTAGATGCTACAAGTTCAACTTTATGAGATGTGACAAGTCGGTGCAAGAGACCAGAGACTTGTCTTGTCACCAAAGATTTTTCTTCTCACTGACATGGGCATGCTATTGTCTCCAACTACCAATTAAGAAGGGTGTCAGTGTTCAGAGACTTGTCTTGTCACCAGAGATGGGCAGGCTATTGTGTAGTTATCACTCTAATATATAGCGTGTGTGTGTGGGGGGGGGGGGGTTATTTATATATGTTAGCCATGCTCATCGCTATAAATGTACCTAAGTTAAATGGCAGGAGTTCCAGGTAGTTCTAGTTATCGGGAACGTGAGACTGCGTGGTTATTGTGTGAAAGAAACGACGACTACAAATAAGTGAAGTACACGGATCCGAGAGAGTATTATGCAGGTTTACGAAGAGAATGGGCATATCGAGTTAAGGAATCTGAAACACTACACCACGATCTCACCACGCTGAGAGCACATGTGCCGCAACGTCGTTCACTTAGTATGTCGAGGCGTAATGTTAAGCAGTGTAAGAAAGATGTGTCCTGAATTGGTATGGTGAATAAACGGATGTTGCTGTGTAGAAAATGATTTTACATGCTTCAACTTGCGGAAGAAATGGCCGAGGCTAGTGGGAGGCACTTCAATTAAAACGAGAGAAATAATATTTTAACCAATGATCAGTACTTATCTGATGAATATATGTCAAATGAAGAGTGATATATATCTCTTCCTACTGTATGTTAGGATTTCATTCAAACTAGCACTTATCCACATGTCATTCTAATAAGAGAACCCCGTCTTTCGATTTTCCAAGTGTTGGGAGTTTCTGCTGCGTCGTCCGCTATACAGTGTGGCAGACATACATGAAACAAATTTTTTTGAAATTTTGAAATCAAACTTTCTGATGCGCCGTCCGCTATAAAGTGTAGCGGACGTAGAGGAATTTCTGATGCACCGTCTGTGTGTAGCAGACGTACATGAAACAAAAAAAATTTAAGTGTTGCGGCGTCCGCTAGACATTGTAGCGGACGTACATGAAACAATATTTTTTTTAGTGTTGGAGATCAGACTTTCTGCTGCGCCGTCCGCTAGACATTGCAGCGGAGGTCGATAATTCTTTTTAATGAAATTGGCGACAGAAATAATGTTTTAGCGACGGAATCAACAATCTCAATTTCGATTAACAATAAAAAAATGTACGATTAACAATCACAATTCTCAAATGCACAATTAAGAACCTAAAATTCGGAAAAATAATGAACATTAACATAAAATTGTTCATAACAAAATTTAGGATTCAACATTGGGGGAAAGTTTTTTCACAAGTGCTCCGATCAAACATCGTCACTTGAAATTTCCAGTTCCCTGTGTGTTCAAAGACTACAAAGTCTCCGAGATGGAGGTCATGCTGCTGCACGAATTCGTTCCAAACCTCTGCGAAACAAATTTGATCTTGGTCGTGATTCTTCTTGATTCTAACATGCCATGACCCCTTGCGGCTAGTTAAAGTTGAATCGAAATAAAGTGTGGTAAGCCAATAGCAAAAGGCTACCGGTATGTCCTAACATATTTATAATACAAAAAATAGGTTAGTTTTTAACCAAAGATCAAACTTTTAACACACACAAAAACACAAAGAAAGAGGGATGGCCTACAAGTTCTGTATCAAAACCAGGCATCATGACCTTGAAGAAGTGTCTGCCTACAAGGTGCATGTTGCCTACAAATTTGGTGCTCGACGAATCAGAAGCCATCAGGACGAATCTGTCGCCGGAGGGAGGTGGCGCCGCGTCGAGGGGAGATGTGGGTCGCCGTAGATGGGGAAGCGGCTGGGTGAGATGTTCGAGACAGATAGAGAAACAGAGGGAGTGATAAGATGATTGGTTGATCTGATTAATATATAACAGGATAGAGTCGTCCGTTATATTGTGTAGCGGACAAAAAGAACCCCAAAAGTTTTTTTCTGCACAGCCGTTCGCTACATTATGTAGCGGACACAAAGAACACCAAAAAATTAGGACTCTGCAGTTTTTTCCGCTATATTGTATAGCGGACATAAAAGAAGGTCAAAATTTTCTGAAGTGTTGAGGTTTTAAGACTCTGCAAAGGCGTCCGCTAGACTATGTAGCGGACGGGGCTAAAAAAAAAAACTTAAACTTAGATTTGATGGCTCTCATAGGTCCATCAGAAAAAAAAAATTCCAGTATTCGGTCGAAAGATTATTAGAAAAAAATTACGAAAACTTCTTACAAATGTCAAACAAACTTGATGGCTTATACAAAAAATTAAAGGTCCACTGCAGCTTCTTCGTCCTCATCTTCGGCGTCATCTTCTTCCCCGTCTTGCAAACCCCCTGGACTTATCCTCAGTGCCTTGTAATGGTTTCGCTTGTCGTGGTCGGTCATTTTGTTGCACAATGCACATCTTCTTAGCTTTTTAGGTTGAGTTGCCGTTTCAATAGAGTTTTTCATCCGCGTAGATCTCTTGCGGCCTTTCGTTTGCCATATAATGGGATCCAAAGGCTGGATATCATTGTCGTCTTCCTCCCCCGACTCATCATCTTCTGATCCCGTCGTAGGCTCAGTGTCAACCGCATTACTGACTGAAGCTGCTTCCAACTGGTCGAGGATGGGCTCTTGTTGCTGAGCTACCTCGAGGAGATGTTTATATCCGACCATTGTAGCAGCACCCTTTACGAACAAACGGGTGAACATCATCACCAGATGATTATACCGCAACGTCTCTGATTCTTCAAAGTCAGTATACGGGTGCTCCGGAAAGGCAATGGTACCGTGCAACCTGTTTGCACCTTTCGTCCACCGTGGCAAGACGTATTTATCGGGGATTGTCCTGATATTCTTCTGGGTGAAAAATCGCAGAATGTGTCTACACAGGATGCCATGGAACTCAAACTTCTTGCAAACACATGTCACCGAGTCCGTCAATGTGTCGTGGCTCACCGTATAAATTATGCGCAGCTTCTCAGGGACGAGGTCATTCACGAGCGAATAAACCTTGTACTCACGCGTAGACTTTTCTGCCACCTTGTTTATACAGTATCGTCCTAATTTTCGCAGCTCAACTTGGTATAGTAGGAAGATCTCCTTCGTATAGACTTTGGCACCGTTCAGCTCCAGCGGGGTCTCAAGCAACCTTCTCCTTTGTTTGTACGTGGTTGCAAAGTCTGCAGCCCTTTCTTTCACGAATAACGACGCAACCGCTTTTTGTGCGGATGTGACGAAACTCTTCAAATTGGTAGTTGTACCCACATAACTATCGAACGTGGCATTCATAGATTCACTCATGCCCGTCGTTTTCATGCCCGCAGAAAAATGCCTCCTCGTGTAAACGCCAATCCATTGCTCTTTGAGCTCGTACAAGTGCTGGAGCCACTCGTTGTCTTGCAATGAGTAATCCTCAACAAGCTTTTCCCACCTCTCCTCAAATTCCTCAATCGTTAACGACTTGTTAACGCACTTGTCAAAATCCTGTTTAAAGTCTGGATACTTTGCATACACGTGATGCAAACGTTCAGGGTATTTGTTGCTTATGTGCCAAGTGCACAAGTTGTGTCGAGTATCTGGGAAGACGGTAGCAATAGCCTTCTTCATTGCCAAATCTTGATCGGTGATGATAACTTTCGGTGCTTTGTTGTTCATGGCTTCCAGCCACGCCCTAAACAACCATTCAAAAGAACTCTCGCTCTCGTCCCTTAACAAGGCGAACCCGAACAGGATGGAGTGATAATGATGATTGACCCCCGTGAAAGGGGCGAACGGCATCGAGTACTTGTTGGTACGGTATGTGGTGTCGAAAGTCACGACATCCCCAAAATGCTTATAAGCAAGCCTCGAACGACCGTCGACCCAAAAAATTATGCTAACTCGATGCTCGTCGTCAAGTTTATAATCGAAGGTAAACTGCGGGTCCTCCATCTGCATCCGTTTCAATAGGCTCATTGTGGATTGAGCATCATTGAGGTCATACGCGGCTCGTCTATGGGTTCGGACCGCGTTACGAACGTCTGTCGTGTTAAAGTTTAAATTTTGAATTCCCCCAGCCTGTTCAGCAAGAACATTAACAATCTCGGTAGGTCCTATCCGCGCATCGCTCATTGTGTGAATTAGGCTCCTCGCGACCTTACCCATCTTCTTGTGTTGATGCATCTGACTCACCTTAGAAGGGGTTACTAACGGGTGATTGTGTGCCAGTTCCAGGCTGGTAATAAGCCAATGATCTTGCTTGGGTTTATAGCTTACGAACATCTTGACCTGGCAATTCGTGCGCGCAAAGCAGTCCCGTCTTCTACGCGAATATCCTATTTCGTCATCACTGTCATCGTTGCCTACGCGTGTCTCATTTTGCACTGGGTTTCTGCCCCTATGACACTCGTATAAGCGAGAGCATATCTTTTTCGTTACGTTGCTTGTTCTTGTAGTCTTTATTCTAATGCCAAAACCAACCCTCAATGAATACGCTCGAAAACATTCTCCAGCTTCTTCCAATGTTTGAAACGTTCGTCCTAGATACGGATCACTAGCATCTACGGGGTGTTGGAGCTCGACACGAAATCATACATTGTGAAACAAGACCTATGTAGAAATAGACTACGCTTAACAATCAAATGACATTTTCAACTGAAAATATTTCTCAAAATTATATTGGCGAATAGACCAATTTAGGATGACAAATATACCATATACATAATCTTAAAGTGTCTCCCATTTTGCTAATTATAGATTTATTGAAGACAACAAATTAAAATTACTAAGATAAATAGACAAATTCATCATGCCAAAATACAACAAACATATCTCAAAAAATTCGAATTTAAATAGGATACATGTGTCGAAGTTAGCGAACATCAAAAAAATCAAAATTAACTACAATGAATTTGTTTAAAGTTAACAAATTAATTTCTAGAACATCACAAGTTGATGAATAGAGTGACAAATTTCTAGAACATCCCAAAAAATCTATATTTTTTTGTCCAAAAAACAAATTATATTTTATTAGTCAATCCACCCAAAAAACTTTTGAGATCACAAACTTACCTTACTTGAGTGAAGCTTGAAGCAAGTGTTACTCGAAGCTTGAGGGGAGCTGAAAATGGAAACAAGTGAATCTGAAAGAAAAGAAAATTTTGCTAAAAGAGCTGAGAATTAGGGAACTTTTGGGTATAAGGGTAATATTGTCCGCTACACTGTATAGCGGACAGAATTGCCGACAACTCTGCCACGTGCAGTTCCTGACATGTGTCAGGGAGACTTTCTTGGTGAGCGACGGGACAGTTCCTGACATGTGTCAGTCGAAAGGCCGTCCGCTACACAGTGTAGCGGACGTCTTTTTCCTGACACATGTCAGGACAAGAAAGTCGTCCGCCGCATAGTGTAGCGGACAGGGGAGGAGGGGCAAAATGGTAAAAAAGACTGTCTGCGACACTATGTCGCGGACGACTGACAGTTTTTGAAAAAAAAATGATATGGGCCGTCCATCTTTTCAGGATGGACGGCCAGATCGCGCTTGCAAAATACCCTATTTTGCTAGCGCTCTCAACGGATCAGCTCCATATATATATATATATATATATATATATATATATATATATATATATGGGGGCTGATCCAGTGCTAGCGCTAGTAACTTAACCCAAGTTGCTAGCGCGATCTGGCCGTCCGCGGGCGAGGATGGACGGCCAGATCGCGCGCCACAACAGCGAATTTTTTCACTGTCCACTACATAATGTAGCGGATGGTAAATTATCGTCCGCTACATTATGTAGCGGACGGCCTAACAGCGCTAACAACTTGCTAGCGCTAGCAGTGGATCACGATCATATATATATATATATATATATATATATATATATATATAGTTTGTTTTCTTTACCATTTTATTCAACTGTCTTTGCATTGTAAGGCCAATTATCGATATGAAATAAGACTTGGCATAAATGCACTCAAATTCTAACAAAAGTACTCGAAAAACAGTCGTGCAAAATCGCGACGAGACAACGACGGTTTACAACCTCATTAGGCGCCGCTATTTTTTTTATTCATAAAAAAAAAAATTAGCATAGTTTGGTTTTACTTTAGATGCTGTTGTTATATGTTTTATTTTATTGCATTGTTTATCGGAAGGGGACGACATCCGACTATTTTTTTACTTGCCTTTCAAACATATTTTGTAACCCCTTTGTTAATCTTGGTATATATTTTTAAGGCTTAATTGCACTGTAAACCCTATGTTTGGCAAAGAATTACAACCAAAACTCTAAAGTTTAAAACTCGACACACAAGACCCCAATGTTTGCCATCTGTTGCAATATCACGATATCACTAACGGGAGTCAACGATTCCGTTACTTTTCAAGGATACTTTTGTCTTTTCAGGTCATTCTTAATATTATTTCAGCATAAGTCATATCTCAACCAACTTCGACGGCCCAGATCGAAACATGTGTCATTATGATTTCTTTCTTTCTTTTTAACTTTTCTTTTCTTTTCTTCTCCATCCCTAAACGCCGCTGGCTGCTCCTCCTTCTGCCGCAACCTAACTCCACCCCACCCACCCACTGTATCATCGTCATCAACCCACCAACACCATTTCAGACGACACCCAACCACCACCACAACATCCACCAACCACCGCCAAATCCATCGCCTGCACCAACCCACCAACGCTGCCGTCCTTGATCTACCACCACTACCACCATCGTATCACCCCCATAGCACCACCATCACTGGCCGTTGTAAAGCCCAAAGACCCTAACTCCATCCTAATCAGCCACCGTATCACCACCATGAACCCATTAACATCATTTCAGACGACCACCCAGCCGCCACCACAAGACCCACCAACAACTGTAGATCTGCTCAGATCTGAAGCCACCATCACAATCGAACCAGCATTATCCCCTGGTTGTGATTTTGGATGTTCGTGGTACTGAAAAGTGCTGCAATGTGAATGAAGATTTTTATTCAAGCTATTGATGTATAGTGAGATTATGTATTGTGGGATTATGGTGGTGTATGTCTCTGGTGTTTGGTGGTGGTGGGCTGGGATAAGCAAGGATTGAAGACGAAGATAACATATTAATAAGAACTAATGGATTGACCATCTTACCCTTGATAACTAACGGATTTTCTCATGTCTGTTAGTGATATCCTGATATTGCAACAGATGGCAAACCTTGGGGTCTTGTGTGTCGAGTTTTAAACTTTGGAGTTTTGGTTGCAATTCATTGTCAAACATAATGTTTACAGTGCAATTAAGCCTATTTTTAATCTTCTCTCAAATAAAATAAAATAAAAATCTATACCCTCGAACCGTGAGAATTCATGTGCATCGTGAACGATCACAACGACTCTCGTGACAAACTTTACTTTGAGTATTTACTTTTAATTTACTTTTTATGGGTAAAATCACCACATAAGTCAAAAATTGTACTCCTTGCAATAATAATAATAATAGAGTAGTAGGAGTACTGTCATGAGTGCTTTTGTATCACTGTCAGATATACGGCGCCGCGGGGCCCTTTCAGACACCACCGGTTCTCCAAAACGCGGAATATATATGATACATTCATGGCTCCTCCAGTGGGAACACCCCACCCGGAAAGAACTTTTTCTTCCTTTGATCAACATTAAAGAACATCTCTTTTGTGTACAACTATAATAAAGAATTCTCTGATCGTGATTTGAGTAAAGCAGATTTCAACTTAAGGTGAAAAAGGAGTGAAGAGCAAGTTGCCGGAATCTCGGATAAAAGGACACATTCCTTATGTTCTGCTCTCACTCTTTCTCAGTTCAGCACTTTAGCTAACCTTGTGCACTGTGTGTAGAGAGAGAAGGTTGTGAGAAGGGAGAGAGAGAGAGAGAGAGAGACTGGATTTGGCTGTTGTGAGGATGGCTTGGAGCTCAACGAGAAGCAAATGGGTCTCTGTGTTTCTGTTCCTCATGGCTCATTCAGCTGCTGTTCTAGCAGAAGATGGTATGTTTTCTTCTTCTCTCCCTCCCCATGTCTTCACAATGTCACCAAAAACTTACTTTCCTAGGTTGATGGTTCTTGGGATCTGATGTGCTCTAATTAATCCTACAATGTCATTAATTTTGCTTGTTATTTCTTGCAAATCTATTGAATGGTATTGCTGTCATTTTGCAATTGGACTTCAAGATTGAAATCCCAATTTCTTCCTATCCGGGTTTTGCCCCTGTTGAGTGATTGTTGTGGAGGATTGGAGGTTCAGGGGTTCAGCCTGAAATTTGTTGCTCTTTTGGTGATCCTTTGTCTTCTACCATGTTCATACCATCTTGGGCTGTGACGATGACTTGCAGTCTTGTAGATTTAAACACTGTGGGCCCCACCATTCTCATCATTCACTGAGCGTTCCTTCGGAAACCCTCTTTGTAGCTAGCCTGCTCAGTCAGGCATTGCGTGCCTTCTTTACTTCTTCACCAATACCCTTTGCTGGTCCCAGGTCTTCCATCTTCCCTCTTTCTTCCCTTCAATTTTTAGAATACGAATTTAATAAATGGCGAGAGACCCTTGCACTCGGTTTCTTTGTTTACACGACGGGAATGAGTCGAAAAGAATGAAACATTCGGGTACTAGTAATGACATTTTTGAGCTCATGAACTTGGTTCAGCCCCTTCTGAGGCACTAATGCCAGTATTATGGGAGTAATTCTCAGGGAAAATGCTTTTTTAAAAGTCAAATTTTTTTTCTTAATACGGTCCTCTTCCGAAACTGAGTTCAATCCTTCACTTAACTCATTCACTAGGAAATGGAAGGATAATGACATTTCAAACCTGGTTCATTGGATGGTGCTTGTTGAGGAGACAAATTAAATTGTACTAACAAAGTAGGTAGATCAAATTATATAGTGGGCCTTTGACAGAATCTTAACATGTGGGTGTAAGAGAACTGGAGAAAGATGTTCAAGTTAGGAGTACATGATCAAAGGAGATGATCTTAAACATATCTTGGGAATCTTCATAGGCATTTGCCAGTATCTCATCTCATGGCTACCATGAACCGGTACCAGTTGATACAACCTGAACTTGCACAGCTTTGAGAGGCAATGTGATCAAAAGGTTGCACCACAAATTACTAATGGGATTAACTAATTAGCATCTGCTGCCATCTAACCTCCTGGTCAATCACCCACACGGCCTCACCGCCTAAAAAATGGTAACTGGTTGATATTTTTTCATCTCTAGTATATTTAATCAGTGACAATTTTCGAAATCTCTACCAACAAAAAGTGGGGTTGTTTAAGCGTATCCTAACATATTCTTGAGTGTTCGCTTCATTTTTTTTTAATTTTCGTGTGAGCATGACCAAGTCCCAGTTGAATGCGTTGCATGGCTGTGATTCAGGACCATTACATCTATAAGCAACGAGGTCCTCCTACCACTATCTACAGACTGCATTATGTGACTGTCGATCCGTATCCACATATTCCACCATCGAACTCGTGTACACTATTAGTTGGTAATGACGCATTCAGCTATACTATGGCTTTATCAAGCGAGAACGGGAACAAGAGCGAGATAGCGATATTATTATTAAACAAACAGTTTCCATTGTTAAGGTCATCTGGTTTGTTTAGGGGGGTACCATACTGCCACGACCAAGAGAAAGCGTGTACCGCTTAACAGTGACCCATGTCTGCCGAGAAAGGATAAAGTGGTTTGGTTTGGCCGAGAGAGCAACAGTTCGTCACGGAGGTCTTTTGTCCACTACTCTTTTGTAGCGTACCGCGTTGTGTCTTTAGAGCTGTGATCTTGATTCTTGGACCAAGGTTGTGGGTTCCAACGCCGCTAACAGGTGAGGGGATCTTGGTTAAAGTTGGGATGGGACTTGGCCTTATTCTTGTGTTCCCTGTGGGGCTCTATTATGTTCACGCCTTTACTTAATCAATGAAATGGATTTCTTTGTCATGTTGATAGATTAAACCAAACCGTCCATTATTTTACAAAAGCAAAGGTGACAGAAAATAACTTAACTTTGTTTGGTTGGTGGTAGTATTTGTACGGTCGATAATGTTCTCATGTTGCATAACCTGTTGATATGCAGGAAAAAAATTTGGCTGCAAATGAAGGTCACTAAACATACTTAGTGCCTTTTAGTTGGTACTGTAAAAAAAATGCTGTTAAAAATTGTCGTTAAAGATGTCAGCGGAAAATGTCGCTGAGAAAATTTAACGACATATTAAGTGTTACTATATGAAGGGTTGTACCTTATTCCTTCTACTGAGTTGTTGCCAAATTTTATTCGCTATGCGTATATGATTGTTTTACCTGTGTTTACGACTGTATATTCTTGTGGCAAAAGTTGTAATTCTGGCATTAAACTAGACGAGGTCTTTGTGGCAAAAGTCGTATGTGATGGAATTAAGCTAGCAAAAAATGAGTAAGGAAAATGGACGCTAATTCTTGTAGCAGAAGGAGACAAAAAAAAATACTTGAATGAAATGACGTCACAAAGATGAGATCGTGATATAATCTTGACTCATATTGCTATAGAATTGTTTATTACTACTCCTTCCGTCTCATATATTTTGATCAATTTTATTTTTTGAGCCGTCTTACAAAAATTGTTCATTTTCGAATGAAAAAAAATTATAAGTACTTTTATATATTTACTCTTTTTATTTTTTTTATCTTTTCACATTTAAATCTCCATCAATTTATCTACTTTGTACGCCAAATCGTATTTATTACTGAGCATTGCCGGTTAATTTGAAGTTTCAAAACTAAATCAACATCAATAAAATTATTTCTTACAGGGCTGCTGCTCAACGGTGATTTCGAGACCGCGCCATCAGGAGGCTTCCCGAGCGTGAGGTCAGGCTTGGACCCCACCACCACAATCCCGAGCTGGAAATCAAACGGCACCGTCGAGCTCGTCGAGTCCGGGCAGAAGCAGGGCGGGATGATCCTCATCGTGCCACAGGGTGCGCACGCGGTCCGGCTCGGAAACGACGCCGAAGTGAGCCAACAGGTGAAGGTCCAGAAGGGCACGCTCTACTCGATATCCTTCAGCGCGGCCCGCACGTGCGCCCAGCTAGAGTCACTCAACGTGTCGGTCCTGCCGGCGTCACAGACCATCGACCTGCAGACGCTGTACAGCGTGCAGGGCTGGGACACGTACGCGTGGGCCTTTCAGGCGGAGTCGGACGACGCGCGGGTGGTGTTTAGGAATCCCGGGATGGAGGATGACCCCACGTGCGGGCCCATCATCGATGACGTTGCCATCAAGGAGCTCTTCACTCCTGATAAGGCCAAAGGTCAGTGTTATTCAGTGGGTCCCAAGTTATGGCACATTTTGGTCAAGGCAGTTCAATGGGGAACTTTGACCATGCGCCCACAGGGCCCATAAAAGGACGATGATACCACATAAATGCATTTTAGAACTATAATTATGAACACCATTGCTAAAACTTTTTAAGTAGCATCTGTCGCTAAAGCTGTTAGAAGATCCTTAGCTGGTCCAGATCATTGGTGCGGGTCATCTAGAACTGCGCGACGTATGGTAAAATAACTTTCTCGCGCTAGTCTTCCTTGATCTAACGGTTTAATGATTGGGACCAATGATCAGATACCATATAATATTACTCACGCTCTAGAGCCGAGGGCGAGGGTGTGATCCAAGATCACAAATCTTACCCTCCTCAAACATGCCAAGCTTCCAAGTTTGCGAAGCATTTGCATTAATTGGACAACCTACTAGATTGAGGTCTAGTGCCTCGAAATTATGTCACATTTTTTCGTTTAGAATATCAATAAGCTCTAAACACTACTAGGGACACCAAAATTTTGTTTATTGTGATCTTGCATTACTGATTAATTCTATAATCTGCATAGATAATGTGGTTCTTAATGGCGATTTTGAGGAAGGACCATGGATGTTCAGAAATGCTTCTCTAGGCGTCTTGCTCCCGACTAACCTTGATGAAGGAACGTCCTCGTTACCCGGTTGGATAGTTGAATCGAACAGGGCAGTCCGATACATAGATTCTTATCATTTCAGCATTCCTCAAGGCAAGCGTGCCATTGAGTTGCTTTCGGGCAAGGAAGGCATAATTTCCCAGATGGTGGAAACCACGCCGAACAAGCCATACAGAATGACATTTGCGCTAGGCCATGCTGGGGACTCATGCAAGCAACCTCTAGCAGTCATGGCCTTTGCTGGAGATCAAGCCCAGAATATCCATTACATTGCCAATGCTAATGCCACCTTCCAAACTGCTAATCTGAATTTCACCGCCAAGGCCGAGAGGACACGTGTCGCGTTCTACAGTGTGTACTACAATACGAGGAGCGATGACATGAGCTCTCTCTGTGGGCCAGTGGTGGATGATGTTAGGGTGGCTCTCTCAGGGTCTTACAGAAATAGGCTTGGGTTAGGGTTGATGCTTGGTTTAGGGCTGTTTATGTTGGTTTTGGTTTAGGGCATGGATTTGTTTGTTAAGTAGGTAAGCTTGATGTGCTGTTTATGCATGGGACTGATGGTAAACCATGTCCTGTGCCTATGTTGTATGTGAGTTTTGGTTGTTAAACATTGCTTCAAGAAATGAGAATGGTTTGACCACAAAAATCTAGAGTTGTGTCCCTTCCCAACCAGCAGTAGCTCGTCTCTGCTGCTGCCACGGTGGCTTTCCCATCTTGGCAACCCTGAAGTGAATCCAAAATAACAGAGGAAGGGAGCGATGACAATGGACGGATGAAAGCAGTGGTTGGGATTTTCTGGTGCTTCATCGTCTCTTTCCTTTATTAACATTTTGAAAACAGATCAATGAAAAAAAAAATTATCGTGTTCTATCTCATATTGTTTGTGATGTACTGTGTCAATACAAGCCTAATCGCTTGCTTTAGAGTCGTGTTTTCAACTACCGGGAAGGTGTTGGATGACGGAAGGAGTCGACTTAACTCCAAATTATTGAAGTTACGTATTTGTTAGAAGAATTATCTTGATGCTAAATATCGAGAGCAAAATAAACCAATTGATAATAGGAAAAATAACAATTACAGCGTTGAAGATCTTCAAATGATTAGCTTTTCTAAACTTTTTAGAATTTATTTTTGTCAAAATATAGTTTTTATTATCGTTGTAGATATTTTTCAAACAAATTAAATATATTTAAAGTAAAAGCACATATAAACATGCTTCACTCTTTTGAACAATTAAATTATGTTATAACTTTAAAAAGTAGGTGACTTCGCCTCTTTGTTTATAAAAAGCCGGTTCGAAGCCCAGATTAAAGGATGAGAATCTTTAAACAAATCTATCATGGATTTAAGTTAATAGCCATATTGAAAAGATTAAAAAGGATTTTAAAAAAGTTTAAATTTTTGGGTAGGCTCGGGCCTGGCGCAAGCCCGACCCTCAATTTTGGCTAAGGGCTTATACTAGGGCTCTGCCCTTATATTCTTGAGGGAGCCCGACCTGTTTTCTCAAGGCCCGTCGCAGCCCGCTTTGCTGCAAAGCCTGTTGGGCCCACACTGGCCAGCCCAATCCTGGCCCGTTTGACACATTTATTCTTTTTCCTCACTCATACCAGCACCACCATGGCAGATCATCAGCCTCTTCTATAGTCACCATGAAGAACCACATCTCACCGTCGTAGCCACCACTAAGAACAAACGTAATAACTAACCACCATGGCCATCACTAAGATCTCCGATCTCATCTCCACTATTCCATCGTGACTCGCATAGCCACCATAAAATCATCTCAGAATCGCCTAAATGACCACCATCACCACCGTAGTGCCAACCATGACCATTGGTCTAATTCACACCCACACCATTAGACCATTCTCTTACTACCATCTTTCACTATTCGTCTATCAACAACCATCATCAGCCACACATCACCACCTAAAGCGGCCCTCAACAATCCTAGTAACCACCACCAATCTTGTTGGTGTTCACTAGGCATGCATACAAACTGAGTTCGAGCCAAACATGAGCATGTTCGAGTTCGGTTCGTATACTTTCAAGTATGTTCAAACTCGGGCTTGTCTTCATTACTTTTCGAAAACTAATGTTTGAACTTCGTTCGAGTTTGTTACCAAAAAACTTGGGCTCAACACAACAATCTACTATTATAGATGATGGCGAGGATCGTCCTCGTTCAACAATCTACTATTAGTGCAAAAATCATGAGGTATAGATTCTCTAGCAAAAAGTTTTATAAATTGGTTTATTTATTTATTTGAGAACGTTTAGAACTGTAATTCAATATGACTCGTCAGTATGGGGAATCGAACTCGGGACCTCGAGGTCATTCCTTGAGGCTCTTTGCCACTTCCATCACCTCTTGGGGTTTATAAATTGGTTCCTTATAAGAGTCCGTTGGTTCACAAAAACCCATTGTTCAAGGTCACTTTTAATGGCATCTATTCTATATTTTTTTTTTCTTGCATTAAGAATGATGACATGGAAAAAAAAAATTCGGTCACCTTTAGTGATGTGTTTCTCCATAGATTTTTTATGTAATGAATCTCCTCGTGATGGAGGTTTTGGGCATACATGAGCCTCTGTCCTTTTTGAGAATATCTAAGTTGTGGGATTAGTGGGCTGTCTTGGCCTTTTAGATGTCTTTTTTGCATGCAAAACTTTCCCAAAATACCGTGGTTCTGTTCTTTAGGCCTCAAATGGGTTTTAGCAAAGATACGTGATGGTGACCCTCTCCCTCCCAATTAGCCTTCATGGATTCTTTAAATTCAAGTGATCCAACCATCTGGCTTCCATCTTGAATGGTATGTTAACTTTAAGTAGGCCGGAGACGCGTAAATTTAGGATTGTTGATGTTATGAACATAGTATCAGGAAAGAGGGTAATGGCAAGACTTTTACTTCCACTGTTTCAGGTGAGCTTGGTACCGTTGCATCTTAAGTCCATAAGGCTACATAAGTTCATGAGTTTCTCGCACCTGCTATATATGAAGCTTCAGGCGACCCTGCATAGCCTCCTTTAAAGTCTCCTGCAAGCATCTAGGGAACCTTAATTCCATGAGTGTGCTCCGTCAGGTTCCCCCAAGAGATGTCCCTCACACTAGCATCGAGACTGGCATAAACAGTCGAAAGGAGCAAGGAGGCACATTGAGCCTTACTAACTTACATATGGATAACGTGATTGCTGACCTCAATGGGTTTCACCATAACTCCGGAGGCCCCCCAGATGACCCAAAGTTCCTCCAGATTTGGCAATAGGGTTATGTAATACCCTAATCCTGTTATACTTTTAACGGGTTAATACAATTTTTTTAGCGACGGATTAGTGAACATTAATCTTTGTGATCTTTAACGACAAATTTTTAGAAACCATAAGTTATATCATAATGATAGCAGTTATAGGTGATATGGATTGATATCTTTAGCGACGATTAGCGTTGACGATATTTCTAGAAAACTTAAAAGACATTTTTTATGCATTATAGTTAGCGTTGATATTTTAGCGGCAACATTTAGCAAATTTTTTACTAAGCCGTACGCAATTTATGATAGTTAAAGGGATATTTAAATAATTAAATTTACAGATTAGAGTATTGAATAATTAAAATACTTTAACAAAATCTGATTTTATTTAAGAATGATCGATATCAACTCCTCAAATTTTAAAAAATGAAAGAAAAAAAAAAGGAAATGAAAGTGGAGAGAATTAAGTGAGATTTTCGGTTACCAAAGAAGAAGAGCAGACTTGCTCTTTCGATTACCAAAGAAGATGAGCAACTTGCTCTTTCGGTTACAGAGAGAAGAAGAAAGAAAAGAGAGAGACATATATTCGCTTACAGAGAGAGAATCAGAGAAGAAGAAGGGGAGAGAGAGAGAGAGAGAGAGAGAGAGGCAAAGAGAAAGAAAAGGGAGGGAGAGAGAGTTGCCGACAAGTATTTCCGGCGAATGCAGCGACGAGATTTTAGTAAGCTTCTTGGATTTTTTTTTAAATGTCTTTTATGTATATGGCAGCATATATGTACAATGTGTGTGTGTGTGTGTATTGGTTAGTTTTACTGAGAAAAGGGGAAGGAAGGCGGGGCTCGTGAGGAGGGCAATCATGGTGACTGTTGTGGTTGTGCGCGGTGGCGTACAACTAGAAGTATGTGGGTTTTATGGCCTAAAAAGGGGCTGTGCCGTGAAGTTTTGGTGAGGGAGTGTCATGGTTGCCGTTAGAGAGCCAGTGGGTTGTCGTGAACCTGTCCTTAGGGTGCCGTTACGGGTTCGGACAAGGGGACTGCACGGCTGTCCTAAGGCAGTGGTGCAACAGTATAAAGGGGTTTATTTTTGGGGTAAATAGGGAATGATCCTCTCTACTTTACACGTTGTGCGTTTTTTCCCCCTCCACTTTAAACTTAAGCACTAAACCCCCCCCCAACAGTTTAAGAAAATAGGCACGGTTGACAGAACTCATCCAAGTTAGCTGCATTTTTTTGAGGGAATGAAATAGCGCCCAAAAGGTATTTTTTTTAAGACCAAAATGACCTTCTCGTCACAAACTTCGTTCCTTACCCTCGTTTCTTTTCTAATAACTTCCAGCAGCCTCTTTGATGCTCTACCAATAACCTCACAACTACATTTGGGTTCTCTACCCACATATCTCTGCCATAATGGATCACAATGTCACGCCAAAAATGTGGAATCAACATACGGTGAGACGACATAGGCAAGGGTGATTCCAATCGCAGTGGCATTGACTGGACCGGTGGCATCGAGGTGGTGCGCATATCGATGGCGGCGATCGGGAGGGGCCGATGGTTGGAGGTCCCTGACGGCGGCCGGTGATTGGATATGGACCAGCGTCGGTTACGGTGGACCGATCTGGACGAATGAGTGACGGCCAACATCGATCCGTGCGCTTTTTCAAAATACCGGCGATGCTGGTGCTGGCTGTGACGGGTGCGTCATCTGGGCTAGTAGCTGTGGCCACCGACAGCGGTGCTTCACTCGGCCATCTCCAAAGTTCTTCTATCTCTCTCTCTCTCTCTCTCTCTATTTGGGTTTGATTGTTGTTTCCGATGTGTGGCTGATTCGGCAGCTTAGCGGTGACGGTGGTGTTGGCGGTGATGGCCTCGCCAGTCGCCGGTGGCTATGATGGTGCACCGCTCGATCGGCGCAGAGCTGCTCGGTAGAGATATGTGGGTAAAGATATCTGGGTAGGGTTTGGTTAAAGGTAATGAGAACGCAAGATGAAAAATATGAGGGGTTAGTCTCTGGTTTTCTGGTTTTGATAGCAGATGAAAGGGGAGAAGGCAGAGAGATTGAGAAGCTTTGGGCAGAGAGTTACGGCAAAATTAACTGGATATATGAGAAGGATAAAAATGACATTTGACATAGATCTGTTACGTCACGTTAACTGTGCTCAATTTCGGTAACTGTGGGGGGGTTTAGTGTTTAAGTTTGAAGTTGAGGAGGGCAAATCGCACAGCGTGTATAGTAGAGGGGGTCATTATCTATTTTTCCCTTTATTTTTTGGGGAATTTCTGTGTGTGCAATTGGGGAATGTGGGGGTAAAGGGAAAGGGCAATGAGTGAGTGATGTGCTTGTGTATGTGAGTGTAGAACATGAGAGAGAGAGAGAGAGAGAGAGAGAGAGAGAGAGGACCCATTGCCGTGAGGCAGTGGGTCTGGAAGGTGTAGTGTGTGCCGCGGGATGTGCTGTGTGTAATGAAGGTGTGTTATGTGTGTGCATAAAAAAGGAGAAAATTGTAGGTGTGTTCAATTGTAGGTGTGTTCAATTGTAGGTGCGTGTTTGTGTGTGCATAAAAAAGGAGAAGGGGCATAGAGAAGCAGCACTGTTGCTTTGGTGTTGGGTTTGCATGTGTATGTTTGAAGGGACGGATGCAGAAAGAATAACCGCGGGGGCCAAAAATTCATAACATAAAAATATTTAGCAGATTCAAGTTCACATAAAAGACAAAAAATTAAAAAATATATTATAATTAGTCTTCATATTAAATAAGTTAAGTGCAAAATAGATTGCTCACCCACGTCAATTTAACTACCAATTCTATAGTAATTTTATTGCCCATAGTGATTTATTTAACTTGGTAAGGTTAGTCAACAATAAATTACTAATCTTTACATGAAAGAAGCTTAACTCTTAATGTATAGATGTAATATTAATGTAATTATCAATTGTATGAGTACAATAGTAACGTATAAGTTAACATACAATAAGAATTTAAACTAAAAAAATTGATTTTGATATATTGGTTTTTTTTTTTTTTTTTTGTAATATAAATTTTTAGAATTTGAAATTTGGAAGAATGAAGATAGAGTAAGGGAATGAGAAAGACAAATATATGACGGTCGGTGGCACAAAGAGTAAAAAATACAACAAAATAAGACTCAAATTAATTAATATTATAATATAATGACATTTTTGTATGTTTATCCATTAACTAATAAGTTTTAAAAAAGGGTTTACCCAAAAGTTGGGGGGTGCCATGGCCCCCCTTGGTCAGGTGGGAGGTCCACCCCTGTGTGTTTGTGAGGAAGGTGAGTGTATTATTAGTGTATATATACGTGAGTATTGTGTATGTAAGAGGGGAAAAAAAGAACGTGAGTGGACCTCTGTGTGTGTTTGAGTTTCTGGTCAGCGAGTAGAGAATAGAAAGGAAGAAGAAGAAAAAAGTGGATAAGTGGGTTAAGAAGTGGAGTGGTACACTGTGTTTCACAGTTGTATCACCTGGCTGTTGGTGTCATAGGGTTATCAAAAAATGCTGAAACTTTACAAAAAGGTTCTTAGGGCAATATTAGAATTACTATTAAAATTTCATATTTTTCTGACATAGTTTGGTGTTTTTAATAATTTCCGCAACTTTAGTTTTTCTACAATTCATTTGGAGTCTTTGAAATTCTTAATAAATTCCAGGAAACATTCTGTAATGTTTTTATGATATAAAGAAGTTTTGGTTTCAGTTTCATAATTTTTAGAATTCATTTGGTACTAAATCAGTATTGCATTTGAGTTACCTAAACGTATGATTTTCAAATGGTTTTGATGGTTTTTATTTCAATTTCTATATTATCCTTATATATTGTAAAGCTATCATAAAGTTTATGAGATTTTGGTTTGCGCTAGAAGTACTAGTTTTTATTTTTGGGGGTTTTCTGATATTTAATAAACTTGTTATGTTGTTTTAAGCCGTAAAAGTATTTTATAAGGATTTATTATGAATTTGGGGTGTCTTAATGCCTTATAAAAAGTGCCGAGATATCAGTTAATAGGTTGGCTGTCCGAGAGATCCGTTTCGTTTTGGTTTAGATTGAGTGTGTCGGAGTGAGTAATTAGCATAGGGATTCATGGAGTTATATAAGACTGAAATTTGTTCTGATAATTAAATTGCCAATTTAAGTTAGCTCGAGGATTTTGGAACAAGGTTGAATAGTGGTTTATAGCTTAGATTGAGGTAAGAGATTTTTATCTGAACCAAACTCCTCATAATTGATTTCCCGTGTTATTCTGATTTGTTATCGCTATTCATTTGGATTCTGTTATGTTGATAAAATTGCATTGTTTGCCCTAAAAACATGCTTTGAGCTTTAAACGTTTGTTAAAAATTCTTATCGATGCTCATTATTCATTACTCATTGAGTATCGATCTATTCATTGAACTAGTGATTATTGTATTTGTTATATTGACATGAGATTCTGTATTGCTGTGTTTTGATGGGAGTTGGTGTGTATTAAAGGAATTGGTGTGTATATATGCATATGTATGTAGTTATCAGTGTTAGTGAGCATCACTTTTGTGGCTTTGCTAAATGTTTCCCTGCACTGCCTGTGTGACTTTTCAATTCACTCATGTTCAATATGATATGCATTGTTTACAGTGTAATTGCAATTGTTTTCATTGTTATCTAATTAAAGGGACAAAGTCGAACCTCTTTCCTTATTACTTTTGAAGTGAATATGTTAATCGTTTGTACTCATCCACTGAATTTTGAGTGACCTTATTGAATTCTCAAAAGCTCACCTCTTTTTTTTCTGTTTAGTTCTACGGGTAATAAACAACAGTAGGATACTTGGAATGGTTAGAGCTTGGTTTTGAAGTTGGTGTAGATTTTTACTAGTTGTTAGCTAAGCCCATGCGAGGGAATTGTTATGTAAACTATTTGTATCGAGTACTTTGATTTAGTTTTTTCATATAAGAGCAATACATTGAGAAATCAAGACATTGTAGAAGCTCTGATATACGTTTAAATTTTTTTTTATCGAATTGAGGTGATTAAATGATTAAGTATTGATCGATTGATTGACTCATGCTTCAAAAATTCTGGGGTGTCATAGGTTAACAATACATCTCTCAGTGAATCCCACATTTTGAAAGAAGCTACCCATGGTTGCGAGTGCCACCTTGGGCTCCGTGATAACAACAATGGCCGATTTATGCTTAAAGACAAGCTTTTCTGAAGTGGTTTTGAAATCTACTGTGTCGCCCCACGAACACTCCAACAAAGGATACATATTGAATTAAAATTCTAGGACTTAATAGATAGATACGCAGCCACCATTCTCACCCGGGGTTAGTCAGGGAAAGAATGCGGGATAGTTCCCTGGCATTAAGGGGATAACGTGTGGTGGCTCAAGGATCGACGAGTTGGAAATAGGGCAAAGGGTTTCTCTAGGTTAGGGTTAGCTATACCGTGGGAGTTGTTTGGGATTGCAAAATTGTGCCTAGGGTAAGCAAGAGTATTAGGTCAGGACTAAGTGCTTCTGAGGCGTCATAACCACTGAAAATGGTTTGGTATTTTTGTGGTTGATTCTTTGGTCCATTATCTTCGGCTTTGGCCTTTTGTGAGAATGCCTCTAACAAAGTGACTACAACGACTACGCAAACACATATTCACAAATCTTAGCGTGCGAGAAAAAACTTTCAATGACATGGTGTAACCGATAGTAAGATGATAATAGAGTCGGATTATTACTTTTTATTGTATGTGAATCACTTTATCATTAGATATCATTCGTCCTTTACATAGCGTGGTCTCAATCATTGTTATGACCGTTACACTATAACATCTCGATTATCATTACATGTGTGCAATCATTCTATCAAACTTTTTTCAAATAAAAGTTTCGACTGCTACTCGGATAGAAGGAAGATAATTACGACACTTTATACAGTGATAATAAATGATCGATAAATATTTTTATAACTTTATCTAGTGATGCTAAAAAATGCAGTTACGAATTATTGGTGAAAGTGATAATAAGAATATATATATATACTACCTATAAAAGTATGAATCTTGTAAATTATTTGTTCCATTTTTGGCCTCTGTAAATTACTCCAATAACAATCCCACCCTTCTGTAATTACTAATGTTGTAAATCATTTTGTTCCAATTTTGCCCTCTGTTACTTACTCTAATGACAATCCTACCCTTCCGTAATTACTTTCTTTGTAATGCGTTTAATCAACATTGAGTGATAAATTTAATCTAAATCCAAATTTACACATTAGGAAACGAAATGTGTGGTCAGAAAAAAAAACACGTAAGAAAACCCTTTAATTGAAATTTGCGGACACAAAAAACAACAATAGCAACCAAAAAAAAAGAGTTGAAGCTTCAAAATCAATTAAGGAAAAAAATCCGAGTACTGAAAAAACCAAAAAAATTAAATAAAACCAAACAGACAAAAAAGTCGATAAAGAAAATAAATAAATAGAAGGAAGTTGAAATATATGGCGCGAATTATCAAAACCGAAAATCGGTTCAGTTGCCCGTTCTCATAGACTCTTCCTTTTCCAATTTGGTTCATCCATTTCTCTAGACTCTTCCCTTTCCTCTTCGGTTCATCCATTTCTCTCTCTAAAATTTTCATGCATCTTCGTTCATTCAATTGTTGAACCGTTTCTCTATACAAGTGTCTTCATGCATCTTTCTCCGTTCAATTACTTTATTTTTCCCAAAGATGTCTTTCCACCTACAGATCCTTAATCCTCAAAAAAATCATTTCCCTTTAAATTCCCTCTACCAAATGCCTCAAACCTTCTTCCGAACATTGATTACATATATTCACTCAATGTGGTAGAGCAGATTGAAGAGCCTTCCCATTATATATTAGTCTTCTCGAAACTTTTGTGTGTACAGTCGGCGTCTAGGTTGAAGATAGTTCTTTTTTATTTTAAATAATTTTTTTTGATTGTTTACAATTGTATTTGTTCCGATTTAATTTTCATATATTATTCTCTTCGCTTTCTTCTAGTGTACAACCGGCGATCTTTAGCAACAATTTCTTGGTTCTTACTACAAGCATACCCAGGTCGGGGGCAGTTCTTATCTTATTTAACTGTAGTTTTTGGATCGTTCGCAACTGAATCTGTTTCCTCTTAACTGAATTTGTATGTTATGAAACTATCTGTTTAGATTTGTTTTCCTGAATTTTTTTTTGGAACCATAGCATGTTGCTATAAAAACGACTTTGCTTGGCAGAAGCCAAAAAATCGAGCCGGCAGAATGCAAAGCGTGCTATTGTATTTAGATGAGCAACATACCTAGCCTTTTACAAAATCAGGAGTGGTGAATCACTATTGTCTAGCATTGCAAAGGAAAATGGTATAATACTCTTCATTCTGCAGCAGTGGGTTTTTGGAGTATTGCAAAATAAATTGGATAGGTCTTTTGAAGTTCCAACAGTGGCTGTTGGGGTATATGATTTACCCATTCTGGCTTTTCTGAAGTTTAAAGAATAGGCAACCTTGTTGATGAATAGCGAAAGTCTAATCGGGGGCACCAAAAAATCATAAAATAATTTGATGGCTAACATAATAGAATTCAAAAAGTTCAAGTTCACATAAAACATGAATAATAAAAAACACATTATAATTAGCGTCAATATTAAATCCGTTAAATAGATTGCTCAATTTGTCTACTAATAATATATTTTCATTATGACTTGTTAATGTTAGTCAACAATAAATTTTTAATTTTGCATTGAAAAAACTTAACTCTTTACTGTATAAATCTATTACTAATGCGATTGTTAACTATATGAGTAAATTAGTTACGTGTAAGTTAACCAACTATAAGAATTTAAATTTTAAAAAAAAGAATGAACTTAAGCTATTCTTTTTTTTGGTAATGTGGAGATTTAAAATTTGGGATTTAGAAGAATGAAGATAAAAGAAGAAAATGAAGAAGATAATGACTATGATAGGGCACACAGAGTAAAAGATACAACAAATGAAATCTTAATAAATTTGTGTTACAATATAATGTATTTTTGTAAACATTTTAAATATATTGATTCATTATCTAGGAAACTAAAGAAGAAGGGTGCCCCCACACCCCCCCCCCCCCCCTCCCTCATGGGGGTGGTCCGCCCCTAAAGGCATGCTTGATACAGTTAAACGAATTCAACTCACTAATCGAAGCATTATGATGACATAGAAGAAGAATGTTGAGCCCTTCATTTCCTTTTATGATGACCAAAGGATTAAGTAGAACCATGATGCCTACAAAGAAGTACGTGAAAAAGCTTAGAATCATACAAAGATGATGCTGGTTAGTTCAATGAATTCTCCCTTTGTACCCTATTATAAGTTTGTTTCTTCCTTGGTGGTAAGTGTGTTATTGCTCCCCTTTCTAATATGTTTTCTAAAGAGATGACTACAACGACTTTTAACACCAAGAAGAGGAAATCTCTTAAGTCTCTTCCTTAACTTTATGTCAAAAGAAGAACTAGAAGTTAGGAGTTTAAGCTTTCAGAAGTTTATTAGTTTTGAACCCGTGCGTTGCACACGGGAACATGTTTAATAATAATTGGTCAAGTGTTAAATAAGGGAGGTCATATATGACTATTAATATAATATTATATAAAAATAGTAAAAACGATGGCAAGTGCAGGTTAGAACAATTACAATCTAAAGAAAATATCAAGTTAGAGTTACAACACTTGTGTTACAACCAATCTAATAATCATATCGAGTGAATACAATTTTAAAAAGAAAAATTAAGAATGCAAAATAGTTGACGAAGTTTCCATCAGTAACATTCACGTTGATGCCTCCAACGCTGCAAATATATCACATAGTCACGTTAGTGCTTATATACCATGATAGCTATGCAATTTCAGGGAAAGACCGATTATAATGTAGCAAGGGATAGTGCATGAACTTTGCAGATTGGTGAAGAAGTCATTGCAAGAAGAAAAGCAAGTTATTAATTACACATAACACGAACGAACTTAAATAAAAGCTAATATATGTTACTAATTTATCCATCTTTTCTCCTTTAACCATATTGCTAATGCTTGTTAATAACTTTGTACTGAACATCCATATGAGCATCACAATACGAATGAGGAACAACAACAGCATTAGTACCTATGAATTCGGCAACGCTCCACTCACTTCAATGTTGCTGCCAACCTTTAAATAGTTCTTAGAGAACACATAAATTTCTGAAAAAGGAAAAAATCCCAAAGTAATGAGAATTAATTAGTAAAATAAAAAATGACACTAATTCAAGAAAAAACTCATTTGGAAGATGTATGACAGTGTTAAATCTAAAGCAGTATATCATTCAGTTATTTGTAACTTGGTATAGCAACATATGGATCATGCATTTCGTTATGCCGGCTTTAGTTTTTGAGTTTTTTTGTATTCCATGCCCTAAAACAGTCCTCTAATTTTCAGGGTTCTATTTGGCTGTACTGGAGAGGATAAACAATATGAATCTATAGCAATCTATTTAATTAACTTAAAAAGGTCTAATGTTCATCAGTATTGGACTTTGTGCAGTGGTCTAGTGTCCAAGTGTGTTCTTCCTTCTATCATGCCTGAAGCAGCCAAATAGAAATGCAACCCCGGTTCATGCCACTTTTTTTCATTTTCTTCTTATATACTCTGTATTGTTTTGCCCTTTTGAGAAGTTGTGTGTTCTTATTCCCTACAAAATTATTGAAACCATAACTTTGTTTTTCGATTCCAGGTTTTCAAGTGTGTCACTTGTTGGGTGGTGGAACTGGCTCAGGGATGGGAACTCTTCTTATTTCCAAGATCAAAGAAGAGTACCCAGATCGAATGATGCTCACTTTCTCTGTGTTCCCATCCCCCAAGGTCTCAGACACTGTTGTTGACCCTATCAGCCCATCAGCTTGTCGAGAATGCAGATGAATGTATGGTTTTGGACACTTACTAACATAAACTGAAATTTTAAAACTCAAGGAGCTCCATCCACTTCAACGTTGTTGTTACCGTTGCTAGAAGACATTTAAATTTCTTTAAAAAAAAATCTTGAAGTACACAGAATTAATTAGTAACAAAAATGTGACATTAATTCATCCAATAGTCACAAATTGGGTACCATAGAGAGAGATCAGAAACTGAAAATGAAAATTTAAAAAGAAGAAGAAAAAAGAATTGATTACAGATGAAGGGACCAAGGGAGTGTAGAAACATAAATGCTTGGTGGAAACAAAAATAAAACAAATAGCAAACATTGAACATCGTCCATAAGACACTACAAATAAAAGGATTATTTCACTAAACCAAACAAATAGATCGAAAGAAAAAAGCACAGAAACATGTAAAAAAGTACCAAAAACAAAAAAATTCGCTAATTAAACACCACCCACGAAAGAAAAAGAAGCCGATAATACAAAGAAAGAATGTGTAACGACGAATCACGCGTACTTGATTTTGCTAGAAAGTAGAAATACAAAGTAAAAGAAGCCGATCGACGCGTCCCTCGTAAATTCATCTAAAATACACACCATACAGTAAATCACTCAAAATTTAAAAAGAGAGAGAAAAAGTTTTGATTTACTTACCTACGTAAACTGCAACTCTGATTCGTTTTCTCCTTCTTGTTGGTGCGATTGTGGAGAAATACGTAAATGGGAGAGTCCTTTTCCACCGAAGGAGATTAGGATGAGGCCAATTTGTATTGTGATAATAATGGAGGATTCCAAAATAATCATGTTTGTGTGAGAAAATTAAGGGAATAAGCAAGATTTAAGGGATTGGGGCTTAGAAAGAGGAAGAAATTGAGTGATGAAATTCCGAAATTGATGGTTACAGAAAATTTGGTCTTCCTATTTGTGAGAGAGAGAGAGAGAGAAAGTGGGAGTGTACTAAGAGAGAGGGAGATGGGGGGAGAAAGAAGATGCTTGAAAAATGGGTTTGATCTTCCTACTTGAGACAGAAAGAAAGAGGGAGAAGAGTGTGCCGGAGAGGAACTATTCTGGATTAAAAATGGAAACTATTCTAAAGACGTGTCAAACATGTCATTGTGGAGCAATTTTGCAACGTAATGCATAAAACGTCTTAGCGAAATACATGTCATAAAAAAGGAAAAATGAAAATTATGTTAAATTAAATTTTTTTATAGTAAAAAATTTAGATAGCATATAAAGAGATAAGTATGCAACAAAAATAGATGATTTTGCAATAAAAAAGGAATTCAAATTCAAATTAGTTGAATAGGAGAGAGAAACATGTCACAAAAAAGGAAAAACAAAAATACATTAAAATAATTTTTTTATCTAGATAGCATATAAAGAAATAATTAAGCAACAAAATTAGATGATTTTGGAATTCAAATTCAAATTAGTTGAATAGGTGAGAGAAACGTGCGACAAAAAAGGAAAACGAAAATACATTAAAATAAATTTTTTTATCCATGTGGCAAAAGGAGAGAGTGTCCACGTAGGCGGTGACGTGGACACTTTCTCTCAGCTTCGGCTTTCATATATATATAATTAGATTAGTTTTTTTTTTAATAAAGGAAATAGCTTTAGAGCTATGGAAGATGAACATTGACTATGGTTTTAGTGAGCAAACATGTGAGTAAATAACTTATGAACCAAGGTAAACTACGGAAATTAAGAAGATATGTTTTTTGAGCAGAAATATTGCTGACTCAATAACGACATCTAACGCTAACGAGTTACATATAGAACGGAAATTATCTTGAAAAAATGGAAAGAAAAAGAATTTAGCTTCATTATTAGGATGTCCAAAAAGGCTGAAGATGATTGAATCTGAGTAAGGTTGGTAGTATAAGAAGTTCAAGAGTACTACCCATCAGAACGATATCAAGAAAATATTTGAATGACAGCTCAACATCCAGAAGCTCAAACTAAAATAGTATATAATACTCTTAATTAAGTTATATAAAGTAAAATTGCATCTTCTCATTCTGCATTTCCGTGTTGAAATATGAAGTTTGCATATCTCCAGTCTACACCATAACAAATTTAAAAGTTTACAACAACAAAGACGTTAATTACTTCTTTAAATTTCTCTATTTACTCTTCTTTTCATCAATAACTTTACACGTGTTTCGTATTAATATTGTTAAATACATCAATTATCGTTGTATAAGAAGTCGTAACAATCTCTTTACAAAATATTTTCTTTGTGAATTCGGTGCCCAAGCCGGTGTCGAAACAATAAAAGAGCCGTGTAACGACTAAAATGGATGCACCGCGCCCGCTGCCGATGGTCTGACGGTGGGGTCCGTCTTTCGCCCACCGATATTTAAAGCGTCCCACGGTGGCCTAGAGGCCAGGGAGGGGAACGATAAAAAAAAAGAGCGGGATTCTCGCCGCCTCTCTCTCTCTCTCTCCTCAGCCCAAAATGGAAGACCCCGTCGCCGCCGCGGCGGTCATATCGTCTCCGCCGCCGAATTCCGGCATCTCGCCGGTCGGATCCCCGGAAACGTCGGACCCTCACCTCGATGAAGTCCCTCGGCCGTCCGATGAGCACTCGTTTCGTACTCTTCCTACTAGTGATAATCTAAACCACAAGATCGTCAAGCAGGTATATACTCTCTCTCTCTCTCTCTCTCTCTTTCACACACACACACACACTCGCACACACGCACACGCACACGCACAAACACGTGCACACAAAAACACACTCGTGATTGTTGAGGTTTAAAGCAATTATTTTGTAAACTATTGGTTTTGACAAATAAGCAATTATCTTTGCTTATTTGTTGCATTTTGCTCTTGTAAGAGTTGTGACGCATTGTGTGATTTTAGGTTTGAGAATTAACCATTTTATATAGTGGATACTTAGATAACTTCCGAGTAGTGATGTTGGCTTTAATTGTGTAATAGATGAATATTTAGCGCATTCGAATTATAGTGCAATAAGCAACTTTGTGATTTACTTATAGTCAAAGTGCATATTGATGCCGTTCAGTCAACCAATGGTTGCTTGTGCACAGTGGCGAAGCCAGAAATCTTGTATAAGGTGGGCAACAAGATTTTAATTTTTAAAGGTATCTTAACACGTTCAGTTCAAAACTAATAAAGACGAAGCTTGTTCTTTTGAGAAATCAAATTCGCATTCTATTTTTTGTGCTTACACTCTACTTTGGACGTTAAAATTAATAAAGTATTTCTCAAAGGAATAGACGTATTACTATAGATCTATATTGATAAAAGCGAAAACAAAGTGAAAAGCGAAAACAAAATGAAGTTTTAGAATTTCTTGATTGTTAAGTGGTATGAATAATTTTGTGTATATGGAGAAAACAATGGCTTTAAAAAAATTCTTGTATATATATTTTCACAAGAGCACCAAAGTAATAAAACAATTAATATAAGACTCATAATACAAAAACTACTTCATGCCAAAGGGTGAAGGTGGGCACGTGTGCCCACTGTGCCACCCCCTTCCCTCCGCCACTACTTGTGCACACGCGCAGGAGTGCATCACCACCTACATTATGTTATCATCTATGAAGCACGGGTGAAGCACCGGGGTCGGGTGCGCGTCGGGTGCGGTTGCGGGTTGGGTACATGTCATGTACGTGTCCGATATTCTTCTTTTATTTCCTAAATATCGGGTGCAGATAAGACACGGGTCGGGTGCGGATCAGACAGTTGAATGAAATTTTTGGGGGTCAAAACGTAGAACATTAGTTTTCGGGGGTCAAAACATAAATAAAAGGGATAATTACAACAGTGTCCCTGATTTAAAAAATTAGGGTTTCAACCCTAATTCCCAAAATTAGGGTTTCAAACCTACTTCTTTCTCTTTCCAAATTAAGGTTTTAACCCTAATTTTTAAATTAGGGTATTTTCGAACCCTTATTTTTTCACTTTTTCTTAGTTTAAATCCTTTTTTTTTACTCTCTATTTTTAAATCCTTAAATTTTCACTTTCCTTAAATGCAAAACCTCTTCTTCTTCACAGCAGCTATCACTAATTCCTATCCAACCATAGTCGCGATGGAGTTGGCGCCGCCACCACTCCTGACGGATCCCCATCTAACCTCTTTCACCCCTTCGTACATCACAGGCGATCGATCAACCAACAACGCAGTCGACCAACCACCACAAATATCTATGGCCAACCATCATCCAACGCAACCAACCACCACCGAACCCACGCCTTCAACCACCATCAAAGCTTTCAGATCTACTTTTTTTTTGTTATTGTAAATTTAACTTAAATCTTGTTTTAGCTGATAGGTTGACTAAAACACAGTGGTAGATCGGTGGTTGATGGAGTTGGTTGTGGTAGTTTGACAACGGTCAGCGATGGAGGGTCAAGGGTGGTCGGTGATGGTGGGTCAAGGGTGGTCAGTGATGGTTGGTTTGGTTTTGGGTAGCTGTCTCTTTAAGATTAGGGTCGTCAAATGGTGGTGGTTGTGGTGGAATTTAGGTCATTGGTGGAGGCGGTGGTGGATTTCGGGTTAGCGGTGGTGGATTGGTCATGGCAATGGTGCAGGCGGTGGATCACGGCGTGGTGCGGGATGGTTGGGTCATGGTGGTGGTGCTGGGTGCTTGGGTCACGACTGTGGTGCCCGGTGGTTAGGTCACAGCGGTGGGGCATGGTGGGGGTAAGCAGTGGTTTGGGAAGAGAGAGGAGAAAAAAAAAACCGAAGAAAAGAGAGAAATTTATGGGGGTAAGCAATGGTTTGGGAAGAGAGAAGAGGAAAAAATAAAATAAGAGAGAAATTTACTTTTGAAAGTAAATAACCTTCAAACTCAAGGGCAATGAAGTCATTTTCTTAATACCGTTAGGTTTTTTAAGATTACGTTTGGTCAACGGATGTAGTGTAATTTGTTCAAATTAATGGATACGCTTGTAATTTCACCATAACCTCAGGGACACTGCTGCAATTATCCCTAAATAAAAAACTTACACTAACCTAATAAACGGGCAGATCTGGAAGAGTGGAGAGATAGAAAGAAAGGGAGCAGCAACGACATTTGGTAGCAGCTACGAGGTGACCACCGGCGACCACTGCGCCTCCGGCGACCAGCCTTGACGACCGGCCCTTACCTCCAGCAGATATGTAAAGAGGGGAGAGATTGAGAAAGAGAGAGAGAGAGAAGCGGCGACAGATGTAAGTTATCGGCCGGCGTAGAGATCCATATGCGCCGCTAAGTCGCCGTCCCTCTCTCTCTCTCTCCAGTCCCCACCTTGATTCTTTGGCTCCTGTGCACCGCTAAGTTGCCGTTTGAACACACTTTTGTTGATTCATCTTCCAATATCTCTCATTTTAGCTTTCACAGACAAGATATATGGAGTTATATATAGGGACTTCCTATTTTGAGGCTTCGTTTGACTCCATAAATAATTGTTTTGTGTTTCTCTTAAGCGCTGGCTTGCTAATATTTTTGGCAAAATTTTACTTATTTGTTTTGCATTAGTTATTGGCTTTGTATAATTTTGAACAAAAATTGGATTTACTTTTATCGTCATAAGATTTAATATGTTTAAAAATTCAATACTAAGGGTATATAGTTAAAAAAATAAATATAAAATTTGCCGTATCCCTGCCGCACCCGTATCCTAAAATTTTAAAAAATGCCGTATCGGCGTATCCGCACCCGTGTCATATCCACACCCGCACCCGTGTCCGTGCTTCATAGGTTATTATTCATAACAGTTTCAGTCCATTTGAGTGGGTAAAGGACGAGCAAAGAGTTATATTCACAGTGGAAAAGAAGGGAACATATATTTGTGATCGTTGCTTAGTTTCCATACAAAGAGGAAATAGAAGATTGTTAACCTTATCTTTTGTGAAAATAATGCGGAAGTGAGATGCCAAGTTTGGGTTAAATTTGTGGAGAAGGCAAGTATACTTTTTATGTGAACACCGTTAAAACAGGAGTTACTACAAGAAGACACTTGCTTTGGTTATAACCATTGCCTACATATTTGGACCTTAGTAGTAAGTAGTTTTGCTGGGCTTAAAGGGTCATTTTTGGTGGAAACAAACTATGGACTTTAGATGCTTATTGCACTTTTTCTTTGTATATATATGTTCTGCAGTTCATTTGGTTGTAAAAACTTTACTAAACAATTAGTACTTTATGAGTTCGAATATCACCATGGGTCCTTTAAGGGAACGGGAGGGGATGGGAGGAGCAATGGGTTTAATTCTCCTCGGCAGTTATTAGGTGATAGTTAGTATGTTGTACTTTTGAGTGATAAATTTGCCCTATGCATTGTAATTAACATTAGAGAATATGTGGTTGGCCATAGTGGCCGAAAGTTTTCTTTTTTTCTTGGTGGCTTGTAAAACTTTGACCAATCTTTTTTGCTGTTCAGATATTGGTATTTTTTAGCAAGCTAAAGGGAGTGTCTGCAGCGCATTATTCTTATAATCATCTATCATCATGGGGATATTTTTTGTTATGCAGGTGGAGTATTACTTTAGTGATGAAAATCTGCGGACAGATAACTTTTTGATGAGTTATTTGACTAAGGACAAGCATGGGTTTGGTAAGTGCATAAGTCTTGAGGTTTCGGTAGTCTGTTGTCCCTCTGAAGATTTTATCCTCGATATTGAAACTTTTTGAAGTCATGTGTCCTTGCTATTAATGGTTTGTTTTACCGCTTTGAATAAATCTTGGTTGAGTCGATTAACCTGCACTCATTTTTGTACTTTTTTTCCAGATATTGTCCGGTCTTTCGCTTTCAACTCGAGTCTTATGTGTTCTTTGTTACTTTGTTTCCATAGAGCAGGGCAGGCAAAAAATGTTTTTCCATGTATAGCTTATTTAGATATCTCGCGATATGGGTGCAGCCCAAAGAGGCTTCATTTGGGGTTCATGCATGTACTGACTTACAACTCCAAAAACATGATGTCTCTAATCCCTCTCCTTATCAATATTCTCATAATAGCTGAGAACGCATGCCTAAGTTCCACCACTGTTGCCGCATTAAGAAGAGTAGGGACGCACATTTCTAGAGATTAGATCTAACGATCCTCAACCTGAACATAGCATTGAAAAGAAGCCACGTCTTGTTTACAAATGTCTGATATTGGAGGGCTTTGAGTCTAATCATCATCATCATCAATTACTACCACTTAGTCACCAGGTCAAATGTCTCTATCTCCTGCTAATCTGCCGTACGTTGTGGAACATTTTTAGCCACACCTGCTTGACATTGAACAGCTGTGGCAACCAACAAGCTGGACGAGGGACTTATATTCATTGATGCTCCTTACGGCATTTGTCTCATTGCTGGGATCTGTTATGGCTTACTTGAGCAATGGTAAGCTGAGGAAAGAATAGCATGATTGGAGGGTGCCAAATGATGCACTCAAAATTAGAAAGAGGATGACTAGATACAGTAAGTTAAGATGTTAGAGCACAAGGAAGGGATCCGGTAACTGTTTTCTAGAACAATCATTAAGTATTATTTTCTCCTCTTTTTGTCCGGGGGGTGGGTGGGTGGGGTTAAAGTGCATCAGTTCTAGGGGGGGAAAAACACATTTATACCATGATATTCCACAGAACAGCCTTACAATTTCATCTCAGGAAGGGTTGCAAGAACCTGAAGCACCAACACCTCTTATGGGTCGAGGTATTGTGTTTGACACCCCAAAACTTCACTGACACCGCTGGACACGTGCTGGACACTTGTTGAAGAAATATTGACACACATGGGGATGAAATGTAGTCTTTCACACTTATTTTGGGGGTCAGGATGCACCGATGCATATTAGGAAAAGCTGAGGCCTTTTTAGAGATCAAATGTTAAGGCATACCTCTAAGTCTGACAGATTCACAAACCCCTTCTTTTTTCTATTTCATTGCTGCTGGATTGCTGCCTGACTGAGAGGGGTCAAAGACGAAGGAGATGATAGACGAAGGAGATTGTGGAGGCTACGAGCTACCAAAGCATATTGCTGGAGGATTTTTGTTTGATTCCGGGCTGATGTTCCCTTTTGTCTTCTTTCTTTCTTATCTCTTTCTTTTTTTCCTTCTCTTCTATTTGGCTTCTGGGTTGCTGCTTATGTGCTTCAATTCTCTGCATATCGTCTCTTTTGTCTCTAAAAAGGAAGACAACAAGTAAAGAACTTCTTTAATTATGCCATAATACTTCGATTTGTTGTTTATTTTGCTTCAATCGAAGGATACAAATATTTCCCTGTTTCTGTTTTCTGGGTTCCTTTCTGTTTGCTTCAATGTTAAATGTGATTTTGCATCACTTTGTAAGACGGAAATCATTAACTTTGGATTTAAGTATGGCTCTTATCTTAGTGACTTGTTTTATGGTTATTTATAGCGTTTACTGCTTTTGAGGTGGAATGTACTTGAAGATAATAAAAGTATTAAAAATACTCGGCTCTGTCCCGCTGTGTGTAAAATCTGGTTTTTTGGAAATTGAGGTGTCAGGTGTCCCGGTCAGCGTTGGTGTCGAATGCGGTGTCCGTGCTACCTAGACCATGGTTGTTAGTTGTGTTAGCTTTATTTATAATACCACGCTTTCGACCCCAAGGCTTTCTGTTCATCTTTCATGATGGGAAAGCTATCATAACGTTCTGAAAGCCTACCACCGACAGCAGTAGACTAAAAATGTGCCAAGCGTGCGAGCTGCCTCAACCAAAACAACTCCCAGAAAATATCCATCATTCCATCGATGTGTATTCTCCTTGTCCTGATGATGATCGTCCTATTGCTATTGAATAATTAAGTAGAGCTTCATCATAAAAGTTTCTCGATTTTTTTAATACTTCCCAGAGTTTAAATAAATGCTAGTTACTGATCCAAACCTCATATCACTCACTTCTAGAAGTCAAGTTACTAGACCCTGTGGGCCCAGAAAATTATCCTCTATTGTCAGTGCTATCTTTAAATATGAAGACCGGGAATGACAATAAATGTGTAAGTAATGGTACATGGTGAAGGATGAGATAATCGGCCTGCAAATTGAAGAATACGGTGCTTTTAGTGGAGGACTATTGAAAGGATGAGGCAAGGAGCAGTAAGAACATGAGGCTCAAGTATTAAAAAAAAAACGAAATTGAGGGCAGCTAGAGACTGGGATGCAACTCCTGGGTTTAAATGTGCATTTCCTGGATTATTTCCGAGACTAAATGATGCATTTAAAGATAGAGTGGTGAGTTATTAATAATCTTGCACATCCTTAAGCAACCAAAATCTGTAGCAATATGCACTATGATTTCTTTTAGCTCACTGGTCTATTAGGAATTTGTGACGCTTGTGCAAGATCATGTGGTTCTTATTTTTATTTGGAAGTTGATGTGCAGACTATTGGACATTAGAAGGCAAGCAGCTAAGTTTTGCTTGTGCAAATCTAAGACAAATGGCGAATGCAATTTTTTTACCTTAGCCTCCCGGTGTTAGTCCACGTATATATCTCATAGCATGAAAAGTTTAATTCGACATTTTCTACCCATGTGTCCAGTCTTGATATTTGGGTTCAATATGGAATTTTTGCCATGCGCATTCTGGGTGGGTTACTTTTTCCTCGTTGCCATTAGAATCACAACTACAGTTTCAGTTCATGCTGATATGGTATGTGTGATGAAGAGTGAAGAACTTTGTCCAATAGTAGTATACCAATGGCTGATCTTCTCATTTCAGAGTCAATGTGGATGGGAGTTGGGTTACGATGTGATATATGGATTTGAAGTTGTCGATGTGAATGAATTGGAGATCGACTACATAAAAGTTGTGTCCTTGGCTTTTAATCAGCTGGTGTGTGAAGGTCCATCGCTGTTGTAGTGTCTTGCCGAACTGTTATATGTCGTTTCTCCCACTTTATGGAAGTTGGTTTTGATTTCCTAGAGTGAGAGATATATAGCAGAATGAAAATTGTGTGCTTTTTATTTCCTTTTGTCTCTATTCTTTTTGTTTTTGGAGGTGCTGGTAAAGCGGCATGTTTCTGCTTGCAGTTCCTATTGATATTATTGCTTCTTTTAAGAAAATGAAGAAGCTCGCAAGAGAGAAGTCTGTGATAGTGGCTGCGCTCAAGGATTCTTCTCTTTTGGTAAGTTGGTTATATATCTTATTGCTTGTATCCTTGTCCGACAATGGTTCCACTTATTAAGGACTTACATGGTCTTTACCTGTTCTTTATAATTCTCCTTTTCTCCCGAGTTTACCTCATTATTGCCTGTTTATTCCATGTCAAAGTTCATGACCACAAATCCCTTATGCTGGTGACTCGTAGGTAGTGAGTTCAGATGAGAAGAAGGTGAAGCGACTTCATCCTCTTCCATTCACTGAGGTTAAGGATCCGCAGGTATTTGATCTTGTATCCTTAATCAAAGTATATATTTTCATACTCGTGAGCTCTTTCTTGACTTGTTGCATCTAATATTTTACTCAGTTATGCACTGTTTTGGTTGAGAATCTACCAGAGGATCATTCAACTGAGAACATCCGCAAAATTTTTGGCGAAGCTGGAAAGTATATTCTTCCTTTTTTTCTTCATGTTGTATCCTTGATAGCATCTCTTCCATATATTGTTTACGAGTGGAAAGTGATTTCAATTTTCCAGTATCAAGAATATTTGCATTCGGGATCCAGATGCTGTACGGCAGCCGAGAAAATGCACGATTGAGGAGAAGCTGCTAAGCGGAAAGGTATGGACTTACAGTAAGAAAGGCTTTTGACCTGAAGCACTATGGAATAGTTGATATAGTGAACCTTTTGTGCTAGATGTAGGCATAGAAGGTTGTACCCCCCACTAGATAATAAAAGGTAGTCAGAGACTGGAGTAGACAAGCCCTTGTGTATCAGAGAGTATTGATGTTTTAGTCCCAATCCTATTGCTGGACCTGTTTTCTGGGTACTGGTCTGACAACTAGGGGGACTGCAAATATTGCAAAGTCATTACCCTCTTCTCTCTACATCAGACATGCATCCAGATACGAAACTAGGTTGTTTATATCAGTTTCTTCCAGCTAAGGTTTGAATTGAACTTATGATTTTGGTCCCTTTATATAATGCATTAGATCAAGTGAAATGACGAGTAGTTTTTATTTGTATTAATACATTTCCTGCATTCATGTAAAGTTAATCACTGTTATGTTGTCTCGCCTATTTGTTTTGTCATTTGGGAAAGGGTAGAGTTGGAAGGGAAATTGATCCACATAATCTTTTTTTTCCTCTTTCTGGTCACTTTCAGAGATCATTGATGGTCACAAGGATCAGTTTACGGTGGGACTAGATTTATGCTGACATCTATGTTAATGAGGATCATTCGTGTTTATAAGCTGGGATTGACATACGCTATCTACTAAAACGACCACCTCCTTTATCTTGGCTTGGGCTGGATATACATGCTGTTATGCTTAAAAAAGACAGACATATGAGTTGGAACTATTTTGCATTTTTCTGTCATAGTTTGGTTCTTTTCTTCCTAAGACCCTCATAGTATATATATTATCTTTTAATAGGAAAAGAATAACAAAAACATCTGCTTGCACCTAGGGCTTTCATGGGTTGATTGTATACGAACTCAGTAAGGTACTAATAAATCGTCTCTGGTTGTGTATCTAGTTACATGCTCTTGTGGAGTTTGAGACTGTGGAAGCTGCTGAGAAAGCTGTAAGTGTGATGTTTTATCTTGTGTTTCGGTTCATATGTCCTTCTGATGGTTAAATTTAGGTGTGAGCATGTACTCGATGCGATATGAGTTCAGGTGGCTACCTTGAATGATGAAAAAGACTGGAGGTATGGCATGCGGGTCAAGTTTCTGAAGCGAATGGTAACTAGTCCAGGCCCCAAGGACCTTCTTTTCCACTATTGACAGTGGCAAGTTTTATCATTATTGATACTATGTTTGTGAGTAGCATGCTAATTTGTTGCTCATTGCTTTAGGGCAAACGCGAGCTGAAGAAAAAGAGCTTGAGGGGTCCGGACTCTGAGAAGAGTAGCAGTGCCCGAGAATCAGATCTAGCGGTGGACGAGGAGAACCACGTTTCAAATTTGCACCACGATGACATACCTAATGGAGAGGTATGCATTATATTTATAAGTGCCGTCTTGGCTACAAGGCAGTGAGGTATATATGAGAGGAAGTTCAGAGGAACTTGATTGGGTTAGGACCAGAAGAAGTGTGCTTGCCACTGTTTGTTTCTTGAAGCAATGGTGAAAATATTTATAGGATTGTCAATCAAATAAAAAAAGTTATTCCATGTACCAATCCTTACATCTCCTAATACTGGTTTGTAGTGACAGCTACTGGTGGGTGCCACTATATGTTTCTTGTACACCATGTGTTGAAAATCACAATTATGTGTATATAAATATCATTCCCAAGCAATAAGATATTTACAAGTTGGAATATGTATGTTGTGGAGTTCATGTTGTTTGTTCGTTCTCCATTACTGCAGAATGGGGAGCATCTGACAAAGGACAAGAATGGACATAGAGGTGGGAACCGAGGACGAGGAAGGAAACAGAAATATTATGGCTCTAATGGACAGGGTAGTTTGTGCTCTTCAATTTCATTCTTTTTCTTTTACGTCATGTTTCTGTATATGTGCTAATTCTGTACACTAAATTCGTTTGAAAAATCGTTATAGGCCATGGAACTGTTTCCTTCAATCATGCCAGTGAAACATGTAAACCGCCTCCTGGCCCTCGAATGCCTGATGGAACCAGAGGATTTACAATGGGGCGTGGCCGGTCTCTTCCTTCTGATCCAAACTAGAATTTCTTTCACTCAACCAGCTTATGAACCATCGGGTCTTCCCCAGTCCCAAACGTATCAAATTGCCTTTTCGTGGAGAAACATTGAAACTGTTTCAGGTTTGCTTACAAGATTGCCTGTAAATTGTAACAAGAAATATATTTTTTAACTATTTTTCACTTGTATGTTTCTCAGCTTTTCATTCAGCAGTGCGCATCTCTTTCTACAAACAGTGTTCCAGTAGAGCAATCAACTATTCGAGCTACACATGCTCAGCCGTACTCGACTTGATTGAGCTATATCTGACCACTTGATAAGTCTAGCTCTGTGGAGTTCTGAAGGCTTGTTTATCATACTATATACTCCCTTATAATCACTTCTTTCGTATCCGAATTGTCTCCTACTGCTGTTTTTTGTTATCTTTGAATGCATTAACTCCCTGATCTGGTGAATGAAATTGCTTTTTTTTTTTGTAATCCAATGAAATTGCTTTAGAGTCGCGCTTGAACTGCTGTTATTATTGGGCCAATTTTCCCTTTCTCAACTGTATACTTGTATGTTCGTTTTGGCCCCAACATTTTCTTTTTCCCATTTCTCCCGAGTCACCTTCACCTTCACCTTCCTTCTCTGCCTCCCTCGAGAATCCGCTGACGCCACTGTACTCATCACGCGTGATAGTGAACGCGTAATATTAGAATCAAGAGAGACCAAATTGGGTTCTTCCAAAAATTCTCTCCTCCAATGGGTAGCCTAACTGCTTGGCCTCGACCAATACCGGTCTTCTCTGAAGAGGGCAACACTTTGGTTTCCCGAACGAAATTGAGGACGTTAAAGATGAATCGAGGAAAGTGGCGAAATTGGATCGCTTTCTCTATCGATTTGTTCCATGATCATTTACGTGAATTCGTTTTTTCTTAATGAAGAAAAAACTCGTTTTTTCTCTAGATCATTTACGTGAATTCGTTTTTTCTCTAGATCATTTACGTGAATTCGTTTTTTCTCTAGATCATTTACGTGAGTGTTGGCCAATGGTTTTGGAAACCTAGATTTAAGTTTGGGTGTCAGAAAGGAGAAAACTCAACAGAGATTGAGATTCTTAATCTAGAGGGGTTCAATATATTCTATTTATACAATCTGCTACGGCGGTGGTGTTGAGTGAATTGGAGACTAGCCGGAGCAAGAAGACAGAGAGAAAACAAAGATCACAAGGAAAAGGGAGAATTACGTGGTTAAAATTGCGAAGGTGTGGATTTAGCCATTTGGAGCGCGGAAACGGCCACGTCCTTACATGTTTACTGCCAAGCGTATATATAATTCAAAACATGTTTAGCCTCTTCCGTCCATTTTCGTCGGCAATGTCACAAGATGAGATAAAAATGAAAGATGACATAGATTATGAAAGGCAAACTCTTTACTGTTACCTTCGTCGTATGAAAATGCATGTAACCTTCACATAGAGAGAACTAATGGTTACTTTGTACTTTAGCGACATTAATTGAGTGACAGTAAAATGTTTGGTTAGGAATACATGGCAGAGCTCCTCTAAATCATGTTACAACCGGTCATCCCAATGCTCAAGTACACGGTATTTGTTACACAACAATATACCTTGTAGTCGACTATTAGACGTAATATATTTGATATATGATATTAACAATTTATTTTACTCTGAAATGTCCGACGATCTTGAGTCAAAATTCGTTAATCTCGTAATCAATCTAATAGTAGTTACATAGTAAAATTGAAAAAACAATCGAGACGTAAAGTAATCTTTTTTACATGCTACTTGACACTGACTTGCTCCAAGTTCTTGCTTGATCCTCTCAATACTCCCAAGTTGTCCCTTTGAGCTTCTTTTGATTTTTCTAGCACATATTAAGGCGTTAAATTATCTTTCGATCGCTATACGGGTGCGCCGGTTAAGCATCGACTCAAAATAATAATAAAAAATATAACATATATATTATTATCATCAAAAGAATATGTAAGTTAAGATATCGTAAACTATGGGTACTTGATAGCGACATCACAAAGCGACGGTGCTGCTCCCTCCGAGATTACAAGTCCATATCGGTGAATTTTGTACATGTTTGTGGGCGTGCATGTTGATTTCTTGGTACATAGCCCGTGATCAAGGACACGTGCCTCTAGTTACAAAAGACGCACGATGTCAAACATTACGCCAACAACATTGTTTTGCTCGAAACTCGTTTGCGTGAATTTCGAAGTTAGGTGGGTCGGCGTCTCTCTTCCCTCCCCAATGTCTACAGTGACAGTGAAACAACTCTCTCCCCCCTCTCGCTCTCTCTCTCTCTCTCACTCTCACACACACACACAGAGTCGCACACGAATTTGCGCATATAGTATTGCAACAAGGTGAAGCAACCCAAATGTCAAACACGTATATACAGCACTTGACATCCACCTGGTAATTTTCTCGGTACCAAGTACCAGAAAGAACTAGCTAGTCATGCGATCTCACTCCTCGTCTGCAAGTCTCTCTCACCTGGGCTTTTTATCAACCCGAAATATTCCTTCTATTTCATCACCGTCACGGTCTAACGTTTCTTTCTGTTCTTCTCTTTGTCGTAATCCCAAGTTCCATTCCAAGGTATGATTTCTTGTACTTATGATGTTGTATGGTGATGTATGCATGTGTGTGTGTGTGTGTGCGTGTGTTCATATTGTAATTTGATGCTGTATGTGTAGTTATTGGGATCAAGTAATCTGAAATACGGATGTCGTTCACGGCACAGGGTTCTTCGTATTACTGCCATGGATCAGGTACTATTTTCTCTTTCGTGTAATCTCCCTTTCTTTCGCTTTTATGTAGAAGTCTGGAATTTCTTGTGTTACGATTGTACGCTGTAAATTGTAGTTTTATTTGTTTTCTTGGTGAATTAGAATTGGAAATGTAGCACAAGCGAGGACTTGGAACCGATCACATTTTAGTTTATGCTATACAGAGACCATCTCTCTCTCACGCGTGCGCGCGCGCACTCAGGCGCCCACTGCGCCACACGAAAACACACAGAAATACATAATAGAGGGGGTGTGAGGGGTTTAATCTCATAATCGTAAATGCTACTCCTTCCATCTTTTTAGAAGAGACCGTCGTTTTTCCTTTACTACACTTCCGTAATAAGATCTTACTTGCTGACGGAAAATGATAAGATGACATGATTTTCTATATTCATTCACTACATTGAGACGAGAAAGAAATCATGCATCACGAGTCAAGCCAAGCTTGGAAGTATAGAGTGTCAATCAAAATGTTAATTCTTGAGATATTCTCTCTTTTAAGGGGACTCTTTTTGTGGGTATAATGTGCTTTGTTGGCTTGTTTTGTAGGATGTGGCTAGTTCTTCATTCAATGAATGGGTGGATAATGAGGTAGCTGGTGAATACTCATTTTCGTCAAGTGAGGGTGAGGAAAGTGACGGAGAAGTTATATTGAATCCAATAACTGATGTTGAATTACCTTCCATTAGGGAGAGCTTTCGTCCGACTGATGATGCCTTAACTGTGACCGCCCATCGGCTCGCAATGATGGGGAGAGCCCGAAAGAAAAGCAGGCAAGAACAACATCCAATATTCCAATGTTATGTATTTACATCTTCTTCTATTATGTAACTTATGCTTTTCGAATTTCTCTGCAACACCTAATTTCATAACCTGCTTCCCTTTACGACTCTTCGAGTGAGCGTGTGAGTGACAAGCGAGAAATTCTTACATGGTAAGTTAGTGTCCATTAGTGACTGATGTTTGAAAGGGAATCATATGTTTCTACCTGTGGCGAATCATGAATCAGAAGTTAATCCAGCCTTTGTTATCATATACCTAGTTCAATGCTAATTGTGGAGATCATAGTGTCTCTTCTTGAAAACAATCGTCTAAGCATTGATGTGTAAACCTTGCGGGTATCTCCACCATTGCCAATTGGCATTGACTTGGATGCTTTCACATGGTATTAAGCAGGCTTATCCAAGGCCCACAGACAATTAAGATAATTAATCCCGTAACCCAGTTTAATGTGTCCGCCTATTGGGCTCATTGAAAAAGAAGTCTGGCCACGTGATGCCGTCTGCTGCTAATATAATCCTATAGTTAAGTATGTACGCCTTTTTGGCTTCTCCACCCATTGCTAGTTGATATTGAGTTGGATACACAAAGTTTGGTGGGCTTTTCTTAGATGTTGTGTAAAGAATTTTCTCCTCTCCTTTCCTCTTCTCTTCGTTCCCAAAATTTCAGTTGTCTAATTGAACACCTTTAGCTATAATCAACATTACTGACGGTCTGTCACCCTTCACTGTCTTAATAATGATTTTCGACTTTGTTAGTTCTTTTGGCTGAGAACATTAAGTAACGGCCAAACATGGTAGATTATAGTCCTCTTGATATGTCTTGATATCAACTTAATATTTTCCAGAGAATATCATTTGAATTGATTTGCTTTTGTAGTACATTGTGTATGATAAATTTCAACGTCACTAGAAGCTTGCTTATTAACTTGGTTCCTATGATATACCCTGGTTACAGGATCAGATATGGAATCTTTATCAATATGGGACTCATGACTTTCTTGACAGCCCTTGTTTTACTTGTGGATTCGTGTGCTTGGCGAATAGTCAGACTTCCGTTATCACCATTTCACCTGATGCGCCCTTTTTCTACATCCGCAGTTTTAGTGTCTTGTGCAGGCTATATTGGTGTGCCATTACTTCGTATGTTGAAGATGCGATCAATCATCAAGAATGAAGGGCCTTCTAGGCATTCCCTTAAGAAGGGAACCCCCACAATGGGTGGATTGTTCTTTGTGCCTATTGGTATAATTGTTGCAGAAGTCATAGTCGGATTTTCTTCTATTGAAGTTTCTGGAGTAGCTGCCGCAACTCTAGCATTTGCTGTCATTGGGCTATCTGATGACTTCTTGAGTCTCTTAAATCACAACAGTGGTTTGTCTACTTGGATGAGAATTTTTCTGGAGGTAAAGATTATGTTGTTGCTTTTCATTCTCAGACTTTTTTTTGCTCTTTGCTAATTGTTTCTAGAGATCTTGTTGAATAATTATTTGGGTAAATTCTGGTGATTTTTTTCAGGTAGCTGTCGGAGCATGGTTCTCATTTTGGTTGTGTACCACAAAGATATCATCGCCCTACAGCATGTATACCTTCTTGTCACTAATATCATCCACACTTTTCTGATGGTAACTCACATATCTATGCTACTCAATGAAAGTCAAGAGGATATACTGCTTTAGTCTTGTTCCACAATTTGGTAATCAACATATAACGTTACAGTATTCTCCAAGTGCAGTACTTTTGAACCCAACCATGACTTTACTCTTTTTGTTTCCGAAGTAACTCCCCTCCCCAATGAAACTCCAAAATGTCCTTATTAGAAAGGGAAGAAGTTCTCAAACCCACAGAGAATAGCATGCTTCATTGGAATGCCAACAATCCCTTCCCTGCAATTCTTTTTTGTCTTATTTTGAAAATTTTCAGCTTACAACATTTGCAGTGAGGAATGGGAGGTTGAGTGTGAGGGCAGATGCTTTCTTCAAATGATGGGAAGCCAAGGAAGAAATGTTTTGTTCGTCAAGATGGATTCTTGTCGAGAAAACCTCTGACAAATATTTTTAAGGACTTCAGATCTACTTCTGGTTCTAAGTAGAGAGCTTCAAGCTTGATTATCATTTTGATTTCTTAAGCTTGATTATTTTTTTGATTCCTTCAGTTACTTCTATATCTTTTTTTCATCTTTTCTTCTCTCTTCTACTACTTCTTCGGCTTAGAATCGGTGCCATCACCCCTGAACCAACCACCATCTTCTTTCATCAACTTCTTTTTCAACACGCAGAGCACCACCTATTCATAATTACCAAACCTATGAAACATCTGTGATCATCACTGTCACCATTGAGGCCCGCCAGACCATCTTTTCCTTCGTCTTCTCAATTCTCAACCCCTAGATTAAACCCAATCTAGTCGAATCAGTGTAAAATCAATCCTAACGGGTTTGAACTTGTTGCCGCTCTTTCATGACATAAGTATCGTTGCCAACCAGCAACAACTTCATTCACCTGATTGTTGTCGTCACTTCATCTTTGCAAAAAGTCAAACATCGTCATTATTGTCGCTATCGAACATCGTCGCTGATGAACATCATTTATCTTCACATGGAGCTTTAGTCTTCAACTGACCTTAGATTCTCAAATTAGAAAATCAAACTGAGAACTTTGTTTCTAACAGAAATTTAAATTGATTACTGTTTGACCATGTATTAGTTCTGGTAACATCTCACTTTAAATCTCTTCGTCATATGTGGTTTTTCAGTCATCTAGGTGAATGACGTGTACATATTAAGGGAATGGAAAGTTTATGAAGAACATGAGATGTCTTCCCTGTTAACTTCTTAATCACCAACTGGTTTAAATGCTAAAGTCCAAAGGTCTTTAACATACTTCGGCTGCAAAACGAATAAACTTTTTGGTATGTCCAAGTTGAAAACAGAAATCATTCCTGACAATTGTCTGATATTTCATCTTCGCGGTCCTTAGCCTTTTTGCACTTTCTGTTGCCATCTAAACTTTTATACTACTGGTGCATTACTAACAAAAGTTATATTGCACTCGTAGCTTTGATCTTAGTTTTATGTTGCGTGGTTTCCATTCCCTTGATCCTTTCAACTTACGCAGATGGTTTAGAGTCTTACATCGATCAATTTCACAAAATAGAAACCTGGACATCCTGTTACTAATGATTTTAGCTTTATTAATTCCTGCCATGACTCTCAAGTGAAACCTCGTAATATCATCCAACAAAGTTTTTGGAACTTTATATCGTGTTACTTATTCAGATTTTGATATCCTTGAAATATTGAGGTGAGCCCTGGTGCAATGATTAGGCTGATCCATTTTTCTGGAATCAACGTGGACACTGCCTCTCGGCAAAGTGGGGGTAAGGTTGTGTAGATCTAACCCTCGCCAAACCCCGTTGTGGCCGGAGCTTCGAGTAATGGGCCTCCGTTTTTATACATGAAATCTTTGGGTATATTTTAGTGTTCTATACCCACATTCTATACTGAAATATGTGCGTCCTCCATAAATAACGTGAACAATGATTAAATCAATACTTGCTGTTATCATATTCTGCTTTTGTATTTCCAATGCAGTAAAATGGTGGTTCCCTTACCTGTTCCGGTGGGTCTTCTTTGCCTGGGAAAATGTTATCCACTTTTGACATCATTTACTTTTGTTTCGATGGCAAATGGAGTTAAGTTAACCGACGGTCTGGATGGGTTGGCTGGAGGAACTGCTGCACTGGCTTTTATAGGGATGTCTGTCGCTGTGCTGCCCATATGTTCTGGTTAGTGTTAAACTGTTGACTTCCTTGTATTCTTTTTTCTCAAATCAAGAGCTTAACAGTTGATTATATAAAGACTGCTCTTCTAAACTCTCTCAAGAAAAATATATGATAAATCAGATTAAGGCGATGCAGTTAAATTGAATCGTTCGGTTTGGAGGAAGCAATCAAGCCAAGATTAATCTTCATATGTCTTTTGTACACTCTGTTTAAATGCCCGCCCTCAAGTGGATGTAACTGCATTTCCACCTTTCCATCGAACCATTCCATGCGAACCACGTGTTATTGGAACTATGTATATTAGTTTGATAATGACCTCTGAAGTCGGGAGGATATGTATGGCTCAATATTTCTTACGCCCACTTCTGCAGAGTCAGATGGCCTGTTAAGAATGTAGATGTTACTTCCACCAAGTAGATGCATATACATATTTTAGTGCAAGAGATCTTCCATGAATTAGACAAAGTTCATGTTTTATTATATGTATCTTGAGTCAAAGTACACGCACACTTAAGAAAAGACAAAGATTAACCTTACTCTAGATCATCAAAAGTTTCCTTATGATGATAATCTGCAGAAAGAACTGGCAATTTGCAAAACCTTACATGCTTCTTAACATGCATTTTTTTCTTTTTGGGTGAATGTCAACTCTTGGAATTTTATTCAGATCTTGCTGTATTTGGAGCATCGATGGCAGGAGCATGTGTTGGTTTTCTCTTGCACAACCGATACAAGGCTTCTGTATTTATGGGCGACACTGGAGCCTTAGCCTTGGGTGGAGCCTTAGCTGCAATGGCGGCTTGCACTGGAATGTTTTTTCCACTATTCATTTCGTCTGGGATATATGTCCTGGAAGCATTATCGGTTATAATGCAGGTAATTACTGAGTTTATGATTTCTCGCCTGCGAGACAAGGTATCGCACTTTTGTTTTTATGTGGTAAATAGCTTTACAAGACGGGAAAGGAATTAAAATGTATGGAAAATATTTCAGCGCAGGCACAACATGCCTTGCAAACCAGAAAATTAGGACAAAAAAGGGTAACACACTCTTTAACCCTATTATAAAGATTACATTAACCGCTGAAGGTCGTCAACCCTTTTAGATACGTAATTAAATGCTCACATCAGCACCCAAATCAAAGAATTGATTACAGGCAGGTACTAAAAGGCATCATGCACAACACCCGAATTCACACTCAATGTCAGTCTGTATTTACCCACTAAACGCTTAGACACACACACACACACTATACGAGATGATTTGAAATTGTCGTTTAGTTCTAGGCCTGCCTTTGCATGTGTCCATGGTCATGTATTCTAACACTTCAAGCAATGTGCAGTTTCCTTCCCCTTTCTTTCATGCATTATGTCGTTCCTAGTTTAATTTGTTTCCCCTCTTTGAGTCTAATATAACAACCCACAAAATTATTCTGGACTCCATGCCACCGTAGCCTCACTTCTGGAAATCTACGTGGCTGAGAAATTTCCAAGACAGAAGGGGTCGATGCTTGAGGAAGTATAATGAAATGAAAGCTAGACTTGCATTTGATTACGTGAAGTCTATCACCAGTGAATGATATCCTTCTCCCTATACTGTTGTGTTCTAACTTTAATGTATGCTTTGATTACTTGAGCGGAGCATCACTAACTTGAGTTATGGTTCATGATGTGTGCAGCGTATTTGTGAACAACATAATACTTCTTATGGAGAAGTTTTGAATAACTAAGCGTCATGCCTGCATCCCATTATGCTGTTTTATCTTTTTTATTGGCAGCCGACCATTTAGGACTGGGGTTTGTCGCATTTGCGCAGATTGGTTTGTTCTATAGATTGTTCTAGAGTGGAACGGAGACCCAAGCGTATCCAAGAGGGCTAGGGTAGCGAGAATAGGGAAGAAGCATATGGGCTTATATCTGTATTTTGGGTGCACGGGCATTGGAGTTATCAAGTCCTACAACTCCTCCTACTGCCAAATAAAAAATTAATCCAATTTATGCATGATTAGAAACGGCTTTAGCTCGATATTATTTCCCATCTAACTCATGAATCTAAAGGCCTAGCGGGTTTTTAGAATTTTGATACATATGATAGAGCTCGTTATTAAATAATTATATGCATAAATTCACTACGTGAGTGATGCAGAGTGCAGACGTGTACTCAAACACGTGATAATATACTTGATGGGAGTGAGGAGGATGGGCGGTTTTTCTGTTTCTTCGGTCTTCTCTACTTTATATGTTACTAACCGGCTGATTTTCTTGCTAACTATTAAGCTAAAAATGGAAGGTGACAATGCAATATCTTTGACTGACCATCCTTTTTGCTCAGGTGTCATTCTTCAAGACCACCAAACACATACAGGGGACTGGCCGTCGCTTGTTCCGAATGGCTCCCCTTCATCACCATCTTGAATTATGTGGACTCAAAGAGCCCGCCATTGTTGCAGGAGCTTGTGTCATTTCATCCTTGTTGATGTTATGTGCGGCATATGCTGGTCTTGTATCGGCATAGCCTGCTGACCCATTCTTATACAACTCACAGCAAGTCATTTCTTCATTCCATTTCTTCATCCCATTCTTAGACAATGTAGATAGTACAGAGAAGATGTTAGGCAGTGAAATTTGAGCTAGATCTAATTTACAAAGAAGTTAAGCAATAAGAGGGAAAGAGCCTTGCTACCAATAGCTGCATACCATCTTGCCTTGTCCAAGAGAAATTTGGGGACTACATCTGTACAAGACCTGCTAAAGCTTGGGGCATTCGTAATGCGATCAAACAAATGAAATAGATGCAGCTGCTATCATATCTACCAATGTGGTTGAGGCCAGAATACCATGCATGATGCGGCGTTGTAAGCCTTGTCTTAAACTTGGTAGCTTTTGATGCGGCGTCTAATGCTCTTCTTTTCATTTACCCGTTCTTGCTAAGGCTCATATCTCAGTCTTATACATTCTTGCTAAGACTGAATCTCAATCTATATCAAAATAGCCCATAATAACACTCTTTTGTCAACACGAAGGGTAGTCTGCTACTATTAGTCACAACCAAGTTGAAGAGACTAACATTGATATGTACGTTACCACGTCGTGCACAAATAAGAAGAAAGAAGGCCACCTATGTATGCGAGAAGTATGGACAGTTATAAAAATTAAGTCACGCGCAGCTCCAACCACACACACCCGAATTTACATCCCGAGCGAGCTACCGACACTCTGTTGGGAACCAATTCTTTCATGAATTGTATTTTAAAATGGAATTTTGGAAATGACATACGAAATGTATTTTTGGGAATGACATATGAAATGTAATTTTTATGTTTGGATTAAAGATGATACAAGTTATTAAATTCTTGTATTGTGTCTAGGGAATCGAGGACATGAAAAGTAATCAATTTTAAAACTATTTGTATCCTCACCCTCCATTAAAAAGCACTTTATGATAAGTAATTACACGTGTCGGTGGCAACAGTTTATGGTGGTGGTGGTGGACTGCAAGTTGTAGTTGTGATGTACGTGGTAATTTAGCACCACTGATAGTGGAAGTGGTGAGGGTGGTGGTGGTGGTGGTGTGGCGTCGATGGTAGTGGTTATGTGGGTGTCTAGTGATTGTAACGATGATGGTTGTGGTGGTGGTATCAGGGCACCATTAGTGCTATTGTTGGGGAAATAGTGATGGTGGAGCATTGACACCGTTGTTGGTGGTTCTGACAGTGTTGCGAAAGCCAACAACATCGGTGGCTTCAACAGTAGTGGCAGTCTAGCGGTGGTTGCGGCAACGGTGATGGTACAGTAACGGTGGTGGCGACAGTAGTAATGGCTGTCTAGTGGTGGCTGTTAGGGGTGAGTACGGTTCGGTTTGGGGGTCAAACCACAAACCGAACCGTTACCCCTCGGTTTGAAAATTTGTGAACCGAACCAAATCAAGCACCATCGGTTTGGTCGGTTTAAACGGTTCAACTTAGTCGGTTTGGATCGGTTTGCCCACTTAAAGAAGATGTTCCTTTGCACACTACTAATTCATTCGATATATAAGTTCTCATTGATGAATGAGAAAGAATGAGTAAATATAAACTAGATATTGGTCACAAAATTTTTATGTTCTAAGTGTTGTTAATATTTTTATTTATTTTAACTTTCAAGATTTGTTTATTTGGAGTTGCTTAGTACCCTATATGTGTAATTATCAATGAAATGTTACTAAAAATACATTAACATATTATAGGTCGGTTCGGTTCGGTTTGGAATCGATTTAAAAAATATGAACCGTGAACCAAACCGAACCAAGGTCGGTTTGAAAAATGTGAAACCAAACCGTTAAGATCTTTGGACGGTTCGAATTGAATTGGTTCGGTTCGATCGGTTTGAGCGGTTCAGATCGGTTTGAACGGTTTAGTGCTCACTGCTAGTGGCTGTGATGGCAGAGGTGTCCTAGTGGTGGTGAAAGTGACGGTGACGGTGACGGTGATATCGAAGACACTGTTGTGGTTGTCTAGTGGTTGTGGCGGTGGTGGTGGATGTAGCGATAAAATGGTGGTGAGAATGGTTGCAGTGGTGGAGGTGATTGTGGTGGTGATGGCGACGACAATGTTGGTGGTGGCAATGAAGGTGGGATGGCAAGGGCAACGATGAAGATAATGGTGGTGTGACAATGAAGTAGTGGTGTTGCGGCCGGTGAGCTCATGTTTCCATAGACATTAATGAAAGGCTAAAATAGGGTGAGCCATTATGTTTTGTTTAAATAAATCCAAATTTAATAAAACCCGATTCTTTTTCGTCAGATTTCACAAGAAATAAATTCAGCCAAATCGAATGAAATCACTTCCAATTTCTCTTTTTTCCTATGTCTCAAATCATTAAAATTAAGTGTTTCACATGAAATTCTATCAATTTTGTAGTTTTAGAGACACTTAAAAAACCTTGTTGCACATTTCAATTTTGATAACATTTAAATGTGACTAAAGCCAATATGCATTGGCGCGCGTGGGGCGGTGGCCAGAATCCGGCCTACTTTTACTTTACGTTTCTCATTCATGTGTCTAGTTACTCTGAGGATGGGCAACTATTGTGGCCGGCGGCAAATTAATGGTGGATGACGGTGGACGAAGGGGGTGTGGTGGGAGGTGCCATATCCCCCACCACGATCGGGGATGGTGTCGATATCTTCATATCCATGTAGGTCTCCAAACTTTTATTGATCTACTAGATATGACTGTTATAAATCGCTGGGGTGGTCGATGGTTGCTCAGTTTATATGCTTGATCGATGAGGTTTTCTTTGCTAGGGTTAGATCTATATTCGCTGGCACTGGCCATGATTCCATTGGCGGCATTTGGAATTATTTGCAAAATTCACTTGTTGTGACGATTTCTAGAATGTGTTAAAGATTATTTGCAAAAGGGGCCATGTTATGGCAGAAGCTGGAATTCTACGGGCAGTAGTCGAATTTTTGCCAACATAAGAAAGGGCTCTATAGTTGACTGTGGGGTTGTCCGTTGGTTACTATGTATTGTGTCTAGGGTTTGGTGTGGGTTCATCGTGAAGTCCTGGGGGGGGGGGGGGGGTAGGGCCTCATAGGAGCTTAGGGTTTGGGGGCTGTGTGGTTGGGGGATGGGGGATGAGGGATGGGGGATGGGGGATGGGGGGAGAGAGTATATAGTTTGGCTTAGCCCCTGTTTGTGAGTGTTGGTTTGCTGCCCAATTTTACGGTTGCCCTGTTCTCGGGTTGAAATGTCAGTGAAATATTATGAACCATGCAAGGTTAATTGCCTCTTGTCTTTACGAGATATGATTGGTTGTCGAGTACATCTTCGATTATTTGTACAGTTTCAGTTGACTTCCTCATTGTAATTGTTGCGTTTGTAGGTTTACGGTGTTTCGTCTTTGTTTTACTAGGTGTTTATGTAACCTTTAGGTCTCCGCTTATTATGTAAAGTTAAGCTGAAGTGTAGGATAGGCTCTGCTTTAGTCTAATTGTAATTTTTATCGGGCTATAGGTTAGTTTTTAATATGCAATGTTAATGGTAGCAATTGATGTAACCTTTCATGTCTGTAAAATAGATGACCTAGCTGTGACGACTTGTAAACCTTCGTATATATGAAATATTTCTCCTCTTAACCACACACACAGAGAGAGAGAGAGAGAGAGAGAGATAGAGAGAGCAAATATGGTGATAGGCCTCTATCACCTCATTTTTTTCACTCTTTGTGCAGAGCTCTATTTGTGACTTTATTCCTAGCCCGGGAGGCATTGGCGTGGGCATGAGGAGCCCCCTATTAACCACCCCTTTTTTTTGGCAGATGACTTATTAATCTTTAATAAGATTAATAACGAATCTTGTCTGGCTCTAAAGACCATCCTGGATTATTATTGCTTTGAGTGCGGTCAACAGATAAATTGTGATAAATCATTTATCACTCCCATACCAAATTTAGGGGCGGGATATTGTTGTGTATGATGAGCTGCATAAGGGTATTCTCATCTCTGATAACTTAGGGTATACCTGTGTGACACTTGTTTCAGGAACTTATCCCAATGTGCCTCATGGAAAAGCGTTGTCTTAAAAAAGATTGGACTTGCTACACTCATTAAGTAAGTCTTATCATCTCTTTTATCTATCAAATGCTCATATGTTTATTCCCTCATTATGTATGGAGCAAATAAACTCTATTATGAGTCAATTTTGGTGGACGACAATAGTAATCGTAAGGGTTTTCACTGGATCAACTGAAATTGTCTCTATGGACCCATTAAGGAAGGAGGTTTGGTATCTAAGGACACTCGTCCTTTTTTCCCATGCTTTTCTAGCAAAAAGAGGGTGGGGGCATCTTTACTTGTCCTAGCTTATCGTTAGCCAGAGTACTGAAAGGTGGATACTGCACCAGAATATACTTCCTTATATCACCACAAGGAGGCAACTACTCGTGGGGATGGAAAGACAGCTGGGAGGACGATAGATCTTGAAACAAGGTATCAGATGACAAGTACACAACGGAAGACAGATCTCTGTCTAGAAGAATAGATGGATCCTGTAGACATCTAGAAATCTCAAATGACTAGAATCTACATCAACCTCTAATATACACTGAGTCAGTATAATATCCCGCACTTCTGGGGCGGTTTAAAATAATTATTGGAGATCCGAAAAATAAACGGGCATTAATTTTGAGCAATGCTCAGGTATTAATAGAGTATGGGAGGTTAAAACAATTCTGGGGCAAAAATATAATTTTGAAAACGTTTGGGGTCATTTTGTAATTTAGGATAACTTTGGAGGCATAAATGTAAGTTAATGTTTTAGTAATGAAGAATAATAAAATGAGTGATAGTAAATATTTTAGTGATGTCTAAGTAAATTAAAAGATATTAGGATAAGTTTGAGGACTTAGATGTAATTACACAAAGTTGGGGACAGTTTTTTGCATATTTGAAAAAAAAAGGGTATTATGTGTCAATTTTGGAGAAAATGTTCATGATATGAGGCCACCTCTTGCTATTTTGTTAATGACTCATGAAATTAAGTTATAAAGTAATGGTTTAGAGAATTAAACAAAATGAAACAAATAAAAAAAAAGGAATTCTTCGAGGAGGAAGGAACAATGTAACAAAAAGAGGAAAAAAAAGAGAGAACAGAGAAAACAGAGAGGGAGGAAAAATAGTATTGTGCTCGATGCAAAACTAGAGGGAGAATCAGAGATTTAGAGTAAATTCTTGGGGTAATCTTCCTCATTTGTTTTAATGTGGGAGTTTGGTGTGAATGTGTGTTTTCAGTAGATGTTTTAGTGTGTTTTCTGAATGTGTATCACTGTGTGCGTAGGTGTGTTGCTGTGTGTGCGTGTATGTGTTAGAAAGGCAAAAGGGTGAGTTTCCGTATGTTACTAAGAATTGTATGTGTTTTGGTGCATGAAGTGTGTGTTATGTGACTGTGCAGTGTGTGAGTTTCAGGTGTGTTTGTGTGTGTGATTTTGCGTGTAATATGTGTGTTTGAGGGTGTTAATATGTGTGTTTAGGTGTAATAAGGGGTATGTAGGTGTTTTAATTTAGGTTTGTGGTTACCAGTGGGTGTATGTGAATTAGTTGAGTGTGTTAGAGCGGCTGAAGGGGGAAGATGAGTATGTATAACTTAGGTGAATTAGTGTGTGAGTTAATCCGAATAGTGTTTGTAAGTGTCACTAAAGATAGAGAATTATTTAACCACTTTCGTGTATTTTTTTTATAAATAGTTAGGGTCAAAATTAGACAAAGTCCAAAAGAGTAACCCCCAATACTTTTACGATACATACGCTCTGGAATGTTTGAAAAATTTTCGGTGTCCACGAATGATGCTAAATTAGGCCAGTTAGAGAAATTTCTTAAATTATCTAACATAGCAAATAAAGTTATTTTAATATGAAAATTGTAGGAAAATCTTATTTTATTGAGATGTTTCAGTATCTAAAATTTTGTGCCATTCCAAAACCGATAGGTAGCAGAACCTGCTTCTGACTTCGAAATTTTCGGGCGAAATTTTCTAGAATACTTTTTATCCCAAAAATGACTTTAGGATGCTTAAAATAATACTTCGATATATTTTTGAGGTTTTTCGGTGCCAGGAACCCCATGAGATATTTTGGTAAATTTACACGTAAAAAGTATTTTTGAGTAAATTCACATACAGTAAGGTCACTTTAGTGGTTTTATTGACGGAAGGCCGTTTTAGTGATTTAAGTTTGAGAGGGACATTTTGATAATTTTACACATACGTGCATTTTGGTAATTTTACATACCCGGTGATGGGGTCGTTCTGGAAGTATGAGTGGGTCAATAGTGAATTCATAATATCGCAGTATATACTGTATACTAACAATTGGATTGTTCCGTTTAGGTTAAAGTAACAGACATTCATGTTAGATAGCTTACCTTCGGATTGACTAGGTAAGCGTTTTTATTTGAATCCTGAGTAAGGATGTCTATCCGAACCTTATTTCAATAACTCGTACTCTTAAGTGTTCTTTTGATTTATGTATGGCTATTGTTGCACACTGAATTGTATATTGACATCGTCATGTTATCACCAAGGAAATCCCAAGATTGAGCCTGCACCGTTTAATTGGAAATCTTATTGATACTCGCTTGTTATTGCATCTTCAGCAAATTCGATAATTGTTTGCGCTCTTCTTCAAAATTGTTATGCCTAAATCCGATAACTGTTTATAGTCGTTCTTGCTATTTGTTTGTAGTTATTCTGGAATTCTGAGTGACAAATTATATCAGTATGCTTAACTGTTATTAAAAACTTGATTGCTCCGGTTATTTGTATTCATCTTGGTGCTCATTTCATTATATGTTAAGCAGTTAATTTCTTGTTGATTTTGTGAGCATTGTTTTTGTATTGACCTAGGAATCTGTTCTGTGGGGAGGCGTTATAAGGCTAGTTTGTTACTGCTTCCCACGGGGAAGCAGGCTAGTTCCATGAACGATGAAGAGGGCTAGTTATTATCGTACATCATGCATTTGTACATCTGCGCATTGCCTGAATGGCATTGCATCTACGCAAGATCAATATCATTAAATTTGTTTAAATTGCATCTTACAATGATAATTTTGGAAAGTAATGCTCAAGTAAAGGTATTGTTACCTGATTGAAGGGGATTGAGTTGAAACTCTTCCCCATATTGTGATCGAACTGTTGTGTTTGTACGAAACCCTTCCCCTATTCCCTTGAAGTTCTGTGTTCATTTTGAAACCCTTGAAAAATCATCGTCGTATTTTTCAAAGGATGGCTTTGAAAATGACCTCCACAAACGAGTGTTCTGATATATGATTATAACTGTTAATATTTGTTTGGAAATTGAGATGATTGTTAATGTTTGTTTTGGTCTCTGTCTATAATTGTTTTTGGTCGTTTTTGGTATATGCTTATGACTGATTATGATTGTTTTGGAAATTACCAAACTGTTCATGGTTGTTGAAATGTTTTGAGATATTATCCTCGGTTGAACTTTTGAGTCGTTTTTTTTTTGGTAACTCTTTCAGTTGTTCCTTGAACGACCTTACTGAGCTCTCAAAAGCTCACCCTTCGTTTGATTCCCTTATGCAGGTAATGATCAGCTGTAGCATGCTCGGGAATAGGTTTAGAGTCTGTGTGAGATTCCGGTGAGCCCATCACTACTGTATAGTAAGACCCCTTCGTGGGTCACTACTGTTAACTCGTTCTATAAGAACTTGAGTTTATAAGGAACCTATGTTTTAATAGTTTAAGTTCAAGCAATTTGTAATCTTGTATTTGGAAAAGTGTGAATCAACGTCGGATTAGATGCTTTGAAGTATGTGCTAGTAAATAAGATTTGATAGGTTTTATGTGATGTGGTAGGTTAACATCCCGGGAGTTCGGGGTGACGGAGCTCAGGATTTCTGGGTGTTACAGTGATCAAAGATGACGGCTGGGACAAACAACTGACATGGACCTTTTGCCCGTGGAACTGGCTAACACGACATTAACAATTCACATTTCTGCTTATAATTATAACGATGGAATAAACTGGGGAGATATAACACACATGGAATTGTCACACCATGTTGGAAACTGTGGACCACCACTTCATAAGGTGCGCTGTGGTGCACCCGATTTGGTTTAGCCTTTCTATTAGGTCGCGTGACATTAGGGCCACTTATAGAATGTTTGATTGCATAATTTGAGCAACTCGACCACCACACAATACATGCAAACGGCCTTTTGCATTTTTTTTTACTATCTGGTGCATATGGGTTAACTAAACAATCTTATTTTTAGATAAATCAATTTCACCCGTTGAACATAATTAAATAATTTCAAAGTCTAACCTCCAAAACTCTAACATATGCTTTTTCTGTGCAAGCCAGAAGTAGGCGGCGCCCAAACCAAATTTTTCTTAAAAAAGAACACCTTAGACCAATTCGCACGAAATAAAGTTCCTTTTAATATACACTTTCAACCATAGTTATCAATACTGTACCAGTACGGGCCAGTACATACCAGTTTGCCTTCTACCAGTACGGTATCCCTTTACATTTCATATCAATCAAAATACGTTTTATACCAGTTGTACCGGCCGAGAATTACGTACCGACTGAGATATTATATTTTAAACTGGTTCCTTAAAAAATGTAGAATTTACAATTTTTGTTAGAAAATTTAGTGAATTGACCTTTATAAAGACCAAATACAAAAAATTCTAGGTGTAATCATATTAATCAAAGTCTCTATGGTCTCTTCCTTACAATTTTCAATACAAATTTGTAAAATCTTTCCTGGTAAGTTTCAATCTTGATCCAAAATATTCAGTTTCCTTTAACTCTTTCTCTTAGTTTTGATTTTCTTTATAGCTGGAAACTCTCGTCATATTCTTTCATCTGTGTGATGTACTGCGTTACAACACACACAACTTATTCTTGAACTCAAATACGTTATTCTTGAACAAACAACTTTAAAGGAGGTAGGTAGTTGACAAAGAGAGTAACTTTAGAGGAGGTACTTCAGTTGAATAAGCAATTTGTTCCTAATGCTACTGTATAGGAACAAATAACTTACTCTGCAACAAAAAAACTTAGTTGAAAAATTAGATAATTTAAGCTCTAAGGGAACTGTGACTTATGAAATATGTCTATCTTTCTAGCTCACTAATGATGAGTATTATATATGCATATAATTGAGAAAATTCGAGATGATACCGATAATGCGTACCATTTCATGAAAGAAACCAGTACGCTCTCTGGCATGATATTCGTAACTATGCTCTTTAATAAATAGAGGCTTAGAGCTGGGATAGGCCTATCATCATGTTATAAAGATAACAAAATTTTCTTTCTGGTTTTGGTGCAATCTCCACTTCGGCTTCTGAATTACACAACGCAAGCCAAAAGTTTATTACTTGCTTTGGAATAGGCTCTAAAACATGAGTCGTTTCATATTATTCTGTGCACTAATTCTCCAAATTTGTTTTCTCGGATCCCATGTTGGGGAATAAGGACATTACTGATACATTGACACCCATCAGGTATGACTTTTGTTAGACTTTTGTTATCCACTACCTGACTCTCACTTGAGCGTGCTCAATTGATGGATGCCAGATCCTTAGCCGCCTTTGCCTGTTATGCATGAACTAATATATACTGATGTTAGGTTCATGAATGCATTTTTGCCAAGGGATCTACCACACCCCAGTGACATGTAATACAAATGAACACTCTAGGAGTTTTGATACACTAGTGACAGTGATAGGTGCCTTTTGCATATGTATTTATCGAAGTCATGGTTCATGTCATGACGTATATGATGTGTAATATCACGGCATATAAATGCCTAATTGAGTAACTTTCTTTTATTTAAATGTCATCCTCATATTGAAAAAGAAAAAAAAAAGTTTATTTTATTTCAGTCCCTTGTACTCCCCCCCTCCCCCCCCCCCCCCCCCTTTTTAACTTCGGTTCTTGTAGTCTAAAATCCTTGAAACTAGTCCTTGTATTATGCTCAATTATCAGTTTAGTTTCTCTTTTTTTTGGGTACTAAATTGAGGGCTAGATTTGTCATTTTGTGCTTTTAAAGTAAAATGGCACATTTCGTGTGCATGACATCCTTTGTCGCTGCAACCATCATTGCCTCGCCATTATTGCCGCTGACCATTTGTCCCAAGCAAACCCACCCCGCCATCACTGCCTCCACACCCATAAACCCTTCCCTTTCCCAATCGTCACCGTCAACAACACCACCCATCACCCACATTTTAAACTCGACCTATCTCTGGTAAATGTACCACAACTTTCACCTTGACACCTCCTATTTCATATATGTAGCCACAATTGCCATGGACTTGATACAATTAAAAACACCAAGCCACCCAATTGAAAAAGACGTGAAAATCGAAGAAATTTTGCAAGAAAAGAGACTGGAGGAATTCAGGGTAACAAAGAGATGACCGTCCTTCTGCTCGCTGCCGTAATTGCCGTCGTCTAATTGGATGCGAGTGCTGATCCAACAGATCAAACAGTAACTAGAGCTCAGCGACATCAATTCTGCCTTCGATCTCCTACGTGCTCATGCCCATTTCGTCCTCGACGATCACCACCTCCTCTTCATCGCCACCTTCTCCTCTATCGCCACCATGGCTGGGTCAATAGTTGGGTGATGTCGTGGTAGGTGTCAATGCTCGTTAGGCGGTGAAGGAGGCAACATCCGAATAGTTGAGAGAGAAATACTTATGTGGTAAGAGAAGACTGCTAGGATGAAAATGTTCTCAATTTTTAAACATAAATGTTAATTTATAAATGAGTCAAATTGATGACGGAGCATAATATAGTGAGTGACCAGTTTCAAGAATTTAACATTATAAGGACAAAATTAAAAAAAAAAAAGAGAGGATACAAGGTACCGAACTGAATTAAACCCAAGAAAAACAACGATATATGACATTAACATGCATTTTGGGCAAAAACGCAAACGCATTTTGGTCTTTCTCGGGTGATTTTGGTAATTCACAGAAATCACAGGGGTCAATTTATGCCAATCCTAAGTTCACTTCGCAAAACCCTAGCCGTCACTTGATATATAAAGCAGCTAACACAGCCAAGTCTCTCCCTCTCTAGGGTTCTCTCACTTTTGATATCCGAAAGCGCCGACCTCTCTGCCTCTCAGAGCAAACCTCACCCCTTGCAAGCCATGGTAATCATCTTTCATACCCTCATTCATGTTCTAACCCCCAAATTTGTCTTCGTTGTTATCTGTTGATCGTATATTTGATCTGGTATAAACATCCCATACATCTTGGGTGCAAATTTCTCTTTCTGTGCGTGTGTGGGAAGATCTTCGTTTGGTTTGCTTTAAGACATTTCGTTAGAATTTAAGGGTTAGGGTTCTAATTATGGATTTGAGAGAACTTTTGAAAATAAAAAGACTGGAGGATTTGGTCAGTAAGAATGATTTTCGTAAGACCCATTATTGTTTTCTCATGTAAAAGGGCGTCGATTTAGCCTCAACTTATATTCTCTGTTATATGCAACCCACTTTGTCTGTGTTCTATTTTTGCGGTCGAAATTGATCTGTTCATCTAATTGACCTAAGCTTGTTGTTTAGAATGGGATAGGATTGGATTTGCATAGCTTGTTGGATCTCTGATGTAAATTGTTTGTAAGAGTGATATATGTTTACGCGTTCTATTATTTGTAGAGATGGCAAACAATGCAATTTTTTAATGAACTGTATTCTGATATTGAATATTCTAGGAAGGCTGTAGTGATTTATAACAAAAAGAACACTGATCTAAGCATATTGGAGCAATTTGTCTTGATGACTGCATACTTGTTTTGATTATTGTTTATTTGGTTCTTTTTGGTTACTTTGTTGTGGGGATGGTTATATAGTCGAAGAGGAAGAATAGGGAGCCAAAGGAAGAGAATGTGACACTTGGGCCTGCTCTGAAGGATGGAGAGCATCTTTTTGGTGTGGCGCACATTTTTGCGTCATTCAATGACACTTTCATTGTAAGTGAATAAGAAAGAACGGGTTTTACTTGGTGCCATTTAGAATTCCTGAAGGCCAGTAATTTATGATTTCTCTATTGGAATTGCAGCATGTGACTGATCTGTCTGGTAGAGAAACTCTGGTCCGGATTACTGGTAAGGGCCATTTTTTGTTTATAGCGGTTAATTTATGCGTTAGAGTTGTGTGTTTTCGTTTGTATTTTTCATCAACAAGCTGCTGCAAGTATCTACCGTTACGGATATGAGGTTTTGGGTCTGATTGATGGTACGCTGTGAAATGTCGCACACGTACATTATAATTTTATTAAGAAGTTCAATTACTTGTGGACGTAGGACTACAGTATGCTTTGGTAAGTAAAATAACTTTCAAAAGGTAATATCTGATGTCGTCTGTCGAATATACTGTCTTAGGTGGCATGAAAGTGAAAGCAGACAGGGATGAGTCTTCCCCATATGCAGCCATGCTTGCAGCGCAAGACGTTGCACAACGGTGCAAGGTCGGTACCAAATTTTCTAGTTTGATGTTCACAACTTGCTCTTTTGTTGTCTGCTATCAGTTGTTCCTAGTTTGATGCTCATCAAGAGTTGTTATTTGAGTTGTTCCCAGTTTGATGCTCATCAAGAGTTGTTATTTTGAGCATCTCCTCATTTGACTTCTTTTCTTGCTAACAGGATCTTGGCATAAATGCCCTTCATATTAAGCTTCGAGCTACTGGTGGAAACAAGACAAAAACACCTGGTCCTGGTGCTCAATCTGCTCTTCGTGCCCTTGCCCGTTCAGGAATGAAGATTGGTCGTATAGGTAAAGCTTTTGTTGTCCTACAAGCAGATTTGTCTACTTCTGTGTCTAGTGCCCTTCCTCCTTGGAAGGAGGTTACAGTATATGAGGAATTGATTTGGTCAGGGCTGCTTTTCACGTTGAGGGAAAAATAGAAATATGACTTCTGATAGCCATGTGGCATTTGGAATGCATGTTTAATCAGAATTGTTTTTTTAAGAGATCTGAATCAACAAACACGGAGTATTAGTTTAAAAAGGTTATCCAGTTATATGTGGGTAGTGTTTTCCCGTTTTCAGTTTGGTGTTCTGGAAAAGAGGATAAATATGTGTTTCTAGAAAAGATGAAACATGTTCAGATTCCTGTTTCATAAATTGCGAAATACTGATTTTTTTTTAATTTTTATTTGTGCATAGTTAGGTATTGCACATATCTAGTGGGCTGTATTACAAGAAGGGTTGGTAAGAAATGGTGAATGTAGTAATATAGGAGCCATGCTTTAAAAATGGCCAATAACCAGGACTTTCGTGAACTGTATTGACTAGTCAATAACTGTATTGACTAGTGAACTTGTTTAGCTCGATTAGATCATTGCATATAGTTGCCTCTCTATTTTGAATAATGTTTTGAAGAAAAACTGCGGCTGTTCCAAATTTTGTACACCTAATATGTTAATCATGTTATGAGTAGTCATTATGATGAGATGATACGATGATCGTAAACAAGATAGCTGATGTTGAATCTCTCTAACATGTTAAGATTAGAGAACAAGTATTTTAACACGTTTTCCATTTTGGATGTCAACTTTATCGCATTGCTTTGTCCGACTTATAATTTTTTTCTTTATACTGGATTTGAAGTTGCCAGCCGGCTTACATGATTAATTGGATACCTTAACAGAGATTAGGCATAGAATACTATTTAATTGCTAAAAAAGGCCATTTAATTGAAGTCTGAGGAAATGTTGTGTTCCAACTAAGTAATCTGAAAGAATCCTGTGCTCGTCGTTTTTGTAGAAAGTGACGCTTGTAGTGAATATGTGCAATTGTTTTCTTATGCAGTATAAGTTGTTTGCTCACCAAATCTACTGCAAAAATCATTTTTTTATAGTGTTGATCAACATTTGTCAGAAAGCAAGGAGGTTGAAATTTTTTAGTTAGTTTCTTGCTTCTAGTAGGTAGGAATGCACTAACTGCTGCTCATTTTATGTCATGTTTCAGAGGATGTGACCCCAATTCCTACTGATAGCACTCGTCGAAAGGGTGGTAGGAGAGGAAGAAGGTTGTAGGCTGGATGTTTTGAATCAAATTATCCTGTCTTTGGCAGGAGTTGTGATCTCTATCGGATATTTTTGCTGTTTGGTTCATCTGGAGTTATTTTAAGTTGAAACTTTGTAGTTGGCTTTGCCAAAAATTCAGTTTTTGTAGTTGGATGCTCATGGATTCTAGTTTGTCAAACTCTATTCTGTTTTGAAATATGTATCGGATCATTTACCACCCCGATGACTTTTATTCCTTGGATTTTTAACAATTGGAAATTTACATAGGGAAGTTGCTTGCAGCTGCAGATCTTTTGGATTAGACAGGACCTGAGGTGGGTTTTCTATTGGGTGGTGAATCATTGGTTGTTTTCTGCTGCTCATTGAACTTGATGTGGTAGAAAAGCAATAGATAAAGTCTAGGCTGGATGTTCTGAGTTGGGTCAGGGTTTCTCTCTTTGGTATTGTCCGTTTAAGTTAGCAATTTTTGGGATTGGTGCTGCTTGTTAGGCGTTTTGCTGCCTGGCTTGTTTTGAGTTTCTCTTTGTACATGAGTTGGCCTGTTTTTCTTTTGAATACCACGGTAGGGGCCTTACAAGAATTGGGAAAAGTTGCGCTTTTGTCATTTTAAGTTGAGGTCCGATTTCTATCTTTCTCGAACTGTCCTCTTGCCGTTAAGAGGAGCGAGTAACATTTTTTTCCCAAAAATTCCCCTTTATCAGTTCACTGGCTTCTCACTATTCTGCCATTTGTCTCTCTCTCTCTCCCTCTCCCTCAGCCGATCTTCTCTCTTCCTCTTGAACGGCTGCTCTCCTCCCCCACCACCATCACTCGTACCACCACAATTCTCATGATCACCACCATTACCATCTCTACCACCAACAGAAACCACGAGCATAGGCATTGCCACCATCGAGATCTATTCCAGATCTGAGCCAAAACCGTCACCATCTCGGTGGTTTTGGCTTAGATCTAGTGTAGATTTTGGTGATTTTGGCTTGGATCTACATAATAATAGTCTAAGTCATTTGAGATGCAGATAATGACGTGGGATTGTGGGTGGTGGTGGGTGGCGGTTTCTCCGATGGTGGTGGGTGTGGGGTGGTGGTTCTTTCTTCTCTTTCCACTCTTTCTATAGATTTATGGAAATGGCAGAAGGGTTGGTGGGTGGGTGCGGGTAGGGGTGAGTTGTTTGGTGGTTACAATTGTGTTGGTTGCTGGGTATGGCGGTGGTTGTGGGCGAGGTGGGTACGACGGTTGATGATGGTGGCCGGCTGTGAAGTGTGTTGGGTGGGTGGCCGACTGTGGGTATGATGGTGGTGGGTGGCCATGGGTACGATGGTGGGTGTTGGGTTTTTTGGTGTTGCGACTTTTTGGGGGGCCAAAGCAAAAAAAGCTAGATGGGTGTTGGGCTTTTGGGTGGTTAGAGGTGGGTTTTGTGGCGGAGGTGGTGTCGGAGGCGCCAAGGGATGACAACCCTTAGCATTGGTGGAATTTTGGTTGTTGGTGACTGTGATGCGGCTGGCGGCGACAAAAGGGGTTGTGGGTTTGATGGAAATGGTGGGTGGGGTAGTTTGGTGGTGCGGCAGGTGATGGGCACAAAGGAAGTGGGTTGGTACGGCGGTGTTGGCGATGGTGGTGCGGAAAATGATGAAGGTGGGATCATGACGAGGGCGGATGGTCAACGGGTGGACGACGGATGCCGAATGACGCCGAAGCCGCCATTGCTCTCAGACAACGCCGCTGGTACGGTCTTTGCGCAAGCCACACTGCCCAACAATATTCTTTTATCTTTTTTCTGTTTCCATTTGTACAATTGACATGGTAAATGGATTTTGTGCAAAAGGATATTTTTTACGTACTTCGTGTATAGTTTTAAGGGTAAATTACACTAAACATCCCTGAGATTTTACGTAATTACACTTCATTACCGCTATCTTTAAAAATTACACTCCGACCCCCCGAGGTTTGTACCTGCATCACACACAACTACACACATTTAACGGCAGGTCTAACTTCGTGAAAAGATTCCCTGACACATTACTTTATACAATTTTCATACCCAAAATACCCCCCATTTGTCATTTACTCACCTGTGTGGTCATCTTGTAATAGTGGGTTTTTCAAAATTTTAGTCAACTCTACAAACGCTAAGTGAATTAGAAGGTTTAATTTATCCAATTTAGGGTTCAATTAGCTCATTTTAGGGTTCAATTAGTTTAATTTAGGGTTCGGTTAGATTAGGCCATTCAATTTAGGGTTCAATTAGTTTAATTAGGGTTCAATTCGATTAGGCCATTTAATTTAAGGTTTAATTAGGGTTCAATTACTTCAATTTAGGGTTAAATTAGGGGTTCTATTAGTTCAATTTAGGATTCGGTTGAATTTGATCATTTAATTTAGGGTTCAATTAGTTCAATTTAGGGTTCGATTCGATTAAGACATTCAATTTAGGGTTCAATTAGGGGTTCAATTAGTTTAATTTAGGATTCAATTCGATTAGGGCATTCAATTTAGGGTTTAATTACTTCAATTTAGGGTTCAATTATGTGTCTAAGTGAATTAGGGCGTTAAATTAGGGTTCAACTAGGGCATTCAATTTGAATTAGGTTGGCTCAAAATCTTCTTATGGTGCATCGTTTTGCTTACTTTCTTTTCTGTATTTTTCCAAGTCTCATGACCACTCAAATTTATTCGTCACAAAAAGTTGTGGTTCAAAAATAGTCGCGGGTGGGTTTTCTACGAACATAAAATAATATGCGGGGTTCGTGCGTGTTTGGTGAAGGCATGAATATGAGTTTAGTGAGAGTGGGTTCAGGGAAAGGCGTGTATACGGGTGTGGGTTCATGGGTTTTTGGTGAAAGAAGGATGGGAGTTGATGAGTCAGCCGTGGTGGCTGCCATGAATGCAGGTGGGTTGCGAGAGGAGCATCACATGCTGCTGTGCAAGGGAGTTGTTCAGGTGTGTATACATTGGTGGAGTGGATGAATAAGTATATGGGTGAGGAAGTGTGTTTGCTGAGAGCAAGTGTGAGTGTGGTTGTATGAGTGCCGTGAAGTGTGGAGTGTTGAAAGGCTAAAAAGATCAGCCGTGAAATGTCCTGTGTGCTAAAATGTGTGTGTGTGTATTTTTGTCACCTGTGTGCATGTGTGTGTGTGTGTGACAATTTCTGAGTGCATGTGTGTGAGTGATGTGTGCATAAGTCTGTGTTGCGTGGGTGTGGATTGGAGGTGTGTATATAGCGTGTGTGCGTGAGTGTGCTGTGAGGTGGGTTGAATGTATTTTCGGTGGCTTTGAACAAATGAAAGGAGGCAGTAGCTGTGTTTGAGTGTGTGTGTGTGTGTGTGTTTTTAGCTGTGTACATGTGTGTGAGTGCCTGTGTGCTTGCATGTAAACTGTGCGGGAAGGTGTGTGAGAGTGCTTCATGCCAATAATTCCCAAAAACAAGTTTTCCCTCCAAAATTTCAGGAAAACAGTCTGAGGGGCATTCATGTCTTTTTGCATTGTACTATTAACACGGTAAGAGAAAAAGTTAGATAGTGGTAGTGTAGTGTAATTATGTAAAATCTCAAGGGTGTTTAGTGTAATTTACCCTAATTTTAAAGATGTTTGATTGGGTTTCAATGGAATGGAGATGCTTGATTTGCTGTAATAGCAAAAAACAGATAGAAGGAAAGAAGTTAATTTGGGCATAATATGGCAAAGAACCCAGTCAAGCAAACATGTTTGCTGAAAATGCATATGTTTGTGTAACCGTTACAAAGAGTACCGGTCAGACCAAGGTAATATGAAAATAAATTTTAACCGCTATGAAGAGTAGCGGTTAGTCGTGATGTTTTTTTTAAAAAAAAAGTGATTAGAGCCGTACATTGTGCAACATGGACGGTCTCAGATCAACTAGAAAAATAACTATTTCTCCACTGGTAGATAGGGATCGACATCCTTGTAAGTTACCCTTTATTTCATTGTAGTTATGAAGTTAGGCCTCAGAAGGAAAATGTCTTTCTTTCTACACTAGGTTTGGAAGGAGCCATGAAGATAATGTGATGGAAAGAGTTTCAGGGCTGCTGGTTCAGATTCAGCCCTTCTAGAATCAAGTGTTGGCGACCGCCCAAAAGACCCATCATTTTTTGGGTCCAACTATTGGTATTTTATGATTTCTTTGCCTTGAATAAAGTGAAGGGAAAAGTGCAAAAACGCACCTTGTGGTTTGTCTTGGTTGCAAAAACACACTTCTTGTTATATTTGTTGCAAATGGTCCCTTGTGGTGCCACAATGGTACTGTTGATATATGTCTTGTATTTATGTCCCACATCGGTTAGTCAAAGAAGATTGCAACTTGACCCTTAGTACATAAGACATCTTGTCCCACATTGCTTGGATAGAGAAGATCACTGCTTATCTTTAAGTATAAGTAAGGTGTCTTGTATTGTGTTTAAGGGCAAGAGAGGAAAGTCTTTCTTTGAGTAAGAAAGAAAGAAAGAAGAGTCATTCTTTGAGTAGAAAAACAGTTGAGAGATACACGTGAGGGAGCGTTGTAAATCTGACTTGTGCAAAGTAGATTTGAGTTCTCTCATATTTCTTGTGTTTTCTTATTTGGTTATCGTGTGCTATACATATTTATCTAGAGCGATTTCGTAACAAGTGGTATCAAGAGCATTCCAGGTTCATTTTTTGGCAAAATTGAAATTGATTTGAGAGGATAAATATGTCGAACAACACGACCATGAAGTATACCTGTGAACAATTCGATGGGAAGACGAATTTTGGCATATGTACCAGGTTTTGACAGAGACTTCTCCAACAGCTCTGTGGCAGAAATTGGAGAAGATATATATGTCAAAATCTTTGTCGAATCGGTTATATCTGAAGAAAGATTTGTACCAGTTACGGATGGATGAACGTTCAGATCTGGGTGATCATATATCAGAATTTAACCGGTTGGTGTCCCAATTGTCGAGTATAGATGTTAAACTCGAGGAGGAAGATCAGGCGATTTTGTTGTTATCTTCGCTTCCAAAATCATATGAGACCTTGAAGACTACGTTGCTTATTGGGAAGGAGACATTGCTTGTTGATGATGTTATGTCGGCTCTTATGGACTCGAGCAGAGTTAATGGGACGAGTTCACGCAGTCAAGGTGAAGGTCTGGTTGTAAGGTCTGAAAATAAGAATGGTCATGGAAGAGGTAGATGTCGGTCTAGGAGCAGAAATTCAGGACATGAAAATGACAAGTCTAAGTCTCGTGGAAAGCAGGACAAGTCCAGTATTGAATGCTGGTATTGTAAAGAGATTGGTCATATTGCAAGGAAGTGTCCAGAAAGGAAGGATAAGAAGAACGGAAAGAAACATGTGAACAATGCTAATGTTGCTGAAGAAGATGACAAAAGCAGCGATGGCGATCTCTACTTGGTTTCCTCGGTTGAGCAACAATAAGGTAATCTTTTATCAGTTAGAGACAACAATTTTTCTACGGAATGGTTTCTTGACTCTGCATGTTCGTTTCATATGCGCCCACATAAGGAATGGTTTGATTGTCTTATTCCATGCAACGGTGGTACGGTGTTAATGGGTAATGACGCTGTTTGTAAAGTCATGGGGATAGGTACCATTAAAATTAAAATGTTTGATGGGATTGTGAGAACCCTAGGTGATGTAAGGTACATACCTGACTTGAAGAATAATTTGATTTCCTTGGGCACACTCGATTCTATAGATTGCAGTATATCTATAAAAGGTGGAGTCATGAAAGTCAGCAAAGGTGCCATGGTGATAATGAAAGGTCAGAAAACTGGAAATTTGTATAAACTGATAGGGAACACAATTATAGGTGGAGCTTCAGTATCAACTCATGCAGGTTTTATCAATGATAACTCTGAGTTATGGCATAAACGGCTTGGACACTTGAGCGAGAAAGGTATGCTGGAACTTCACAAACACAAGTTGCTGCAGGGAGTGAAATCATGCAAGCTGGACTTCTGCAAATTTTGTGTTTTTAGGAAGCAGAAACGAGTTAGTTTTAAAGCTGCTTCTCATACTAGTAAAGGGGTTCTGGACTATGTACATTCGGATGTTTGGGGACCAATCAAGCATATCTCAAATGAGGGAGCTCGTTACTTTGTTACTTTTATAGATGATTTCTCAAGAAAGGTATGTGTGTACTTTATGAAGCACAAGTCTGAAGTTTTCAACGTGTTTAAGCAGTGGAAGGCTAGAGTTGAAAATCAGACGGGTAAGAAGCTTAAGTACTTCAGATCAGATAATGGCATGGAATACAAGGATGAGGAGTTTCTGCAGTTCTGCAAGGATAAGGGTATCATCAGACACTTTTCAGTGAAGAGGACTCCAGAGCAGAATGTGGTTGCCGAAAGGATGAACAGAACCTTGCTGGAGCGAGCTAGATGCATGAGGTTGAATGCAGATTTGCCTAAGAGTTTCTGGGTTGAAGCTGTTAACAAAACTTGTTACTTGATCAACCAATCTCCATCATCTGCCATTAATCACCGAGTTCCCGAAGAGGTATGGTCTGGTAAACAAGTTAATTTTTCTGCAATGAGAATTTTTTGTTGTCCTGCATATGTTCATCTTCAGAATGAAGAACGATCCAAACTTGATCCTAAGTCAAAAGAATATATATTCCTTGGGTATGAGGAAGGAGTAAAATGATACATGTTATGGGATCCAGTGGTCAAGAAAAGAGTGATCAGTAGAGACGTGGTATTCAATGAAGCACATATGTTGGATATGAATGTAACTTCTAGCGAGAGGCAGGGTCACACAGTAGAGATAGAGTTGGATGAGCAGATGACAAAATCAGCTGATGAGTCTACATATGGATCTACAGATGAGCAGTCTTTAGAGGATCCAGATGAGCATCATAGTGATTCTTGGAATCTAGTCAGAGATAGAGAGTCACGTACCAAGAAACCAACTCAAAGGTATGGTTTTGAGGACTTGGTCTCATTTGCACTAATCGTGGGAAGTGAAGATTCTACCAGTTACAACGAGGCTGTCAAGGCAGAGGATGATAACTTGTGGTTGACAACAATGGATGAGGAGATGGAATCTCTACGAAAGAATCAGACTTGGGAATTAGTTAAACTTCTAAAGGGTGTGAAGGCTATTGGATGCAAGTGGATTTACAGGAAAAAAGAAGATCAGAAGTACAAGGCAAGACTGGTTGCAAAAGGGTATTCTCAAAAGGAGGGAATTGATTATAGTGAGATCTTTTTGCCAGTGGTGAAGCACACTTCTGTCAGATTGATATTGTCCATTGTAGCAGCGCATAATATAGAGTTGTTGCAGCTTGATGTGAATACAGCTTTCCTTCATGGTGATTTGGAGGAGAGGATCTACATGCAGCAACCCGAAGGATTTATTGAACCTAGGAAGAAGGACTACGTGTGCAAGCTAAAAAAGTCCTTATATGGTTTGAAGCAGTCTCCTCGGCAGTGGTATAAGCGATTCGACACTTTCATGGTAACTCATGGTTACTCTCGCTGTGAGTATGATTGTTGTGTGTATTATCGAGTCCTTGATGATGGTTCACTGTTGTTGCTTACATTATATGTGGATGATATGTTGATTGCTGCGAAGAGTAAGCCTCATATTTTGCACTTGAAAAAATTGCTGAGTAGAGAGTTTGATACGAGGGATCTTGGTTCTGCCAAAAAGATCCCTGGTATGGAGATTCATAGAGATAGAAAGGCAGGAAAGTTATGGGTAACTCAGAAAAGTTATGTTGAAAAGGTACTGGAGAGGTTTAGTATGCTCAATGCTAAACCAGTTAGTACACCATTGGGAGCTCATTTTCAGTTATCCTCACAACTTTGTCCTAGTACAGAAGAAGATGTTGAGTATATGTCTCGAGTACCGTATGCAAATGCGGTTGGTTGTCTTATGTATGCCATGGTGTGTACTAGACCTAATATCTCACATGCAGTTAGTATGGTCAGCAGGTATATGGGAAATTCAGGAAAGAAGCATTGGGATGCAGTGAAATGGATCTTCCGTTATCTAGCAGGTTCGACCAACTTTGGCGTCATGTTTGATCGTGATGGGGCAAAATGTGAGGTTTCTGGCTTTATGGATTCTGATTATGCTGGGGACTTGGATTCCAGGAGTTCCACGACTGGATATATTTTTACATTCTATGGAGGGCTGATATGTTGGAAATCAGTGTTACAGTCTACTACAGCATTGTCAACTACGGAGGCAGAGTACATGGCATTGACAGAGGCAGCTAAGGAGACATTATGGTTAAAGGGACTGGTAGAGGAGCTTGGCTTCAAGCAGCGTGGTGTTTTGTTACAGTGTGACAGTCAGAGTGCATTGGATTTGGCAAATGATCAGGCTTTTCATGCAAGGACCAAGCATATTGATGTACGTTATCATAGGGTTCGGGAATTGATTAATTCTTTACAAATTGTCGTGCACAAGGTTCACACTAATGACAATGCTGCTGATATGCTCACGAAGACAGTCACGATAGAGAAGTTCAAGCATTGCTTGAGCTTGATTCATCTTCTTTCTTGATGAGTTCAAGGTGGAGTGCAGCCCTACCTTTAAAGGGGATGCAAGGTGGAGTACCTGAAGAAGGTACTGAAGGCATATTACACTTTCCTCATGGAGTGGTTTGTTAATACAAGCCAAGGTGGAGATTGTTGATATATGTCTTGTATTTATGTCCCACATCGGTTACTCAAAGAAGATTGCAACTTGGCCCTTAGTATATAAGACATCTTGTCCCACATTGCTTGGATAGAGAAGATCACTGCTTATCTCTAAGTATAAGTAATGTGTCTTGTATTGTGTTTAAGGGCAAGAGATGAGAGTCTTTCTTTGAGTAGGAAAGAAAGAAAGAAGAGTCATTCTTTGAGTAGGAAAACAATTGAGAGATACACGTGAGGGAGCGTTGTAAATCTGACTTGTGCAAAGTAGATTTGAGTTCTGTCATATTTCTTGTGTTTTCTTATTTGGTTATCGTGTTCTATACATATTTATCTAGAGCGATTTCGTAACAGGTACCACCATTGGCACCACGGTCGAGAACATGAAGTTTGATTGATATTAATTGTCCTTTGTTTGTTAGTTTGGATTGACGATTACAAATTAATATTTACTAGTTTATTGGGATTGTTATTATTATTGTTATATATAATAATAATAGGACAATAATAACATTCTTAGGCAGTTGCACAAGTAGTATATTAAAAGACCTATTAGATGTCTATGAAGTAGAAGGCTAACCCACTTTGGAACATGGACACACATGGAAACAAGCTTAACATACAATTTTGCTTTGGTAAAAAATCCTATCTATTATAACATGTACTACAAGATTTAGCACATTTATAAAAGAGAAGAATCTGATATTGCGTTCTCCACACAATATTTCTCTGAAGTGGCACAAAGCGAAGCTTTCTTGTCTACGCGATAACAGTAAAAAATAAACGGTTTCAGCATCAAATAATTCTTGCTGAATGCGACCTGCATAATGCAGCAACATGCTCTTACCCAAACCAAGACATTGATTATAAAAAAGGACAATAACCCTGTTCTCGAGGCAAATTTAAAGCAAAATACAATAGATTACAAAATGAATAGCAATTCAACAATTGATATCTCACAACGTATGACAAAAAAAGAGACCACCGGATGCAGTCAAACAAAGTCAACATGTGTGCAATAACCACTCAAATCATAGTTGTCAACATCATATCCGTACTAGCCGATGCTTACCACTTTTGTCTTCTATCGACACGATTTCCGTTTTCACTTCGTCTCAATCAAAAGACCATTCCCTACCAGTTGTACTGGTTGGTACAGGTGATACCGACCGATATATTGTGTTTTGTACCGATTTCTCAAATAACGTAACAGTTACAAATTTTGTTGAAAATTTAGTAATCATATAAAGACTAAAGGGATAAAAACCTTAGGTTGAATTATATCGATCAAAGTCTCTGTAACTTCTTCCTCATAATTGTCATATCGATTTGCAAAATCTTTCCCAGTAAAATTTCATGGCAATTTTCGGTTTGTTTTTAGTTTTCCTCTTAGTTTTGTTTTACTTCATACCAGTAAGCATTCATCAGATTCATTCATCTATATAACGTACTGCTTCTGCCCCCCCCCACCCCCCCACCCCACCTTGACTTCTTGAACCCAAAGACTTTATTCTTAAACAAACTACTTATTCTTCTATATTTGAGTTCGCTAGTTAATGATATTACACACACACACACACACACACACAATTGATGAAAATTTCGAGACAGTACCGGTACTGCTACAGACTATTTCACGAAAAGAACTGGTACACACAACTGCATCAACCCCTAGCTAATAAAATTGACCAAACCAACCTGCATGACTCGATAACTATGAACAACCTGATCCAACATAAACCGAGAAAACTTCACCTAGAGCATAAACCTCGCATGACAACAACACAAAAACCCAACAACCAGAATCTGGTTGGTCGTCCCACAACTATGCATCTGGCCACCATCACAACTTCAAGACACCATGACGCGGACCTTCAGATGCAATACTCTAGAGCACCTCATACTCAACCTAGCTGCCTCACTTATAGGAACTCAACTAAACCCCCCACAAATGCAGCGACGCTGACATAACCTTTTTGTAAAAGGGGAAATGAGAGGGGGGGGGGGGGGAGCAACCCTAGAAGGAAAAAAAAACCATTGATTGATTCACTCAACCAGCACCACAGTAGCGACATCAACACACCCATAAACCCACCAAGGAAAGCAACCAGTCACAATCATAAACCACCCATCACCCAACAGCCTTTGACCCAACCAAGCACAAAAATGGTTCCAAAATCAGCATGGAGATCATGGAAAGATCGAGCAGGAAGTAGATTGATCACCACATAGCCAAAAAATTGCACACATAGAAAGGTTAAACCTACTCTACCATGTCACCAGACACCCATGAAACTAACAGTGGCGACGAAGGATGGAGAAGGGAGGAGAATCAGTGTGCTTAGAGAGAGAGAGAGAGGGATGCTGTTTTCATATTAATGTACATTGGATCAGTAACTTCACATACTTTGGATGACCTCTAACTCAATCAATGGCCCAACCAAATTTTATGGACTAACATGGACAAATATAATAGATCGTTGGGGATCTCAGGGACCCAATTGACATATATGTTCACAGTCAGGTCACTCTTAAAACTAGAAGCATCCAATCACTTGACTGGTATGCAACAACCATAAAGATATTCCAATGGGATCTTATTGCAACACGTGACAACAAAGTTAGCAAAACCTGCATATCGAATTCAACCTTATCTTAGCCTAGATTGTTAGCCATATCCATGTTATTTCCCATAACTATCTGTAATTCAAAACTGTGTTGATGTCAATGCCTTCCCCTTTTGCATCTGCTCCAAATAATAAAGGCTATTTCGCTCTTTACCTACTCCAATCAGCGTCTTCGAGGGTAAGTCCTGAATCACAAAGAATCCCGACAAAAAATTAACGCACAATTTCAATCACATGTCAATTTGCTAACTGATAACAAATTGAAATGAAATTTGGGAACCCCAAGAACTCACTTAAGAGTTAATCTTTTCCCAAGAGCAACCCCGCCCAAGGCATGGACAGCCACTGTGTCGCCATTAGTAATTTTTACTGGCAATATATTAAGTCCAGACACCGGCCATATTAGATAATGATTTTATATTATATGTTATGTGATTTGTGGCCCATGTGTCAATAACCCATTGATCTGCTGCCTTACCAAAAAAAATTGAATGAAGTCATGTTTGCTGACAGGTTAGCTATCGTTGCCACATAACCACCAAGGAGAGCAAGTAGCTGTTGATGCTGTGCCTGAGTTAAGCTGCGGATTGGTGAACTCCTGCCGTCCATGGTTGTGGCAAAGGCAGCTCCCGTGGATGTCGGAGAGGAGTTTGATGCTGTCCTATCTTTCTGATGTCCTGGCGGCCAATTCTGTTTGCTACTTCGTTTTCTAGGTTTATGCCACTCAGGTGGCTAGCCAATTACCTTATACCAGTGATCGGCATTGTGATTTGTTTTCCCACAGTGTATGCATGGTGGAAACTGATTCCGTTCTCGATTGCTGCTATTTGTTGGTCGTGATTAATCTCCTTTAATCATCAAGGCAGAGACGTCAATAGTGGGAGCACGATTTGCAGTGACTAGGCATTGCTTCTCTTTCTGTGCGTAAGTCGTTCCGAGGTTCAGCAGTTGATCAACGCTAAATATTTGGAACCTCACAGTCGTGTATGCTTCGTTGAGTCCTATCAAAAAGTCAAAAACTTTCTCCCCATGCATGGATGAATTTTTTTGCGCCGCACCACATGTACATCCGCAACTGCATACTAGTATTGGATTGAGACCTTATATCTCACCCCACAAGGTTTTTAATTTACCGTAATAAGATGAGATCGAGGATTTCTTTGGCTGCAAAAGGGTTATGGCGCGCTTCAATTTGTAGACCCTTTGTACTATTCCTTGGGTAAATCTCTCTTTTAAATCTTTTCATAATTCTCTTGTAGTTTCGACATGGGCAGCGCTGCCTTGAAGTTCTTTAGTAAGCGCATTTGTAACCCAGCGAGAACCACTGTATTGCATTAAATCGATGACTGTAAATCTGGAGTTGATCTCCGATTTTGCAATCATTCCATCCACAATGGAGGGCGTTCATAAAGCTACGCCTCCACGGGAAGTAGTTATCTCCACTTTCACTGAGAGGGTGCGTGACGAAAATTAGGCCAGGATGATCAGATGGATGCAAGTAGTACGGAGAGGTGGTGTCGACTACCTTGCTTTGATTAGCATTGGCGCTCGCTACGAAATCCCTAGTACTCTTGCCGTTGTCGTTTCCAACCATGTTTGAAAAGAAAAAAAATTCAGGTTTCGTAAGCAGCTCTTGATACCATGAAGAATGGAATATCTCCAAATGGATGAATTTTACTTCTGATGAAGACTCCTTTATATACTACTTACATGTTAATCTAGATCCTAGTATCAAGTCACTACAATTAATCTAAATCCTAGTATCGAGCTATTACAATCAATTATAATCAGACAAGATCAACTAACTTAAAGAAGTTATTTTTATAATTGTGTATGAAGATAAGTTAATGATAACAAAAGATCATATCCTCTAATGCTCCGCTCCGGCTACTACTTGTAATATACAAACTACATGACCTGGTGTTTCTTTAATAGCAAGAACAGATAATCATCTAGACAGGTGTTTACGCAGGAATCCTCGTGCACCCTGAACGTAGGGTTGACATAGACCCCTTACCTAATTTGTTCATTTGTTGTACTTCTTTGCCAACTCATGCGACAAAATTTATAACAGAGATTCAGGAACCAGAGATAAGAAGCCATGGCCGGTAGAGAGAGCTTGCTTTGTCTGAAGAAGAACAGAAAAAATTAAGACTCTGAAAAATTGCAACTTAAACAAATTGATGAATCCCTTCCTTCCACCACCACTCTTGGAAAGACAAGACTAGCTGTGCTTCCAAGATGCTCACGAGTGTCCTTGACAAGTGTAAATGGGATCACCACTCTTGTATTTTACTCTTCTAAGACTGTAAGAGGGTCAAGTACTCACTCACATGTCATCTTGTTATCTGGTCGATACCTCAAGGCCATTTCATGTTTCTCTTGTCTTGACAATGGCATGTGGCGAGCATGCATTAGGCTTTGAGTAATGCTACGAGAACCAAAGCAGATGCCTAATTGCAGTTACAAGAGAGTGATTAGAAAGTAATGGATAAGAATTGTCCGTTCTGCTGTACCGCATCTTTGCTCTAACAATTTTAGGATAAATGATTAACACTAAAGTTATTTTATTATTGATGCTAAAGTTTGTAGGAATAATATTTTGTCCCTAAAATACAGTTCACAACATTTTTCTATAACAATAGAGAATTCTAGTCTCGAAATAATACAGATGGTTGTTAGGGTTTGTTTGGAAGGGTGGACGGGTGGATGGGAAATAAAAGGATTGAAAATATCATCCTTCTTACTTTTTCATTCGTATTTGTGCTTTTTGGTTGCGTTGGAAAGAGGTGACAAAGAAAATATAACTTCACTGCATTATTATTAATTAGATAATTGCGTCTCTTTCTTATCTTGTCTTTACTACCAAGAAATAGGCAGAAAAATTATAGTCGGTCAAAAAGAGAAGTTCATCCAACCATTTCTTCTTTTACCTAAGTAAGTAAAATTTCTTGTATCCTTTCATCTTTTCCAAGCTCATTCTACCCTTCGAGTTTCCATCATATCAAACAAGCGCTTAGAAAAAGTATGGTTTAAACGACAAAAATAACCAAAATTAAATTTTCTTTTTATCGCAAAAGGCAAATATACTGTGTAAACTGTCGCATTCAGCAACGTAAGAGTCCAAAGGTTTAGACAGAGCAATCTTAAAACCATCCAACTGGACTCCCAATTTGTTAAAAAGTTGCATTGCCAGCCTATCCAAGCACACGAGACATACTCAACCTTTCCCAAAAAGGAAAAAAGAAAACACGCAAAGGCTACATCACGAGAAGTTATAGCAAGTGGTTTGCTCCACTTACTAGTTTGGTAGGATGAAATATTGGAAGGTCGAAGAAAGAGTGAACGGAGAAGTCGGGAAATTGAAGAATTTTAACTCGTTTAGTACAAGAAGAGAGCGAAAGGAAGGAAAATTAGGAGGAATGAACTTTCCTTCTAGGTCCACCATATTCTTTCCGACCAAAAATGGGAGAAAAAGGTTGGTAAAAAATATTACTATTTTCGACCTTTTATAAGCTTCTAAGTGTCTACGTACATTGAATTCATTCAACAGGATAATACAGTAAAACATCTAACATCCTCTTTTCTTCCCTTTTTTTTTGCCGCCGACTCAACTAAAACGACACAAGAGAAAGATATCATCCCTTTCTCGAATTTGAATCCCCTGCTGTAACCATGGTTACAGCAAGGGATCCATATCCCCCTTTCTCATGAATGAAAGTTCCAAGGGAGCAAACAAGTGAAAACCCTTAATGAACTCATCAAAAGAAATTCTTGACCCAAGCAACATGGTATATACATACCAATCAACAAAACTATGATGAAGGACAGTGTCAACAATAGTTTGGATAGATTTTGTTAGTACATCTATCATTTAATAGAAAGTTTATAGGTTATAATAAATTATCCACCTCATTCTAGCAACAATATTTTTTTATGTTAAATTACAAGTTCAATCATTGTTGAACAATGCATAAAGAAAACAAAGATAATGCATTAAAAAGAATGTCAACCACACAATCATACCTCACATCATATGTTCACTTAAAAAAAGAAGTTAGAATATTCACTATCACTTTCTTAACGACCATTTTTTTGCCGTTATATGACGAGATTAGAGGCTATTTCTGTTGTCATGTAATCGCTAAATTTTTCTCGCAATGAGATTTGAATTTTGGAAAGAAAAATTTGTCACGAAAGAGACGGGAATCTGGTACACCATGTGGAGAGGAAAACTTTGCAATTGTCCTTGGGACAAATAGTCGGGACATATGCAATCTCATCACAGCCGTCGGTTCGGTGCCGCTTGAAATCAATCAACGACGTGAACAGCGCGATGAACAGCACCAGATGGTTGCCGGCGTACCTCTGGCCTACACACTGGTTTGCGCAGGCTCCAAACGCCAGAAAGTTCTTCTTGTAAACCCGGTCCTCCTGCCTCCCCTCCTCAGGGGCGGAGCCAGGATTTCAACTCAGGGGGGACTAAATATATATCGAAATTAATAATTTTTTTTATTAGTAAAATAGCAACAAAAAAAATTTTGCATTTTTCGACAAAACACAAAAAAATACGAAAAAACATCCAAAAAGTCTTATTTAATTTCATGAGAGCTACTAATTTGGTTTCTTTTTATAGTACTTATCCATTCTGAAAATAAAACACATTTTATTTTCAATATCAATCCATCAATTATCAATCAAATAACCTAATTAATCAAAAATATTTTATTCTTTTACTTTTTCAGTCATGTTTCATTATTGCATTAACCTAATTTCAACCCACCATTCAACTAAATCACACATTCGATATCTCAATCCAATTGGGTCCCATCCTCCATCAATCTCAATATCTCCATCAATGCTAAACATTAACCATAATCAATATCTCAAGATTATTCATAATCAATGCTAAACATTAACCATAATCAATGCGCAAGATTATCCATAATCAATGCTAAACATTAACCATAATCAATGCTCAACATTATCCATAATCAATTGATTCAATTCTCAAGATTATCCATAATCAATGCTAAACATTAACCGTAATCAATGCTCAACATTATCCATAATCAATTGATTCAATTCAATGCTCAAGATTATCCATAATTCAATTCAATGCTCAAGTTAATGAAGGTGAAATTAAAGTTTGGAAGTTGGAACATACTTGTCACTGAGTCGCCGGTCGCCGCCGGTCGCCGGAGTTTTGGCCGCCGGTCGCCGGAGTTTAGCCGCCGGTGAACTGTTGGAGTGAAGACAGTACAACCGAAGTCGCCGACTCGCCGTCGGCGTAGATCCGGGGTCACTGGGTCCTTGCCGCCGGCGGTGGACCGTTGGAGTGAAGACTGAAGACTCTCCGTCGCCGACTCGCCGTCGCCGTAGATCCGGTCCGGGGTCACTGGGTCCTTGCAGTTGCCGAGTCGCCGTCGCCCGTCGCCGTCGGCGTAGTCGCGTAGATCTAGAAAACGGGAGAGAGCCCGTGACCGTGAGGCGCCGTCGCCCGTCGCGCCGAAGTGCGTTCGCCGTTCGTCGTAGGTGGGTGCCGACTGCCGCCGTGCCGGAGGACGGGAGGAGTGAGCCGAAGTGGGTTCGTCGTGGCTGCCGGAGTGAGGCGCCGGCCGCCGGTCGTTGTCTCGGTTGGTGACTGGTGAGAACTGAGAAGCTGGTCGCCGGAGAGAGAGAGAGAGAGCCGAAGAGAGAGAGAGAGAGAGCCGAAAAGTGTGAAAAAATACTATATATATATATATATATATATATATATATATATATTTTATTATTTTTTTCAAAATCTGACAGGGGGCTATAGCCCCCTCTTGTACATATGTAGCTCCGCCCATGCCCCTCCTTGAACCGGTCCGGGTCGAACCGATGCGGTTCGGCGAACCCCTGGAAAGACGACTCGAAAACCGACGGGAACACTATCGCCCCCTTGGGGATCACGTAGTCCTCCGAAAGCCGGAATTCTTCGCCGGCGATGTGTGGCACCATCGTCGCCGGCGCCCGGAACCTTATCACCTCCCTTGCCACCGCCTCCGTGTACTTCATTTCTCTCAATTCCTCCGCCGTGATCAGTCTGTCACTCTCCGGCCACCAAATCCCGGCGACCTCCTCCCTAACCCTAGCGAAAACCTCCGGGTGTGAGTCGAGTAAAGTCACCGCCCATAGCAACGACGAGGTGGAGGCATCCTGGGAGGCGAAGAGGAAGTCAAAGAGGTGGCCGCCGAATACCTTGCTGGCAGTGTGCGGCGGCGCCGGCTCACCGGCTTTCTCGGCGGCGGCTTTCATCGTCTCTTGCATCCAGAAATCTACCAAACAAGTAGTTTCCTCACCGGCTTTCATCGTGGCCTTACTCTGGTCTGCACAAAACGCCAGCGTTTCGACCAGCCTCGAAACGGCTAACCTGGCTTTTCGAAACGCGAAACCGGGTAAGTCGACCGGGAGTGCCATTAACCCGGTATTGAAGAAACTGTAGTCCGAATTGAACCGGGTTTGCAGCTCCCGGTCCAACAAACACCTTTTGCGACGTTTCCAAGTTCATGTCACGGCACAAGAGTCTGAGCGAAACCGGTTCAGCCCGGTTCGACAAGTTAACCCAGGTTTGGAGGTGGGTTAAGATGATAGACTGTTGCAGGGACGCGTAGGTGGCGAGGGCTTTAGGGGTGAAGTTGGGCGCAATGCGGCGGCGGAGGTCCTTGTGGTCTTGACCCATCATGTAAATCAGGTTGTGCTCGCCAAAAAGCTTCTTGCCAAAAGGGTGGCCGACGAGGTGGAAGGCGTCGGGCCGGACGTTAGCGAAAATTTTGTGAGAGAAGTCAGTGGACTGGACGAATTAAGATGATGAAGCGGCCTATGATGTAGTTGGCGGAGATGCCAAGTGGGGATGACTTGGCCAAGGTAGTTTGTGTTTCCCAGAATTTTGTGGGGTTGAGTACCAGAGATATTGCGTTGCCTATGAAAGGGAAGACTAGGGTTGGGCCTGGGACAGAGCTTTTCTTCTTTAGGTAAGAGATTTGTTCAAGGAAGATCAGGAGGAGTATGAAAGACAGGAGATAAGGGGAGGCTGATAAAAGGGCAGCCCAAATGGACTCCATTTCTCAACTGCGTGTGATTTGCAGGTGAAGTGTGTGAGAAGATGGGTGGGGAGGAAATGGGTTGATATAGGCGGGGTGTTGGGTCAAAACAAGCAGCTTGAAACAGTGGTGTTGTGGGAAGGGTGTGGGGAGACCAAATCTGAATTGTCTTGAGATGAGGTACCGTTTTGCTTGCTCAAGAAGGGGAGATATGGCACAGAGGGTCTAGAATTCTGGGACAGGAACTCTGACTGAGATTGTTGCAGAGGGAGTGAGGGAAGTGGGGGTGGGTTGAAAGCGGGAAAGACAGGGAGGAGATTTTTTAAAGGACAGCTGAGCTGGGCGGTGAACCGGGGATTGGTGGGGGGTGGTGGTGGGGTGTTAGAATCCAGCTGGGCAGGGCAAAGAGGTGATGTGGAGGATTCAACAGGTTTGCATGAGACTAGCATAAAGTTCTGTAACTTGTGTGTTGTGAGGTGCTTTAATCAATCCGGAGTGAATTCGTCTAATTTATAGTGCCATTCTTATTCTTTTGGGGCCTTTTGTGAAGTGGCTTGGATTGGCATTTTAGTTTATATCTCATTGTTAAGGGGCAGTGATGAGTGCAAAACATTGCATACTTGTTACATATTAGTTTTGATCCTATGTGTAATATACGAGAATAATAACTATCAAAGTACTTGTTGAAAGATCTCGTACTCGTATGCCTGATAATAATAATAAAATTGGTAGTTACAAAAAAATAATTAAAAAATTATTTCCACGTTTTTATATGAGTTCTTCTACTAATTTTGTCGTTAAAAATAAACTTGAGTAATAATTGTTAACTTTTAGTAACAAATGAAGATGAAAAATAGTATGTAAAATTATAGAATAATAGCAATTATAGTGATAATACTAACAATAATGACCCGTGTGTTGAGGTATGTCTTACTAAAGACGACTAAGAAAAGAGTAAATATATATAATAAATGATTGAAAGTAAAATGAGAGAATAATACATACATATATATATATATATATATATATATATATATATATATATATATATATATATAAACTTGTAATGAATTAAAAGGAATGAGATTATGGTAGTTAAAGAGAAAAACTGATGGAGAATATTGAGCTTCTCTAAAAATAAAAAAATTTAAGATTAAAATGAATATGTAAAGAATTACTTTTGGCAAAATCTAGGAATTAGTGAAATTGCAAATATATAAATAAATTTTTTGAGTGGAACATAAGAACATAAAAGAAAGAGAAATGTAAAATCTATACAATGGATTGAAAATTTCAAATTGTGTGTGTGAGAGAGAAAGTGAGAGAGAGAGAGAGTACATGGCGAGTTAAAATAGTGTCTACATAGGCGGTGACGTAATCACTTTCCCTCACACACACACACACACACACACACATATAATACTTATACGTTGAATATTAATAACAAATAATGTTATTTTCAAATTTTTATGAGTTTTTTTTACCATTTTTAGTAACAATATTAAGAACTCATGTGTTGAGGTTTTTACTAATTTAACTCACCTAGAACAATATAAAAAGTTATGCAACATAAGGAAAAATATAATATGAGATATAATTATACGTATATACAAACATATATTCCCTCCGTCCCTAAAAAACTGATCATATTTCTTTTTTGGGCCGTCCCACAAAAAGTGATCACTTCCAAATTAGAAAAAGATTCCATAAGTATTTTTACATACTTCCCATTTTTATACTTTTTTATTCTATTTCTCTCATCACATTTAATTCTCTACCAACTCATTTTCTCTCTCCTAGCCCACCACTTTATACTTTTTTATGCTATTTCTCTCTCCCCATTTAACACTCTACCAACCAATTTTCTCTCTCATGACCCACTCTCTCTCTAAAGGGTAAAATGGAAAAGACACGCAATATATAACCTAAATCCTTAATATACGTGTAAAGTCAAATAGATCACTCTTTTAGGGATTGAGGGAGTATATAAAAAAAATATTTTATATAATACTTATAATGAAGTAAAAGGAGGGAAATTAGTTTTGTTAGATTGTGAAAACATGTTAGAGTTGTGTGAAATATTGAAAGGTTTCAAGATTGAATAAGATATAAATTTAAAATTGAGAGAGAGAGAGATTTATTTTGAAATGGGACATGCCGACGTGGAAGAGAGAGAAAAGTGAGATACATATATATATATATATATATATCGAAGCTGAGAGAAAGTTGCCACATCACAGCTTATGTGGACACTCTCTCAGCTTGTCACGTGGACTTTTTTATTTATTTATAATTTTTTTAATTCTAATCTTGAATGCTCTCTCTCCCTTCCCCTCTCTCTCGTTACAAACAATCTACAGTGTAGCAACTTAAATTTTAGCTATCATTATCTGCATACCTAAAATATCTAATCTTATTGAGAAAAAGATTTAAACCTAAGTAATTATCTTCTTATGTGATTTTTTTATAATGTCCATTTATATGGTTACTTATATATTTGTTTCCTTTTTTAGAATTTTGCTACGGCAATCTAACTTCAAAATGGATTCCAAAAATTTTAAACTCAATGATCTTATTTAAAATTCCAAAATTATCTCTCAGAATAAAATACTAAGTTGACATTCTCCTCTAGAAAATCACTTTTTATAAATTCTAATTAAAATTTTAAAATAGATTTTCAAAAATTTTAAACCTACTAATTCTACTTAAGTTTCAAAAATATCTCTCACAAAATGATAATAAGTTGACCAAAGCCTCCCTTGAGATAAACTCATTTTATAAAACTTAAAATTTGACAATTATCTCTATGGTGAGTCTTTCTCTCTATCACAAATCACTTATCTCTTTTATTGCTTTATTTTTTTTTTTTAATTTCATCTAGCCGTCATATTTTGTTCACTTGGGATATCAACGCTCATTTTGTGACTAAAATGACCATCTCCACGTTTCTATTCCTTTATTGTGATTTGTGCCGATATTTTTTGTCGATAGATTTGTTTGCGATGTTCATAGTTCTTCAATTAAATTGTCACTTTCTCATTGTTAGATTTTGTTGAATTGTACTGTATATAATAAAATGGGAGATTTTTCACCATTGTTTTATCATTTTCAATTAGTTTTTCCGTTAAGTTTTAATAATAGATGTTTATTTTAGGTGACCATTATATGGATTCTATCACTTTTTGTTCCATTCTTTGTTAAAAACTTTAGTACCATGCTTTTATTATTTTATTTACATAATTTATTGACTATATATAGTTGTTCCCGTGTGCAACGCACGAGATCAAAACTAGTTTAAATGATTGCTTGAATGCTAAATGGCATAAAGAGAGGCATGCCAAGTATGAAAAAAAATGTCACACACACACACACACACACACACACCCACACTATAGTATTAACTTCGTGCGTTACACACGTGACTAAAAACGGCTAATTAAAGCTCATACTTATATGTCGTAGTATTAACTCCGTGCCATTCACACGGACCAACAACGGCTAATTAAAGCTCATACTTACGTGTCGAGTACTAATATCAAATAATGCTATTTTTACATTTTTATGAGTTTTTTTTATCATTTTTAGTAACAATATTAAGAACCCATGTGTTGAGGTTTTTACTAATAAAAGTCACCTAGAAGAATATAAAAAGTTATACGACATAAGAAAAAATATAATATGAGAGAATTATACTATTATATATATATATATATATATATATATATATATATATATATATATAATATTTTATATGACTTATAATAAAGTAAAATGAGAGAGATTAATTTTGTTAGATTGTGAAAACATGTTAGAGTTGTGAAAAATATTGAAAAGTTTCAAGATTTGAATAAGATAAAGATTAGAATGAGATATAAATTCAAAATTGAGAGAAAGATATTTGTTTTTAAGTGGGACATGCTAACGCGGAAGAGAGAGAAAAATAAAATTTATATGATTGCTTGAATGTCAATTGACATAAAGAGAGACATGTCAAGTAGGAAAGAGAATGTTACATTTTCTCAATTTCTGCTTTTATATATATATATATATATATATATATATATAATTAGACTACTAGCCATTCTTGTCCTGCATTTTCTAAGGAATCTACCTTGTAAGGCGGTAAAAGTCTAATACCTCGATTTATAATAAATTTTGCAGTGTCATCTATGGTTAACTTATATCCTACTTGACTACTTTGTGTTAATTTTCCTATAAAGGTGGTGCATATTAAAAGGTTTTTGCCTTGTTGAAAATCTTTATATCCTTTAGTCATTATTTTTACTTTTATGTTTTTGGCAAGACTTTAATATCTTACCAAGACTTTAATATCTTAAAAGACTTAGACATAAAAATTCTAAATCAATCCATAGGAACTACATTTATAGGACAAGGCTTAAGTGTAGAACAATTACAAAAATTCTTAAGTATTACTGAAAATGAAGACAATTTAGATATATTTAATCAACCAGAATACATTATAGAACCTAATTTAGATTTTACTATTCCAGACAGCTTAAAAGATCTAAATGTAAGCAGCCTTAATCCTTCACATATAACTCCAAGCATAGACAAAATGGAGCCTGTAAAAAATTACAAGACAGAATTAGATTATAAAATAAACACTGCTATACTAGAAATAGAACAGATTAGAATGGAACATAAGACTCTATATGAACAAAACATATTGCTAGAAACAGAAATGGAAACTATAATAGATTCTCTAGAAAATGGCCGGAAAGAACAAATCCCAAGATTTTCTGATTTAGTCTACTTCGTTAAACCAATCGTCAATCCTTGCGGACCTGCCAAAGGCATACCGACGTCTGGTATCCGTAGATCAATCATTCAAAAGGGATAGGGTCCCCGGTTGGACCGTGATCCATTAAGGACGAAGCATAATATAGATAAAAACACAGCGGAATATTGAAAAGATTGAGAAAGGATAGGGCAAAAACTTAGAGAGAGAGAGAGAGTCTTAAAAGAAAGATTTGATTTTTCAAAATTTCAGAATGCCTGGTAGATCTAGTCTAGATTAAAATTTCAGAATGCTGGGTTGAACTGTCAAAGTTTTCTATCAAGGTTCAAAACTCAGGGCATGCGTTAGTCTGCGGGCATTCAACGCCATCGTGGCTAGAACCCTGAACGACCCGCTCCCACTATTATTTTAAACCCATAAAGAACACTCAGGCAATTCGTTTTAAAAGCATAATCGATTTAGATCTAGGTAAACCTGAGGTAAGCATAATCATTTTTCAAAACAAAATTAATTAAAGGAGTCTCTCTTTCCCAAGTAAATGCCATATGATTTTGAATCAAAACATTATTAAGATGTTTTTAGTCATATCAGACTTAGAAATGTTCCTGTTCGATTCATAGAATGTGTTTCGCCATTGAGCGTTTTCACCCCGGAATGTTAAACAAGTTTAGAGAGTAACTTACTTGAACTAAGGAGTTCTGCGTGCTTGGGTTGAAGAACTGATTTGATTTACAAGGAAAAGTGAGATTGCATGAAGTAGAGAAGTTTCAAATCAGTTCTCTACTTCATGCAATCTCACTTTTCCTTGTAAATCAAATCAGTTCTTCAACCCAAGCACGCAACAATCCTTAGTTCAAGTAAGTTACTCTCTAAACTTGTTTAACATTCCGGGGTGAAAACGCTCAATGGCGAAACACATTCTATGAATCGAACAGGAACATTTCTAAGTCTGATATGACTAAAAACATCTTAATAATGTTTTGATTCAAAATCATATGGCATTTACTTGGGAAAGAGAGACTCCTTTAATTAATTTTGTTTTGAAAAATGATTATGCTTACCTCAGGTTTACCTAGATCTAAATCGATTATGCTTTTAAAACGAATTGCCAGAGTCTTCTTTATGGGTTTAAAATAATAGTGGGAGCGAGTCGTTCAGGGTTATAGCCAAGATGGCGTTGAATGCCCGCAGACTAACGCATGCCCTGAGTTTTGAACCTTGATAGAAAACTTTGACAGTTCAACCCAGCATTCTGAAATTTTAATCTAGACTAGATCTACCAGGCATTCTGAAATTTTGAAAAATCAAATCTTTCTTTTAAGACTCTCTCTCTATCTAAGTTTTTGCCCTATCTTTTCTGAATCTTTTCAATATTCCGCTGTGTTTTTATCTATATTATGCTTCGTCCTTAATGGATCACGGTCCAACCGGGGACTCTATCCCTTTTCTACTTCGTTAAACCAATCATCGCAGCATTCGTAATATATTCAGAATATTTAATGGGATTGCCTGTAAATCCTACACCAATTAGGGGTTCTTCAAATGTCTTAATATGTGATTTATTAACTAAGCTTGGATCTATAACAGTTATAGTGCAACCTGTGTCTATTATTGCATTTGTTTCTGTTAATTTATTATAATGTCTTATTTGCACTCTGGTAGTTATAAGATTATTAAATCTTGCCTTAGTGCAGAATTTTTCTATTTTAAAGTCCTTTTGTATCTGTTGAATTAATTGCTTATTATTTCCTATGATTAATTCATCTTCATTTCTTTGCTTTAAGGTTTCTTCTATCTGAATCACCTTTTGTTCTAAGAATTCTAATCTTCTATTAACATTTTTATCATAATAAGTGTCTGTATATGTTTTTTGTTCTATTGTTTTTGTAATTTCTATGTTATATTTTTGTTTTATGCATTTTACACATGCTTCTATATGACATATACTACATTTGCATCTAACTCTAATTGCAGGAAACCAATTACATATATAGCAAGGTGTTGTGTCTATACCTTTACCTATTTGCCATTGATGTATACAGTCTTCTTCTAATGCTAGTTTGTCAGCTAAAGGTTTAAACATAAAATTGTATATTTCTGTATTCTTTAGAGAGTTTATAAATGTATCTAGTTGGTCTGTTGTTTCTATTGGAAAGTAAGTATAATCTAATGAATGAAGTACCCTATTTCCTTATGGAAGAAGGAGAAGCTTCAGGCACTACTAATAATAGAAATAATGATGGAGGTAGATTTTATACCACTCAACGCAATGAAAGACCACGTTATCCTTATGGCAATATACCAAGAAGAAGTGTAGACATAGAACACAATAGATCAGATAGACCTAATTATAAACCTAGAGGTAAAAGGCATCCATTAGAACAAAACTTTAAAATTCAAAAGGCATCAGATCCGTTTATTTTAAATATAACAGCAGTAGATCCTCAACAAAGAAACAATTATATACAAGTATGGAAAGATGCAGTTGTAGCAAACTTTATAACTAAACAATCTGACAATTTAGAAACAGGCGAAGAAATGATAAGGTATATGATACAGTTTTTAGGACCAATAGCTAAGGCTAATTTTGAAGAATGGCAAAAAACTTATCCAGATGATTTAAAACAAATGGCAGACTTAGGACCAAATCCATATAATTTTGTTAACACTATACAATTAATTTTAACAGGAAGAAATCCTAATACAGGAGATACCTTAATACAAACATATTCCTAGTCCAGTCCAACAGGTGACTGGTAAAGACTCATCAAATCCTGAGACCCCTGTCCATTTGGGAAAAATGGAATTAAGGAAATTAAAAAGTAAGAAGGCAAAAAGACAAGCCATGGCAATTCAGAATCAAGTGGCCAAAGTTTTGGCAGAACTTGTTAACAAGACATTGACAGGCAAGGCAGAGACATCTACGAGCAATTTTGAAGATTCAATCTTCCAGGACGCTCAGAGACAAAGTCCTAGCATTATTGCTTCTTCTAGTGATTCATCAGACAAAACTGACAATCAAACTCCAGATGATTCCAGTGAAGAAAGACCCCTTAAAAAATAAAAAGACAACAGACAGCTGTAAAAGGAGATTCTCTTCTTAGAAGAAAAGCAAAGGCACGAACTACAGACAAGACATCTTCCTTTTGAAAAAGAAGACATCTTCTGCAGAAGAAATGAAGACTCCAGACTAGACATCTACTTTTTCTCCAGACAAGGCATCTGTTGAAGACTGCATTATTGACAGAGCATCTATTTTCAAGACAAGACACACTGACCCACTAAAGCTAAAATTATATGACCCTTATCTCTTCAGACAGCTAAAGTCGGCAGAAGAAGACAATGTAAATTCAGCAGCTCAGCATCTCGTAGATTCTTAGGCTACTTTTATTTAAAGTTCTTTATCATGTAGTCTGAAAGTTTATTTGTAATTTAGTACATCTGTAAAGTCTTAAGTCCTTTAGGGTCTCGTAGTTAGATTTTTCCTGCCTATAAAAACCAAGGCGGAGTTCGTTTGTAGGTACGAGTTTGTAAGTACGAGTGCAAATCTTTTGAAGAGCAATACAATTTTCTCTTTGAAACTTCTCTACTTCATGCAATCTCACTTTTCCTTGTAAATCAAATCAGTTCTTCAACTCAAGCACGCAGCAATCCTTAGTTCAAGTAAGTTACTCTCTAAACTTGTTTAACATTCCGGGGTGAAAACGCTCAATGGCGAAACACATTCTATGAATTGAAAAGGAACATTTCTAAGTCTGATATGACTAAAAACATCTTAATAATGTTTTGATTCAAAATCATATGGCATTTACTTGGGAAAGAGAGACTCCTTTAATTAATTTTGTTTTGAAAAATGATTATGCTTACCTCAGGTTTACCTAGATCTAAATCGATTATGCTTTTAAAACGAATTGCCAGAGTCTTCTTTATGGGTTTAAAATAATAGTGGGAGCGAGTCGTTCAGGGTTATAGCCAAGATGGCGTTGAATGCCCGCAGACTAACGCATGCCCCGAGTTTTGAACCTTGATAGAAAACTTTGACAGTTCAACCCAGCATTCTGAAATTTTAATCTAGACTAGATCTACCAGGCATTCTGAAATTTTGAAAAATCAAATCCTTCTTTTAAGACTCTCTCTCTCTCTCTAAGTTTTTGCCCTATCTTTTCTGAATATTTTCAATATTCCGCTGTGTTTTTATCTATATTATGCTTCGTCCTTAATGGATCACGGTCCAACCGGGGACCCTATCCCTTTTGAATGATTGATCTACGGATACCAGACGTCGGTATGCCTTTGGCAGGTCCGCAAGGATTGACGATTGGTTTAACGAAGTAGACTAAATCAGAAAATCTTGGGATTTGTTCTTTCCGGCCGAAAACCCCCCTCCATTTTGGTATCAGAGCCATACCTTCCTTGGCTTTGAAGAAATGTTCGCTTATTAAAAGAGAACGTTAAGTAGTCAGAGAGCAAGTAACCCCATTTATCAATTATCATGGATGAACTACCTGCAAATCAATCTGCTAGTACTAGACCTAGTAATCCTACGTATTACTGTTCTTACACTGAAGACAATGAACAATATCAGGCACATGCTAGACAATTTAATGCTTATTATACTGCTTTAGATATTGTTAATCCTACAAACACAAGTCTTAAATATTTTCTAGACACCGGTAGACATAGGATTGTTAGATATCCGCTTAAAGCATATTTCAAGTCATCTTCTGTATTAGATTTTTATACAGATAGAATGAATGACTATTTAGAAAGACTTCTAAGATATCGAATAGATTTATTAGATCAAGAAAATAACAGTAGATATTCTTCTATGCATGTTCAACAGATATTAAGGAGAAATGCAGTACTACCATCAGTTCACAGGCCTCCTCTAAGTAGTTACGATGAACCAAATGGCCAGTAATAGTTCACCAGACATTCCTAGACAAAGACAAGCTACTTATATTAGTAGTTCAGAAGACCGTTTCGAAGCCAATTATATACAATTCCGTAGATTTCTAGTAACATTAGAAGTAATCGATGACACAAATGATTTGATTACATCTCATATAGCTGCAAATACATTACCACTTAGGTATAATCCCTTAAGAAGTTATATAAGTACTTTTATAAATGTTTCAGCTATAACCATAGGCATAGACACTTACTTAAAACAAATAGTAGAATTTTACATATATTATAAAGACATTAAGAATAACGATTATTACAGTAGGGAATATTTGAGACTTAGAATCAATAGACCCCATTTTGATAGATTTAGAACTATAATTGAAAGACACGAATCTACTGCCTTAGAAAATTTAACAGACCATATAAATTTCTTACAAATTACAAGTAATATAGACAGTACAGATTCAGATAGTTCTAGTAATAATGAAGAACCAAACAGTTTACACCTTCCAGATTAATGACAGATAGAAATTTAAACACTGAGCCTCATCAAGAGCCTTTTAGTTTTCAAGACATGATAAACAATTTTAATATCGATCAACAGACTACCGAACACATATTAAACACCTTTAGTTTATATTATACGGCTTTAGAAACTATAGACACTACAAATGAAAGGATAAAACATTATATAGACACTAACTCCATTAATTTAGTATACAACCCTTTATCTTTTTATATAAGATATTTTCTAAATTTAGACTTATTATTAGAAGATTTTGATGTTTTCTTTCAACATCTATTAGGTTTCTATATACAATTAAAAGACGATCAGAACAACTCATTATATTACACTGAATTTCATAGAAGACTAGATCATTTAGAACCAACCGCTAATCAAACACTAGAATTAAACAATTTAAGGATACCTACAAACGTCTCTTTAGAAATCATAAACAATATGAATAGTTTACAGTTAGAATCAGACTTAGATTATGAAGACTATTTAAATTATGATGAAGATAGTAATGATTACCCTTGGGATGATGAAGCCCTAGCCAATCTAGACAACTCTCTTAATGGTATATAGATGACTACTACAAACAAATTAGAAATAATTAATCTTCAGACAGATACAAAAAGTTTAAAAACAATTAGAGAAAATCTAGACTATATGAAAGACATTTTCAAACAAACTTTTGATAAGACAAAACATGATGACACTAGAATTGAAATAATAATTGATAAACTCATTAAACAAACTATAGAGATAGAAAAGATAATAACAATAGTTGAACACCTAGAAAAACAAACAAATAAGTTAGAAGATAACTTAAGACAATATTTTAATTTACAAGGGCTAGATTATAAATGACTACTTCCAAAAACTATGAAAACTATTCAGACTATAAACAAGCTATGTTAGATGAAAGTGATTACTTATTTCCAGCAGAAGGCATATCTAAAAATACTCTGGGAACTCCAAACGATCTTTCTAATAGAAAACAAAATAATATTATTATAATGTTACTAATAAAATGTTTAGAAAGACTCGACACCTTAGCACTAAAGGTAGAGCTATTTCTTAAACCTAGAACAGAGACCAGTTTAGATATGGATGTTATATGCAAAAAATTAGAAAAAATAACAGTAGACAAACCTAAAAGGAAAAAAGACTTAAATTTTTTAACATATGACAAGCCACAATAGTCGTATTGTAGGAAGAGGAAATATAGAAGATAGAACTAGAACAGAAGTTTTGGCTACAGAAACTAGAAGGCGTAATGAAAACACATTACAAAATAGAGTTCTTAGATTATTTAGAACACCTGCTATTCCTATAATCTCTTTAGAACAAATAATAGATATTGATAGTCAAATACAACAATTTAGACAAAACAGACTAGATTTAATATCTCCACAAATCCTATATCAACATAATTCTCAATTTAATCAAACAAGACTATTTATGCATTATAGGGAAACACAAAATAGATGTGTAGGCGAAGATGTAGCTAGTGTCAATTTAATACACCCAGACTCTGAAATAGAATTAACCTGAGGGAATTTTAATTTAACACATATAGGATTAATAGTAATAGGAGTAAAAGGCTTAACTAGAAGAGATACAGGCGCTAAAGTATTTCTAGCTATAGTAGATGATAGATTCTCTAGTGAACAAGCTATCATAGGAGCTATAGAAGTTGACATGAACAACAATGGCGGCATCTTTTATTGTGCACCAGATTTTTGTATTAATACAAAAGATTTTGCCAAAAACATAAAAGTAAAAATAATGACTAAAGGATATAAAGATTTTCAACAAGGCAAAAACCTTTTAATATGCACCACCTTTATAGGAAAATTAACACAAAGTAGTCAAGTAGGATATAAGTTAACCATAGATGACACTGCAAAATTTATTATAAATCGAGGTATTAGACTTTTACCGCCTTACAAGGTAGATTCCTTAGAAAATGCAGGACAAGAATGGCTAGTAGATAAGATTTTAACTACTAGTTCTAATAATAGCATAGTACCAACAGATAACATGTGGTACATAGATGCATCAGGAAGAAGATCAGTTAGATTTACCAATTTCGTAGAAGCTAATACTCAGGTAGAAGATCAAGATATCACAGAAGATGAAGAGAATGTATAGTTACCAAGACTTTAATATCTTAAAAGACTTAGACATAAAAATTCTAAATCAATCCATAGGAACTACATTTATAGGACAAGGCTTAAGTGTAGAACAATTACAAAAATTCTTAAGTATTACTGAAAATGAAGACAATTTAGATATATTTAATCAACCAGAATACATTATAGAACCTAATTTAGATTTTACTATTCCAGACAGCTTAAAAGATCTAAATGTAAGCAGCCTTAATCCTTCACATATAACTCCAAGCATAGACAAAATGGAGCCTGTAAAAAATTACAAGACAGAATTAGATTATAAAATAAACACTGCTATACTAGAAATAGAACAGATTAGAATGGAACATAAGACTCTATATGAACAAAACATATTGCTAGAAACAGAAATGGAAACTATAATAGATTCTCTAGAAAATGACTTAGTACCCAAAAAATTAGAACAGATACAAGTAGATCTAGAACAATTAGAAACAAGTTCTATAGATACTCAAATCACAACAAACAATGTTAAGTATAATCTAATGAATGAAGTACCCTATTTCCTTATGGAAGAAGGAGAAGCTTCAGGCACTACTAATAATAGAAATAATGATGGAGGTAGATTTTATACCACTCAACGCAATGAAAGACCACGTTATCCTTATGGCAATATACCAAGAAGAAGTGTAGACATAGAACACAATAGATCAGATAGACCTAATTATAAACCTAGAGGTAAAAGGCATCCATTAGAACAAAACTTTAAAATTCAAAAGGCATCAGATCCGTTTATTTTAAATATAACAGCAGTAGATCCTCAACAAAGAAACAATTATATACAAGTATGGAAAGATGCAGTTGTAGCAAACTTTATAACTAAACAATCTAATTTAGAAACAGGCGAAGAAATGATAAGGTATATGATACAGTTTTTAGGACCAATAGCTAAGGCTAATTTTGAAGAATGGCAAAAAACTTATCCAGATGATTTAAAACAAATGGCAGACTTAGGACCAAATCCATATAATTTTGTTAACACTATACAATTAATTTTAACAGGTAGAAATCCTAATACAGGAGATACCTTAATACAAACAGAAGCAGCTAGAAAATTAGAACAAGTACATTTATATAGCTGGCATAACATAAAACCTTTTATGCAAGAATATTATTACTTTGCTTCACAAAGTGGTAATATTTATAAACCAGCTGTTATAGACAAATTTCTAAACAAATTACCAGGCGCTTTAGGAAGAGAAATATATGAGACAATTAAAAAGCTTAACGCTACATATACACCTTCTTTAGGCACAGTTTTTGAATATGTTATAGAAATATTAGTATCTAAATGCACTAATATACAAATAGCTAGACAATTAAAGAATGAAACTAGTTTTTGTAAAGAAATATACACTCCACAACATTATGGTCAAGAAGAATCTAGACCAAAATATAATAAGAAGCCCCATAGAAAGTATAGGCAACCTAGAAAGAATTATTATTTAAGAAAAAGTAAAGCTAGAAAACCTTTCTTAAATCCTAAGCATGTTAGGAAATATGACACTAGGAGAATATACAAAAATAAAATTACTTGTTACTCCTGTGGAGAACCAGACCATTTAAGTTCTAATTGCCCTAGAAGACATAACAATAATAATTTTAAAGCAATGATAGTTAACAATACAAATGAAGACCTATTAGAGACACGAATCTACTGCCTTAGAAAATTTAACAGACCATATAAATTTCTTACAAATTACAAGTAATATAGACAGTACAGATTCAGATAGTTCTAGTAATAATGAAGAACCAAACAGTTTACACCTTCCAGATTAATGACAGATAGAAATTTAAACACCGAGCCTCATCAAGAGCCTTTTAGTTTTCAAGACATGATAAACAATTTTAATATCGATCAACAGACTACCGAACACATATTAAACACCTTTAGTTTATATTATACGGCTTTAGAAACTATAGACACTACAAATGAAAGGATAAAACATTATATAGACACTAACTCCATTAATTTAGTATACAACCCTTTATCTTTTTATATAAGATATTTTCTAAATTTAGACTTATTATTAGAAGATTTTGATGTTTTCTTTCAACATCTATTAGGTTTCTATATACAATTAAAAGACGATCAGAACAACTCATTATATTACACTGAATTTCATAGAAGACTAGATCATTTAGAACCAACCACTAATCAAACACTAGAATTAAACAATTTAAGGATACCTACAAACGTCTCTTTAGAAATCATAAACAATATGAATAGTTTACAGTTAGAATCAGACTTAGATTATGAAGACTATTTAAATTATGATGAAGATAGTAATGATTACCCTTGGGATGATGAAGCCCTAGCCAATCTAGACAACTCTCTTAATGGTATATAGATGACTACTACAAACAAATTAGAAATAATTAATCTTCAGACAGATACAAAAAGTTTAAAAACAATTAGAGAAAATCTAGACTATATGAAAGACATTTTCAAACAAACTTTTGATAAGACAAAACATGATGACACTAGAATTGAAATAATAATTGATAAACTCATTAAACAAACTATAGAAATAATAGTTGAACACCTAGAAAAACAAACAAATAAGTTAGAAGATAACTTAAGACAATATTTTAATTTACAAGGGCTAGATTATAAATGACTACTTCCAAAAACTATGAAAACTATTCAGACTATAAACAAGCTATGTTAGATGAAAGTGATTACTTATTTCCAGCAGAAGGCATATCTAAAAATACTCTGGGAACTCCAAACGATCTTTCTAATAGAAAACAAAATAATATTATTATAATGTTACTAATAAAATGTTTAGAAAGACTCGACACCTTAGCACTAAAGGTAGAGCTATTTCTTAAACCTAGAACAGAGACCAGTTTAGATATGGATGTTATATGCAAAAAATTAGAAAAAATAACAGTAGACAAACCTAAAAGGAAAAAAGACTTAAATTTTTTAACATATGACAAGCCACAATAGTCGTATTGTAGGAAGAGGAAATATAGAAGATAGAACTAGAACAGAAGTTTTGGCTACAGAAACTAGAAGGCGTAATGAAAACACATTACAAAATAGAGTTCTTAGATTATTTAGAACACCTGCTATTCCTATAATCTCTTTAGAACAAATAATAGATATTGATAGTCAAATACAACAATTTAGACAAAACAGACTAGATTTAATATCTCCACAAATCCTATATCAACATAATTCTCAATTTAATCAAACAAGACTATTTATGCATTATAGGGAAACACAAAATAGATGTGTAGGCGAAGATGTAGCTAGTGTCAATTTAATACACCCAGACTCTGAAATAGAATTAACCAGAGGGAATTTTAATTTAACACATATAGGATTAATAGTAATAGGAGTAAAAGGCTTAACTAGAAGAGATACAGGCGCTAAAGTATTTCTAGCTATAGTAGATGATAGATTCTCTAGTGAACAAGCTATCATAGGAGCTATAGAAGTTGACATGAACAACAATGGCGGCATCTTTTATTGTGCACCAGATTTTTGTATTAATACAAAAGATTTTGCCAAAAACATAAAAGTAAAAATAATGACTAAAGGATATAAAGATTTTCAACAAGGCAAAAACCTTTTAATATGCACCACCTTTATAGGAAAATTAACACAAAGTAGTCAAGTAGGATATAAGTTAACCATAGATGACACTGCAAAATTTATTATAAATCGAGGTATTAGACTTTTACCGCCTTACAAGGTAGATTCCTTAGAAAATGCAGGACAAGAATGGCTAGTAGATAAGATTTTAACTACTAGTTCTAATAATAGCATAGTACCAACAGATAACATGTGGTACATAGATGCATCAGGAAGAAGATCAGTTAGATTTACCAATTTCGTAGAAGCTAATACTCAGGTAGAAGATCAAGATATCACAGAAGATGAAGAGAATGTATAGTTAAGGAGAAATGCAGTACTACCATCAGTTCACAGGCCTCCTCTAAGTAGTTACGATGAACCAAATGGCCAGTAATAGTTCACCAGACATTCCTAGACAAAGACAAGCTACTTATATTAGTAGTTCAGAAGACCGTTTCGAAGCCAATTATATACAATTCCGTAGATTTCTAGTAACATTAGAAGTAATCGATGACACAAATGATTTGATTACATCTCATATAGCTGCAAATACATTACCACTTAGGTATAATCCCTTAAGAAGTTATATAAGTACTTTTATAAATGTTTCAGCTATAACCATAGGCATAGACACTTACTTAAAACAAATAGTAGAATTTTACATATATTATAAAGACATTAAGAATAACGATTATTACAGTAGGGAATATTTGAGACTTAGAATCAATAGACCCCATTTTGATAGATTTAGAACAAGTATGGAAAGATGCAGTTGTAGCAAACTTTATAACTAAACAATCTGACAATTTAGAAACAGGCGAAGAAATGATAAGATATATGATACAGTTTTTAGGACTTATAGCTAAGGCTAATTTTGAAGAATGGCAAAAAACTTATCCAGATGATTTAAAACAAATGGCAGACTTAGGACCAAATCCATATAATTTTGTTAACACTATACAATTAATTTTAATAGGTAGAAATCCTAATACAGGAGATACTTTAATACAAACAGAAGCAGTACTTTAGGATCTCGTAGTTAGTTTTTCCTGCCTATAAAAACCAAGGCAGAGTTCATTTGTAGGTACGAGTTTGTAAGTACGAGTGCAAATCTTTTGAAGAGCAATACAATTTTCTCTTTGAAACTTCTCTACTTCATGCAATCTCACTTTTCCTTGTAAATCAAATCAGTTCTTCAACTCAAGCACGCAGCAATCCTTAGTTCAAGTAAGTTACTCTCTAAACTTGTTTAACATTCCGGGGTGAAAACGCTCAATGGCGAAACACATTCTATGAATCGAACAGGAACATTTCTAAGTCTGATATGACTAAAAACATCTTAATAATGTTTTGATTCAAAATCATATGGCATTTACTTGGGAAAGAGAGACTCCTTTAATTAATTTTGTTTTGAAAAATGATTATGCTTACCTCAGGTTTACCTAGATCTAAATCGATTATGCTTTTAAAACGAATTGCCAGAGTCTTCTTTATGGGTTTAAAATAATAGTGGGAGCGAGTCGTTCAGGGTTATAGCCAAGATGGCGTTGAATGCCCGCAGACTAACGCATGCCCTGAGTTTTGAACCTTGATAGAAAACTTTGACAGTTCAACCCAGCATTCTGAAATTTTAATCTAGACTAGATCTACCAGGCATTCTGAAATTTTGAAAAATCAAATCTTTCTTTTAAGACTCTCTCTCTATCTAAGTTTTTGCCCTATCTTTTCTGAATCTTTTCAATATTCCGCTGTGTTTTTATCTATATTATGCTTCGTCCTTAATGGATCACGGTCCAACCGGGGACCCTATCCCTTTTGAATGATTGATCTACGGATACCAGACGTCGGTATGCCTTTGGCAGGTCCGCAAGGATTGACGATTGGTTTAACGAAGTAGACTAAATCAGAAAATCTTGGGATTTGTTCTTTCCGGCCAAAACCCCCCTCCATTTTGGTATCAGAGCCATACCTTCCTTGGCTTTGAAGAAATGTTCGCTTATTAAAAGAGAACGTTAAGTAGTCAAAGAGCAAGTAACCCCTTTTATCAATTATCATGGATGAACAACCTGCAAATCAATCTGCTAGTACTAGACCTAGTAATCCTACGTATTACTGTTCTTACACTGAAGACAATGAACAATATCAGGCACATGCTAGACAATTTAATGCTTATTATACTGCTTTAGATATTGTTAATTCTACAAACACAAGTCTTAAATATTTTCTAGACACCGGTAGACATAGGATTGTTAGATATCCGCTTAAAGCATATTTCAATTACTCTACTGTATTAGATTTTTATACAGATAGAATGAATGACTATTTAGAAAGACTTCTAAGATATCGAATAGATTTATTAGATCAAGAAAATAACAGTAGATATTCTTCTATGCATGTTCAACAGATATTGGTAATATTTATAAACCAGCTGTTATAGACAAATTTCTAAACAAATTACCAGGCGCTTTAGGAAGAGAAATATATGAGACAATTAAAAAGCTTAACGCTACATATACACCTTCTTTAGGCACAGTTTTTGAATATGTTATAGAAATATTAGTATCTAAATGCACTAATATACAAATAGCTAGACAATTAAAGAATGAAACTAGTTTTTGTAAAGAAATATACACTCCACAACATTATGGTCAAGAAGAATCTAGACCAAAATATAATAAGAAGCCCCATAGAAAGTATAGGCAACCTAGAAAGAATTATTATTTAAGAAAAAGTAAAGCTAGAAAACCTTTCTTAAATCCTAAGCATGTTAGGAAATATGACACTAGGAGAATATACAAAAATAAAATTACTTGTTACTCCTGTGGAGAACCAGACCATTTAAGTTCTAATTGCCCTAGAAGACATAACAATAATAATTTTAAAGCAATGATAGTTAACAATACAAATGAAGACCTATTAGAAGTAGATGAAACACTTAGTGATACTGAAAGTATATACAGTATTAAATCAATAGAAGAATACATAGAAGACAACCTTTCTATAAGTAGTGATGAAGAGGAAGAACTGATGGAGTGTCTATATTAATAGGTGTATGTGTAACATTCTGTGCTATCTGAATAAAATCTTTAGTAATAGTTAAAGTATTGTTTTTATTTATTAGAAAATTTATTCCTAAAACGAATTGCCTGAGTGTTCTTTATGGGTTTAAAATAATAGTGGGAGCGAGTCGTTCAGGGTTATAGCCAAGATGGCGTTGAATACCCGCAGACTAACGCATGCCCTGCGTTTTTAACCTTTCTAGCAAACTTTGGCAGTTAAACCCAGCATTCTGAAATTTTAATCTAGACATACTTACGTGTCGAGTACTAATATCAAATAATGCTATTTTTACATTTTTATGTGTTTTTTTTTTATCATTTTTAGTAACAATATTAAGAACCCATGTGTTGAGGTTTTTACTAATAAAAGTCACCTAGAAGAATATAAAAAGGTATACGACATAAGAAAAAATATAATATGAGAGAATTATAATATTTTATATATATATATAGATATAATATTTTATATGACTTATAATAAAGTAAAATGAGAGAGATTAATTTTGTTAGATTGTGAAAACATGTTAGAGATGTGAAAAATATTGAAAAGTTTCAAGATTTGAATAAGATAAAGATTAGAATGAGATATAAATTCAAAATTGAGAGAAAGATATTTGTTTTTAAGTGGGACATGCTGATGAGGAAGAGAGAGAAAAATAAAATTTATATGACTGATTGAATGACAAATGGCATAAAGAGAGACATGTTAAGTAGGAAAGAGAATGTTACATTTTCTCAATTTCTGCTTTTATATATATATATATATTCTGATCATACATTGTAAGGAGCACGTGCATTGTACGTGTACAACAACAGTACATGCATTGAGCACCTTACCTGATCTACATATTTTCGCAGCCGTTGATTTTTATCCATAAAATATTAGCCTTTACGGTGCATGAAGATTTGGCTATATGAAAAAGTAAGACAAAATCTGAGATAAGGATCTAAGTACAAAGGAGAACAATATCTGATTTTGACCCAACTAAAACCAAGCTCTAATGGAAAAAGCAGAGATTCTTTGACCAGAACTATCTACTTTGATGTTATAAACATACTAGATTCGAGGCGACAAACTCTTTAAGAATCCTATCTTTCTTTGTTTTCCTGAGCAATATGAAGGGTTTTGTGAAGCGTCTATACTATTGTTATTTAACGTTGCTTCCTGAGAGGTTTAAGGCTCTTGGCGATAATGATGGTCCCTATTCCATAGCGCGTGATATTTACTCTTGTGACAGCATGCCATGGTTATATCCCACAGCGAGGCTAAATAAAATGCACTTAAAACATAGACATGATATGTTAGATGAGTCGAGAGAGTCAAATTAACTAAAAGGGGGGTAACAAGGTAAAAAATCTTCACATGATTTCTTTGTGCAAAAAATGCAGTGGCCACAACACGTTTAGTCATATTATCAACGGAGAACAGGTGCGGACACACCGTCAATAAACCTGAAGAAAGAACCAGAAAAAAAACCCACCATTTGGCTCCTATGAGTCCTTACAATCTGATTAAATTGGTGTCTGCCACAAAAGTCTAAAGTACACACCTTAAAAGAGTAAAGCTAGTTATTATGAACACAAAAAGGTATAACGTGAAATGGACAAACCTATGAACGCATTGTACATATGAAAGAATCAGTTTCAAGATGCCGAAGGAAAGATACAAGTTGATGGAAGAATCCGAGAGCAGATACATGCATTAGGCAGAGAAGTTCAACTATCAAATAAAACAGGCGATGAGCAGAGAAGAACGTGCTAAATCACCTACGAATATTTGATCAATAGTTGCAACACGAGTCTTTTTGCATGTGAGTGGTGAAATGCTTCTAGACAAGATCAAATGTGAGAGAACTATGTAAGAGAGACAATTATCCTTCAAATCAACGGGGTTCCTTTACCTTTTAAATTCCCCTTTGGCTATCAAAGGAAACCCCTTTAGTTAATGAGTAAGGGAGGGGATTGGTAGATGAGGTCTCTGCCACTTACTTGATTGAATGACAAGGATGTTAATAAGCAAATAATGGTATTATAGTTGTCAAATGGCTTATAAACCCTGTGTTTGACTAATAATTGCAGCCAGCTTCCTAACATTTACAACTTGACACCCAAGACCCCAATGTTTGTCACATGTTGCAATCTCGGGATCTTACTAACGGGAGTTAAGGATTCTGTTAATTTTTAAGGGTGTTTCCGTCTTTTTAGATTATTTTTAAAGTTTTTCAGCAATAAACGTTTTCAACTAATTTCGATGGTGGAGATCAAAGTTAAAATGAAGGGTAAGATGGTAATTTCCTCTTTCTTCCTTTCCCTTTCGTTTATCCTTCTTCTGCCCCGACTATCGCTGCCTTCACCTCGATCCACCATGGTTGTGGCTCCTACTGCCACTACTTGGCAGCTCTTCCACTAATGACATTCTGCTTATCCTCCTCCTTCTCACCACCACTACCTCCTCCCTCAAATCACCAAACTGAGAGAAAGTTGGTACCAAAAGAATTCATAAATCAAGTAAAACAAAGCAAAGCTAGCTAATTAAAATCGGAAACCCAATTCTCAGAAACCCTAAGGCCCTCTTTGTCGTGTGCCACCTCCTTGAGGGTCCTCTTTTGCCACTGTTCTGATCTCCATGAAGCTTGAACACTGTTAGATTATATATATTACTATGGCAATTACCTTTTCTCTATTGTCCTATGTCTAGATTATTCTAGAGTTCTCCTAAGTTCTATAAGATTCTCTTCTCTGTTTCTGGTAGGATAATTTTCTCTTGCCTATATAAAGGCTTCATTGTACTCAGTTTTATCAATGCTCTCTAGTATAATTATCTTCCCCTTCACCTTTTCTATCATGGTATCAGAGCCATACGATCCGCTGGTTTGAGAGTCTTTCAACTATTTTCGCAAACTCCGGCGGACGGCCTTCTGTTGTTCGGCCGGCCAATTCATGTGCTTTTGTTTCTTTTCGTGCTCTTCTTTGCTTCTTGAGTTCATAATTTTGGTCTTTCTTTCCCACCCTTTACTATACAATGATCTTCGCTTATCGATCACAACGCTGCCCACCATGCCTCTCATTCTTCCTGCAATGGATCCTGCTCTTGTCTCGTTATGAGACTCCTGCCTTGTTCTTAGTCGTCGGACCTCACCCCGAGACCTTTATGGTCATCGGACCTCACCCCGGGACTCCTGCCTTGTTCTTAGTCGCCAGACCTCACCCCGAGACCTTTATGGTCGTCGGACCTCACCCCGGGACTCCTGCCTTCTTCTTAGTCGCCGGACCTCACCCCGAGACTTTATGGTCGTCGGACTTTACCCCGGGACTCCTGCCTTGTTCTTAGTCGCCGGACCTCACCCCGAGACCTTTATGGTCGTCGGACTTCACTCCGGGACTCCTACCTTGTTCTTAGTCGCCGGACCTCACCCCGAGACCTTTATGGTCGTCGAACCTCACCCCAGGACTCCTACCTTGTTCTTAGTCGCCGGACCTCACCCTGAGACCTTTATGATCGTCGGACCTCACCTTGGGACTCCTTCCTTGTTCTTAGTCCCCGGACCTCACCCCGAGACTTTATGGTCGTCGAACTTCACCCCGAGACTCTTGATCTGTTCTTAATTACCGGACATCACCCCAAGACCTTGATGGTTTTCAGACTTCACCCCAGTACTCTTGCTCTGTTCTTGCATCGCCGAACTCTACACATGAAATTCATCTCAACTTGGATCTCGCATAGTGCAGCTAGTATCAAGACACCGCTCTGGACTTAACCTCCAAACTCAAGCTTGTTCTTTTCTACCAACTTGAGTTTGAGGGGGGATGTTAGATTATATATATGTTGGTGCGGAATGAGGGTCCTTTGCCACGTCGAGGTGCCACAAGGGCTGCAGTCTGAGTGGGCTTCCAGGTAGGCAAAAGTGGAGACAGCAAGGATGGTGCAAGGGCTGAGGGCAAGACTCCTTGGTCAGGTCGCGAGGGCTGGCAGTGCCGCGCAGGCAGGGTGACGACGAACAACGTCAGCAGTCGACAGTCGGTGTCAAGGATGCAACATCAAGAGTCCGAAGTCGTAAGTCCAAATGTCTTTCTCTCACTAGAAATCTAGAGAGAATGGGTTTTAGAGAGAAAATGAAAGTGTCAAATGAGGCCGTTTTGTGAATAAGCTACAGAACCCACTATATATAGGCACAAATATGCGCGTGTCATCAGCCGACATGTGTCATCCTCTGGGAGTGACACGTCGTCGTAGGGGGTCCCGCAGTCTTGATTGTCCATCGAATTGCCGGTCCCCGAGTTCGTGTCGTCCTGCCATTGCAGCATCCCTCTGCCTGTCTGATAAGACTAACCATACCGCGGTAGCATGGTCAGAGTAGCCCGTTGCCCCAGCCTCCAGTCCAAGCCCTTACTGAATCCCACGATATGCGTCAAGAGACGCGCAGAGATCCTGACAGCGGCGAGGGTTGCCCATGTAGCCAATTGCCAGGCGGACTAGGCGCGATGCCCTTCGAGGACATGTTCCCGTCCCGGAGTGACCCTGGGGTCATTGCCCTGGCGGTGTCGATGATCAATGGAAACATGAGTGGACATGCTCGCAGCTTGATATCCAGAGTCTGTGGCGAATGGTCCTCGTGCTGGGGTATTGCGAATGGAGTCCCCTTAAGCCCGTTGGGTGATTGTGCCAGCGAGGGCTTTAGGGTCGTGAGCCCATCCCCGTCGCGAAGGCCAGAGCCTTCGGTCGATTGTGTCTGCGAGGGCCGGAGCCCGTAGGTTAATTGTGCGGGCGAGGGTCGGAGCCCCCGGTTGAATGTGCAGGCGAGGGCCGGAGCCCCCGGTTGATTGTGCGGGCGAGGGCCGGAGCCCCCGATTGATTGTGCGGGTGTGGGCCGGAGCCCCCGGTTGATTGTGCGGGTGAGGGCCGGTGCTCCCGATTGATTGTGCCGGTGAGGGCTTTAGGGTTGTGAGCCTGTCCCGCCGCGAGAGCCGGAGCCCCCGGTTGATTGTGTGGGCGAGGGCCGGAGTCCCCGGTTGATTGTGCCGGTGAGGGCTTTAGGGTTGTGAGCCCGTCCCACCGCGAGGGTCAGAGCCCCGGTTGATTGTGCGGGCGAGGGCCGGAGCCCCCCCCGGTTGATTGTGCCGGCGGTAATGGGCGTCACGCAACCACTAGCGATGAGTGAGCATTGCTGAATGCGTTGAGTGAGGTGATGGCAGCGGTAAGCAGGTCCCCTCCCCCCTTCAGGACAAGGGAGGCCGGCCCCCTTCTCAGGAGGTGGCCGACCCCCTAACAAGGGGTGGCCGACCCCCTCACCAAAGGGGTGGCCGACCCCTTCACAAAAGGGGTGGCCGACCCCCTCACAAGGTGGCTGGCCGACCCCCTAGCAAAAGGGGTGGCCGACCCCCTCACAAAAGGGGTGGCCGACCCCCTCACAATGTGGTGGCCGACCCCCTCACAAGAAGGGGTGGCCGACCCCCTCACAAAAAGGGGTGGCCGACCCCCCCACAAAAAGGGGGGGCCGACCCCCATACAAGGGGGCTGGCCGACCCCTCTCTCAGGGAGGTGGCCGACCCCCTCTCAGGGGGGTGGCCGACCCCCCTCTCAGGGGGGTGGCCGACCCCCTCCTCAGGGGGGTGGCCGACCCCTCGGGGGGGGGGGGGGAGGTACTTTCAATATCTCTGAATGTTTTATGGCGCGGAGCGCTTTGATCGAGCATGGCGATGTTTGAGCATCGGAGTATTTTCACCGAGGAACGATGTTTGAGCAAGTTTGACTACCGAGCGTGTGACGTGTCATGCCACTGGAGCCTTTTAGCGGGCCCTGGGGAGCGGTCTGTGGGTGACATGTCGTGCCACTGGAGTCTCTTGGCGGGCCCGGGGATACGGTCCGGATAGGTTGCAAAGATAAGCCCCCTGCGTGCGGGGTGCGCGGAGGGGCAACTCGAGCGGGCATCGCACGCATAAATGATGTTGAATACGCTTGGGGAGTGAAACATTAATGTTGGGGATATGCGTAAGTAGTGGGAAAAGGAGAGCGGTAATGAAAAATAAATACTAAAAAAATGTTGAGATGTGAAAAAAATGGGTGGTTGAGATTGGATGGCCTACTTATATAAATAGGGGTGGGGAGGGTGGTGTGCTAAAAAAATTCCACATTTGGAAAAAAATTGAGAGGAGAGAAAAAAGAGCTGGTGAGAGAGGGAAAGCAACTGGGCGAGGGGTCGGCCGCAGACGGGGGTCGGCGTGGTCAAGGGGTCGGCGGGGGTGGAGAGAAGGAGAGAAGAAGGGAAGGGGGGATGAGGGAAGAAAGAGGGGAAAGAGGAGGGGGGTCGGCCACACGAGGGGGGTCGGCGAGGGTAGGGGGTAGGCGGGAAGAGGAGGGTCGGGCGCCCCGGGGGGGTCGGCCAACACGGGGGAGAAGAGAGACGGGAGGGAAGAAATGGAGGAGAGGGGAGGGGGGTCGGCCACGCGAGGGGGTCGGCCGGTAGAGGAGGTTCGGCGGGGGAAGTTGCCTTGGGGGGAGTAGGGAGGGAAGGTAGAAGAGAAGAAGGGGGTCGGCGGGGCCGAAGGGGTCGGGTGCTGGAGGTGGGTCAGCGGGGCCGAAGGGGTCGGGAGCGGGAGGTGGTTCGGCAGTGCCGAAGGGCTCGGGATCTGGAGGGAGGTCGGCGGGGGAAGGGGGGTCGGGAGCTGAGGGGAAGTCAGCGGCGGCAGGGGCGTCGGGCGCTGGTGGAGGGTCGGCCGGGTCAAGAGCCACGGGCAAGGTCACGCCCGCCGAGCCGGTGCCCGTTCTAAAAAAGTTGAAGCAGCAAATGTGGGTGAAACCACGAGGTGAGGCGGCGAGCGCGGCGCGGCCACCGCGAAATGTGACGACGAAACCGGTGCCCCCCCGCCAATAGATGAAGCAGAAGGTGCGGGAGGTGGTGAGACGGGAGTGCCACTTTCATTTGATGATGCGTCGGTGAGGACGTATGATCCGGACCCGGATAAGACGGTCACGCCATTGAGAGTGAAAGGGGTAGTACCGGCCGTGCCTGGCCGGGAGTTGTGGAGGGAGCTGGCCATCCGAGTAGCAGATGGTGCGTTCACAGTGCCATGGAGTGGTGCGTCGATGGGGGAGGAGCCACGAGTGCCGTCACCATATGTGCGGGCTCCTAGCTGGGAGGATGCGCCCGTACCGTCACCGAGGTATGTGGCGGGGTTGTTGGTGGAGCGTGCAGATATACCCTGGGCACCCGTGGTGTTCAAGGGTCACGGTGCGATGCCGATCGGGTGGGACTTCTGGTGTGATCACATGATGGAGGTGCCGAGGTGGGCAGCATTATTGGATGTGTTGAGGTTGGTGCCGGCGATCGACATTACGGCGAGGAGGGTGGAGCTGTACAGAGACACGCCTGGGATGACTTTGCTGTTGTCGCGATGGAGTACTCAGACACATACCTTTGTGACTGAGTTCGGAGAGATTGGGCTGACGCTGCTAGATGTGATGATGTTGACGGGGTTTCCGATGCATGGAGAGTTGGACGCACGTGTGACGCGGCTGACTAATGATGAGCGGTTATTGCAGACGCAGTTGATTGATATTTTGGAGGAGACGAAGCAGCATCGGAAGGCGACATATAGTGGGTGGCTCCGATTGTTCTATGGCACGCCGCAGGTGAGGTCGGGGCAAAAATTGGGCAATGCGGCTCATTTCGTGATGGGGTCGTATCATAAGGACGAGCGGTACGAGATGGTGGCCTTTCTGATGATGTACTTGTCAAGGTAAGTATGATGCGTTCCGTTGTCTGTATGTTGGTAGATGTGATGCGAGTTGAGGTTGTACATAATGCGTTGGCGTGTTGTTTTGTTTTGCAGATTTGTGTTTGAAGGGATGCCGGAGGACGGCATATCCGCGAAGGTGATTCCTCTGGCGATTCGGATGGCGCAGGGGAAGCGTGTTGGGCTAGCTCCCGTGTATCTGGGCACCATGTACTCACGGTTGGATCAGTTCGTGAACGACGTGAAGAGGTCGCACGGGCGGTACCAAGTGGCGACCTACGTGGATTGGATGTTTCTGCAGCGGTACTTGTATGAGTGTTTTCTAGACTATCGTCCGACAGGATATCCGCTTGAGCATCCAGCACCGAGGACGAGGACGGTAATGCACAGCGGCAGGTCGAGGGAGGTGGCACTGTGGTGCAGTGGGGCGCGGGCATTTGCATGGGCGGGCATCAAGAGGCCGGAGTGCCCGTTGTCGCAGTTGATAGATGTGAGGGAGGCATGCATAGCACGACCGTATAGAGAGATGCATGCGTCATACGGAGTACCCCCCTGGTTGCACGGACAGGAGATGGCGATAGATTTGACCAGGAGGGGGGTTTTGCCACCGGCGGACGTTGTGCTCTTGGTGGCCTACTTTCCAGGTTCGTTGCCAGTGATGATTGATGATGGCGGGAAGCATGCAGAGAACCTATATTACGTGGCTCGATACTGCCCGGATCGGTTGGCGCGGACATTTGGTTATGACTTGGAGCCGCCGTGTGGGTATCGTAGCTCGTGGAGTGTGACGACGGCATTCGGATACACGCGGGATGACAGAGTTCGTGAGTGGCCGGTACCGGTGGTAACGTGGAGGAGGCCGGGGAGAGCGTCAGTGGGGGTGGTGACGGTGGAGTATGCACAGTGGTGGGAGCGTCTGCGGGCGGTCTGGGCGGAGTGGTTGGCACAGCCATCGGGGACACGACGACTGGTTGACGTGTTCGCTTGTGACCGGGCATTGAGCTTGGTATCGATGATGGCGGCGAGGCAGGCCGGCATGCTGGTGTTGGTGACGGGGAGTGCGGTTGTGAGTTCGGAGAGGGATCCCGACGAGGAGGACGACGAGTCCGAGGAGGATGCTCCAGAGGAGGATGCTCCAGAGAAGGACCAGGGGGAGGAGCCAGTGGCGGCGGTATCGGGGGTACCAGAGGCCGGCAAGGGGCCGCTGTCGTTATTGCGAGTTGGGATGATGGAGGGGGCTCGTCAGGCGAGCGCGGGCGCGGGCTCTTCAGACTTGCGGCTGACAGGATCAAAGAGGCCGCAAGATGCGTCGGATGAGCCAGCGGTTGAGGTAGGCCGAACTGTGGCCGTTTTTGATTAAATCTCATTTATTGATGTCATTTAATAAAAATAATAAAAAAAGCTGATATGCTAATGGTTGCTTTTTGAACAGGGGTACGGTGGACAGGCGGTGGAGAGCGGCAGCGATGCAAATGTGGCGGTTGAGCCGGAGGCGGCGAGAGCAGCCGCGGTTGATGAGCCAGCAGGCAGGGATGAGCCGGTAGCGGCCGGCGGGTCAGAGGCCGGGGCGCGCGGCAGGGGGAGGCCACCACCAGAAGCCGAGGCGGGGGCGGACGATGCGTACGGTGGCCTGGTAGACAAGTCGTTGATGTTTGATGCCAGTGGCTACTGGTGGACAGACGCGGCGACGGGGGCCGCGGTGGTTGAGCAGGGGGATTTGATGGAGTTGGAGCCTGCAGTGGCGGTCCCGATTCAGGAGGTGGAGATCCCGGTGCAGCCGGTGCAGGCTGTTGTAGTGGTGCCGTCAGGGTCGGCTGTTGAGGCGAGTGCGACGTTGATGGCGATGCACTCGATGACCGTCGATGTATAGGCAGCCGGAGAAGTGCGTGAGAGGCCCGTGACGGTGTTGAGTGGTACAGCAGCCGGGGAGGTGAGTAGTGGATCGTCGAGTGGCCAGGCCGATGTGGTAGTATGGGAGAACCTCCAGCTACCTTTGGAGACAGTGCGTCGGTTAGAGATGGTGAAGGCGGCGTACCCGCAGACGTTTGAGGGGGTGAATTTAGAGAATCCGGTGCTGTAGAGATGGGTGTACTCAGGGTTTGTGGAGTGGCTGCTGCCGATTGCGAGTGTTCCCGCGGCGGGCTGGACGACAGCGTTTACTGAGCGGGCGCTGACAGAGTTCGCAGCGTCCACCTCTTTAGGTGTGCAGATAGATTGGTTGGCCGAGCTCTTCAGATCTAGGAGCGAGGGTGGTGCCGTGAGCGAGAGGATGGCTTTGGTACGTATGGAGGAGATGCTGCTCGAGAAGCGGCGCCAAGGGTTGGAGGTGGAATGATCAGAGATCAACGGAGAGTTGGTCGTGATTGACAGAGAGGTGGCGGAGATAGAGAGGCAGCTGACGGACTTGCAGAGACATCTGAGTGATCTCCAGAGGCGGCGGACAGATGTGGAAGTGCGGGAGGCTGGGCGTTTGAGGCGGCAGGCTGAGTTTGAGACGGAGCGTTCGTCACTACAGGTTCAGCGTCAGGCATTGCAGGCGTTTAGCGCTCACCCGGTAGCTGCTTTGTTATCTAGCTTCCGGTAGGTTTATCATAGATTTGATGTCTAGGGAGTGCCCGATAGTGGCCAAAGATGTTTTATGTATGTATAAACAGCTATTTTGTTGGTACATGAAGTGTAATTGCATGCTGCTTTGTTAACACCTGTCGTGGATGTATGGTATAAGCGTTGTATGTTACGATTGTGTGTTGCGTCTGTTGGATGTCTGTCTGCGTCCCCCCCCTCCCTTTTTTTTTGTAATCGGGGATAAACACTTGATAACTAGAAACGAATATAAAAGCAGAGGCACAGTATAGAGGTAGGGAGTAAAAGGACCGTATATTCATAGTGAGTAGACTAAGGAAATGGCTTTACACAAAAGTAACTTGCAACAAGAAACAAAAGTACTAGCTAGTGCATGTGTGTATACACACAAAATGTCGGGTTGTGGGGGGGGGGGACATGCCGTAAGCTGATCATGCATAGTACTTCTTCAGATAGCGACCATTGACAGGGTCGGTAATTTGCCCGTCGTCTGGATTGAGCAGGAGGTACGAGCCATTGCTACTGGCAGTATGTATTTTGAATGGCCCCTCCCAGTTAGGTGTAAACTTAGGAGCTGACGAATTGGCCCGTACGTGCTTGGCGGCTTGGAGGACAAGGTCGCCTGCTGCGAAGGAGCGAGGTTTGACGGTTTTCCCGTAGGCTTTGACAAGCTTCTCATGATATGCTTTCATTCGTCGCATGGCATTAGCTCTCTTTTCATCAAGGCTCTCAAGTGCCAACATTATGGTTTGCTCCTCCCCGAGACCACTGCTGAGGGATAGACGTGCCGAGGCGACTGCGATCTCGGCCGGCACTACACATTCGCCCGCGTAGACGAGGGAGCAAGGTGTGGCCTTCGTAGCTGTGTGTCTGGAAGTTCTGTAGGCCCAGAGGGCATGACTTAGCTTTTCGGACCAAGAGTTACTCACGTCATGGACCATGCGCGACAAAACACGCAACAGAGTTTTGTTGGAAGCTTCAGCCTGACCGTTGCCTTGCGGATAATAAGGAGTCGATGTGGCATGATTGATATCGTCCGCTTCCATGAGAGTCTGAACATCCCGATTGATGAATGGCGTGCCGTTGTCGGAGATAATACATCGGGGGATGCCGAAGCGACATATAATGTGGTCGCGCAAAAAGTTGGCGATGGCGCCCCCTGTGGCTCTTCGCAGATGTATGGCTTCGACCCACTTTGTGAAACGCTCTGTTGCGACCATGATCCAAATGTGACCTTTTGATGGTGGATGTATGGGGCCGATAAGGTCGAGGGCCCAAGAGTGGAACGGCCAAGGGGCCGCGATCATACGTAGGTCGGATGCTGGCATGTGCATCCTATCTGCGTGTGTCTGGCAGGGTTGACAGTGTCGTACATGAGAGATTGCGTCGGATTCCATAGTCGGCCAGTAGGACCCCAGCCTGAGTAGTTCTGCATACAACTTCTGAGAGCCTTGATGTTCGCCACAAACACCATTGTGCACTTCGTTGATCACCTCGACTGCTTGGGCACCCTGTAAGCATCGTAGGGTGCGTCTCGAAAACCCTTTGTGAAACAATTCGCCTTCCGTTTCGAAATACTTGACCGACTTGCGTTTGATAGATCGTGCCGAGCTGCGGTCAAAGGGTAGCAGTCCGTGGGATAGATATTGCAGGAAGGGCTGTCGCCAGTCACCCTCAATATTGACGACAAGAGCTTCCGTACGGTCTGGTGCATATAGGCATTCCGAGCAACCCTGCTGCAGATCTGAAGCATCCTTGGCCATGGATGGCCAAAAGAGACCCATTCGCTGGAGACGACGGTATAGTGGCGGTCCGTCGAGGCCGCAACACTTTTGATGTCCAGATTGTAATTTGTGCTTTGCTTCTGCCGGGGCCAAACATCGTGCCAGAGTGCCTCCGGGACATCGCTTGTACAGGATGTCTCCTAACATAAAGAATTCTGTAAGAGTGGAGACGGAAGCGAGTGACGGTGCCCTAAGCTGGTCGACGATCGGCTGCCTCCAATCATCGATCGTAGTGTCTGTTGGTACCAAGTCCAATGTCGTGCATGGTGCCGTCCTTTTGATAATGGTTAGCACCCGTTGTTCACCATCAATGTCTATTTTTGACGCGATCGTGGCTAAGCTGTCCGCATGTCGGTTGTGGCACCTGGTGTGATGTTCGTATTGGACATGGCCAAGCCGTCCCTCCAAGTGCTGTACTAAGGCACGATAAGGTGCCAAGGCTGGCTCCCTGACTGCAAATTCCCCATCGGCTTGCTTCATGATGAGGTTCCAGTCCCCTCTTCCACGCAACGATTTAGCCCCCATGCTGAAGGACAGAATGAGGCCAATAACGAGGGCCTAGTACTGGGCTTCATTGTTAGATACCGGGAATGCGAGTTTGAAGGACAGAGATATGGTAACACCTTCTGGGTTCTGTAGGACAATGCCGGCACCTCCTTGCTGGATGGGAGCTCGATTGGGGTCTTTGCTAGGGGCTGAGCAGTCGAACTCAAGTGTCCATAATTCATCAACATCAGAGGTCAGGGCCGTCTCTTCTCCCGGCAATTGATGTGAGGTTGGTTCACATTGTTGACGCGGGAAGAAGGCCAAGAGGTCTGCGAGTGCTTGGCTTCGCAAAGCCGTAGGATTCTTGATGGATAGGCCGAACTCGGCCAGTAGCAGTAACCAACGAGTAAGTCGGCCAGACAGGGCGGGGCGAGTGAGCATGTATCGTAATGGGTCAACCTTGGTGACGAGTATAATCTGGTGCGACAAGAAATAGTGTCTGAATTTCTGCGAGGCGTAGACCAAGTCGAAAAAATGCTTTTCGAGCTCAGAATAATTGGCCTCGGGTCCTCTAATTGAACGACTGAGATAATAAACCGGACGTTCCACTCCATCCACTTCTTGAGCAAGTAACGCCCCTATAGATCTGGGCGTGGAGGTTAGGTAAAGCAAGAGTGGCAGGCCTAGCTGCGGGACGGCCATGGTCTGCGGTGACATGAGGACTGCCTTGAGCTGTTCGAATGCTTGTTGTTGGGGCACACCCCAACTCCACGGTGCGCTCTTGCGCGTCAAGTGCTGGCAGGGCGGAACGAGCTCGGCCAAGGCAGGGATGAACCTGCGGAGATAAGAAACCTTGCCAAGGAAACTTTTTAACTGCTTGGTGCTCTTGGGTGGTGGCATCTCTCGGATACAGGCAGCCTTGGAGGGGTCAACGTCGATACCCTGTCGACTGACCAGGAAGCCGAGGAATTTGCCAGAGGAGACTCCAAAGGCACATTTGAGCGGATTCATTTGCATGTTGTATTGACGACATCGATCAAAAACTGCCCGAAGTTCCGCAAGATGCTCACTTTCCTTTTTAGATTTGATAATGAGGTCGTCAACATAGTCTTCCACTGTGCGGTGTATCATGTCGTGAAAGATAGCTGTCATAGCTCTCTGATAGGTGGGACCCGCCTTCTTGAGACCAAAAGCCATGACCTTCCAACAAAAGTTACTCATCGGGGTCCGAAAAGCTGTCTTGGCACAGTCATCTGGGTTCATTCGAATTTGGTTGTAGCCGGCGAAGCCGTCCAGGAAGGACAGGGTCTCGTGTCCGGCGGCGACCTCCGTGAGCATATCAATATTGGGCAGTGGGAATTCATCTTTAGGGCATGCCTTATTTAAATCGCGGAAGTCAATACAAACGTGAACTTGTCCATTCTTCTTTTGCACAGGAACAACATTGGCCAACCAGATAGGATGAGTGATGGGTTCGATGAAGCCAGCCTGCAGAAGTCGTTCGATCTCTTGCTTGATTTTTATTTCAAGTTTGGGGCGGAAGGACCGCGTATGCTGTCGAACTGGGTTGAACCCGTTGGTGATGTTGAGATGGTGCGTTACTAAGGCAGGGTCTAATCCAGGCATTTCGTTGTAACTCCATGCCAACACGTCGCGATATTCGCGGAGGAGGGTAACCAGTTCCTCTCTTCGGCCTGGGGCGAGTTTCGTGCCAATGTAGGTCAGTCGAGGTCCCTCACCCGGATCAGCTAGGTTAATTTCTTCAAGATCTTCGGCCTGCAGTCGCGGGCCGTCTTCATAGTAGGGGGGTTCAGCGCCCGGGGTAAGCTCGTGATCTGGCGGACAATGCTCGGCTATGCAACACCATTCTGTCTCCGTAGGTGGGTGGTGGTCTAGGCAGTTGGGCAGCGGACCCCCCGGACACCGTCATAACTGGTAGATGACCCTTCCGTCCTTGATGACGCGCTGGAAGGTGGTTGCAAACTTGGGCTTTTTGGGCTTTGGGGATGAAGGCTGGGAAATGGTAGGGGCATCAGATAGTGATGTTGAGGTTGATGCTTTGTTTTTTTTGTTTTTCTTGGACTTGGATTTGGATTTGGGTGGCTTGTTCCCATACAGCTCGTCCCAGTCTGGTAGCTTGGTGGAGTGGATGTGAATGGCATTCTCATTATCTGCAGCAAGGTCGGGGGAGGAGGGGGCCTCGGCAAGATAAGACGCGGTACATGCGCAGGGGGCCTTGGTTGCGGGGGAGGTCACTGCTACCTCATGTCCCGCAGGACCGGCCACCAGTTTCACACACTGGTGGTACGTCGAGGGAACAGCCTTGTTGACGTGGATCCAAGGTCGCCCAAGTAGAAGGTGGAAGGAAGACTCGCCATCTATCACATGGAAAGTGGTGTCACGACGGACAGCTCCGACCATTAGGTCGATAGTGATGTGGCCAAGAGTGGACTGGGGCCCTGCCCAAAGCCAGTGATTTTGATGGGGTCCCGAATGGTCTTTCTTGGTGGTATGCCGGCCCGTTGCAAAGTGACGAGAGGGATGATGTTAATTGAGGCGCCGCAATCTACCAAGGCGCGGCGGAAGCCGGTGCCGTTGACGGTGTATTCAAGGTATAGTGGCCGGTGATGGTGCTCGCTGGTTGGTGCGTCCTCGTCCAAAAATATAAATGTAGTGGAAGGGACATATCTGAGCTCGGCCTGCGCGGCGAAGCATTCGGGCCCAAGGCCTATGGTGATCTCGATCAAGCAATCTGAGAGATAGGTCCGTGTTGCGGGTGAAAACCCCATTTCATCAAAGAAGCCTTTGATCTTCGTCATTTGTCCAGCCGAGGACACTGGCTAGGGGGTAGGAGGTACGTGAGCTGTGATCAAAGGCGAGACTTCCGCAGAAGCTTCGGGGGCGAGCGGCTCGAAATGGTCGGCAGTGACCATGAGCACCTGATGCTTGCAGTTGTCATTGCCATGGTTTGGGTATGGCTCTTTCCGCACAACATTGTTCTTCCGCAGCTGTAGCTCGCCTGACGCGACCTTCCTCGCGAAGATGGCCCGCAACGCATTGCAGTTCTTAAGAGGATGACCGAGGGCCTGGTGGAAGGGACAGTAGTTGGGCCTGGTTCTTTCCTCGTCCGTGATGAGGATCCGCACAGGTGGTAAATAGAAGTTGTTGTCGTTGACAACCCATTCTGTCAATAGATCCTTCACCGTATTTAAATCGCACGGAAAGGCAGGCGGAGTCTCCTGTTGTCGCCGTTTGTCTGGTTGTTGGTCCCTATCCGGGAACTGGCGTTTAAAGCCAGTGTAATTACTGATGTTGCTGTTGTTGCTGCCGGTGTTGGTGCCGCTGCGCTGGGTACTGGGTGGTGCAGCTGAGGCCACCAGTGCATTCTATGGCCGAGGCCTCCATGGTTTGACAGGCCCGACCGTCTCGTAAGTGCGCCTCGCCGTTTCTTTGAGATGTCCCCATGATTTTAATTGTAAGTTCTCGAGGTGCACGCGGTACACGTCGTTGATATTCTTGATGCATCTGGGCACAAGCGTGTCATCCTTACTGAAATCCGTGCACTCGAGGCATTTAAGATGAAAGCGATGTACATATTTGGTCAAGTCTTCGCCGGGGCCTTAGCGAATGCCAGCGATGTCCACTATGGTGACGCGCTCAGCTTCATAGTGGAATTTGTCCATGAAGAGTTGGACCATTTCATGCCATGAATGGACTGTCCCCGCAGGGATCTGGTGGTACCAAGTGTAGGCCAAGCCTGTAAGGGACTTGTGGAATTCCCTCAACTTCAAGTTGTCTCCCGGGCCATACTGCTCCAATGAGCCTGCGAACCTCGTCAAATGCTCACGGGCGTTGCCCTCGCGTCCATTGAAGAGCACAAAGGCTGGTTGTTTGTATTTGAACGGATAGGGAATGATGGCTATCTCATCAGCATACGGCGCGCGGCTCGTCAGTCGACTTGATGAGTCGGGCGCGGACTGCTGTGACAGTCGGTGAAGAAGCGCGTCAAAGTCAGCCTTTGAAACATAGTGGGAGGGCGGCTCCTCCTGGCTGACCAAAGGTTGGTGGCCGGCTGGTGCTCCGTGGGCCCCGGAGTCTCCTTTCGGTACAACTTGGTGGGCAGGAACGGTTGAAGGGCGATGCATGGCGGGTGTTGAGGCGGGGAGGTGGGGGGTGGCATGGGTGGGCGGACGGGACGTATTCACCACTTGGCCTGTCATTGGGTGCTGCTCCACCAAGTAGGGGTTAGGCTCCATCTCACTGGACGCGTGCGTCTCAAAAGAACTCCTGGCTGGAAAATATTGAGGCGCCATAGTAGGAGAGACTTGTTGCAATAATGGTCCAAGATCTGGCTGCTGCCTGCGCGGCAGCATCACGGGACGCAGCGCGTCTGCCATGGGCGGGGAAGACGTCGGAGTCCCATTGTCAGGGGTCTGGAGGGTTGAGGCGGCAGGGGTCGTGACACTGACGCCTAGGTAGCGTCAGGGGACGGCCCAGGTCCTGCAGGTTGGACAGGCAGCACAATCTGTTGCGAGGCCATCGCTTGTATGGATTTTTGCATTTCTAATATGGCGGCCATGAGTGAAGCTTGAGAGTCCTGTATGCTGGCTATGGTGGGGGTGAACTGTTGGATGGCCGCGTTGATTGCCACTTGCACTTCAGGTGTGGAAGGGTCTTGGGGGTGCAAAGCGCTAGTCCCCTCTTGGTCGTCAGAGTGATGCACCTCACGGATGGTGGGGTCGAGACCTTGGCTGGTTACCCTGGTAGCTTTTCGTTGTACAGGCATGGTTACTAGGATGTGGCAGACTGCAACACGATGCTCACCTCCCCAGCAGAGTCGCCAAATGTTGGTGCGGAATGAGTTGGCTTCCAGGTAGGCAAAAATGGAGACAGCAAAGATGGTACAAGGGCTGAGAGCAAGGCTCCTTGGATAGGTCGCGAGGGCTGGCAGTGCTGCGCAGGCAGGGTGACGACGAACAAGGTCAGCAGTCGACAGTCTGTGTCAAGGATGCAACATCAAGAGTCCGAAGTCGTAAGTCCAAATGTCTTTCTCTCACTAGAAATCCAGAGAGAATGGGTTTTAGAGAGAGAAAATGAAAGTGTTAAATAAGGCCGAAGTCCGGAATAAGCTCCAGAATCTACTATATATAGGCACAAATATGCGCGTGTCATCAGCCGACACGTGTCGTTCTCTGGGAGTGATACGTCACCGTAGGGGGTCCCACAGTATTGATTGTCCGTCGAATATGCCGGTCCCCGAGTTCGTGTCGTCCTGCCTGTGCAGCGCCCCGCTGCCTGTCTAAGGAGACTGACCATGCTGCGGTGGCATGGTCAGAGTAGCCCGTTCCCCAGCCTCCAGTCCAAACCCTTACTGAATCCCACGAGATGCGTCAAGAGACGCGCGGAAATCCTGACAGCGACAAGGGTTGCCCATGTAGCCAACTGCTAGGCGGACTAGGCGCGATGCCCTCCGAGGACCTGCTCCCGTCCCGGAATGACCCGGGGTCATTGCCCTAGCGGTGTCGATGATCAATGATAACACGAGTGCACATGCCTGCAACTTGATATCCAGAGTCTGTGGCGAATGGTCCTCGTGCTGGGGGCATTGCGAATGGAGTCCCCTTAAGCCCGTTGGGTGATTGTGTCGGTGATGGCCTTAGGGTCGTGAGCCCATCCCCGTTGCGAAGGCTGGAGCCTCCGGTTGATTGTGTCTGCGAGGGCCGGAGCCCGTCGGTTGATTGTGCTGACGAGGGCCGAAGCCCTCGGTTGATTGTGCTGCCGAGGGCCGGAGCCCCCGGTTGATTGTGCCGGCTAGGGCTTTAGGGTTGTAAGCCCGTCCCGTCGCTGGGGCCGGAGCCCCCGGTTGATTGTGCGGGCGAGGGCCGGAGCCCCCGGTTGATTGTGCCGGTGAGGGCTTTAGGGTTGTGAGCCCGTCCCGCCGCGAGGGGCGGAGCCCCGGGTTGATTGTGCGGGCGAGGGCCGGAGCCCCCGGTTGATTGTGCCGGCGATAATGGGCGTCACGCGACCACTAGTGATGAGTGAGCGTTGCTGAATACGTTGAGTGAGGTGATGGCAGCGGTAAGCAGGTCCCCTCCCCCCTTAAGGACAAGGGAGGCCGACCCCCTTCTCAGGAGGTGGCCGACCCTCTCACCAAAGGGATGGCCGACCCCCTCACAAGGTGGCTGGCCGACCCCCTAGCAAAAGGGGTGGCCGACCCCCTCACAAAAAGGGGGTGGCCGACCCCCTCACAAAAAGGGGTGGCCGACCCCCTCACATGGTGGTTGGCCGACCCCCTCTCAGGGAGGTGGCCGACCCCCTTCTCAGGGGGGTGGCCGACCCCTTGGGGGGGAGGTACTTTCAATATGTCTGAATGTTTTATGGCGCGGAGCGCTTTGATCGAGCATGGCGATGTTTGAGCATCGGAGCGTTTTCACTGAGGAACGATGTTTGAGCAAGTTTGACTACCGAGCGTGTGACGTGTCGTGCCACTGGAGCCTTTTAACGAGCCCTGGGGTGCGGTCAGCGGGTGACATGTCGTGCCACTGGAGTCTCTTAGCGGGCCCTGGGATGCAGTCCGAATAGGTTGTGAACAATATATTAATATGGCAATTACCTTTTCTCTATTGTCCTATGTCTAGATTATTCTAGAGTTCTCCAAAGTTCTATAGGATTCTCTTTTCTGTTTCTGGTAGGATAGTTTTCTCTTGCCTATATAAAGACCTCATTGTACTCAGCTTTATCAATGCTCTCTAGTATAATTATCTTCCCCTTCACCTTTTCTATCAAACACACTCGAAAATAACATAGTGTATGTAACTAATGATGTGTGTATCTTTTTTGTGTGTGTGTCTGTGGGTTGTGTTATAGGGTGTGTGGGTTCTGCGTGTGTGTAAAACCGTGTGTGTGTCTCAATTACGGGGCGTGTGGGTTTTGTGTGTGTGTGTATTTAGGGGAGGGGTGTTACGTGGTAGCCAGAGAGCGGGTCTATAATAGGTCATAAAGAGATTGTGTGTGGTGGTGGTGGGGGTGAAAGGGCAGGTTGTAGTAGAGGGGGCCGTCAAGAGGTGGAGGCAAGAGAAGGCTAGCTTAGTGATACAGAAGTAAGGGATGGTAGATGTGGATTGAAGAAGGGTTTTGGCCAAAAGGGATCAAAAGATACAAAAATATCTCAAAAAACTGACGAATCCATTGACCGTTATCAGTAAAAATCCTAAGATTGCAATAGATGACAAGGGTCGAGGGTGTCAAGTTATAAAAGTTTGGGTTTTTTACTGCAATTTTTAGCCAAAACACAAGGTTTATAGTGCAATTAAACCTTGTCAAAAAACATGATCTACACTTTTTCATACTTTTACAGATATTATAGATTTCTTAAAAGCGTTAATAGGTGAGATGTGATACTAGTATATTCTCAACATATAAAGGATATGGTAATCTGTATGTTAGATCTGCTTAGCTTATTTGGAAATAAGAAAATATGGTGATTTGATTTTACTTTGTTATTTGTCATGTTTGAGATTTTATATACAATATTTATCACCATGTAACTCATTGGAGAAGGATAAAGTATCTTGGAGTACAAGAAAGTATAAATGACACATAGGCCTAAAAAAGATATAAATAAAGGATTAAAGAAATTAGTAGTAGAGATTTCTTTCAAAAAAATAAAAATAAAAAATAAACAAACTAATGTTGTCGTTATATTTAAGTAGTTCAAAAGGCTAAAAAAATCTTCTCAGAACATTTGATCAAGACTACCCATGTTGATACACTCTGACCATTTGTTAGAAATCAAAAGGCTTCAAGTTTCTTGTAAGCAAACAAAACAAGAATATGAAAACTTTTAAAGTATTACTCCTTTCGTCTCAGAAAAATATTCCATTTTGACTTGGCACGCATGTTAAGGATATAAGTCATATATTGTATGTTTCTCGTCCTAGAGACGGCCGGGGGGGTTGGGGGGGTAAAGTGGGGCACTATGGAGGTTCAGTTTTGGAGTTTGCTTGTGCCATGAAGTTCATCAACTCGAACTTGAACTATTCAAATTCCTGGACTACTTATTGCTTCGAATTTGTTAAAATACTCATCCACTGTGCCTGGTAGCTTCAATTTATTGAATTCTCTCATCGCACTAATGCCATTAGTAATTGAAAACCTGGCATAGAGATCCCTCACAATTGGTCCGATCTTACTCTACCTAATGGTTTAATATAGGCAGCAAACCAACATTCAGCTTGGACATCGAAATGTAGAGAGGCATAAGATACTGTGTAATAATCATGTATAGGACAAAATCTGGGATTTTCACCATTGAATCTTGGAAATGCTAGTTTAGGGAACTTTGGAGGAGAATTACCTGGAAGGTGTGAATTCAAGGTTTGATTGGTGTTATAATCAATACTCTGGTTCCTGCGGCTAGATTCCCCTATCTCAGTGGTACTATGTGGATTTGAGTAACTTATTCCATTCACTTGAGCCATGAAATTCACCAACTCAAATTTAAGCTCGGAGAAGCTTTGATACATTGCCATGTTACTTCTATGTAGATTTACGATAGAGGTTTCAACCGAGCTCAGCCTTATATCATTGGCTGCAAGTCGGTTCTCTCCATTCCTTCCTGGAATTCTTTCAATTTGGTGGTGATGGTGTTGGTGAAGATGGAAGGTAGAAGATGAAAATGAAGATGGATGTCACAGAAAAAGGGGAATTTGTCAAAAATGCCCCATTTGTTTGAGTTAAATTACTTCTCCGGCGAGGCTGTTGGCCGGAAAATTGACGGGGGGCGATGGTCGCCAAACTTATGCAAGTTTTGGGGTGTAAGGTAGCTAAAAAAAAGTTTGTGGTGCAGAGCGCTACACAGTGATAACTTGAGGGTGCCTAGCGCAATTGACCCTTATGTGAACCATGAACCATGAAATGGCTGTAACTCTGAGTACGGGTCATGATCGTTGTACATTAATGTTCTTTACATGAAAGACTAGAAATTAAATGCCTGTAATGTCCAGGACAGTGCAAAAGTAGGTAACGATGGATATACCCTGTACAGGCGGTTAGAATTACTTCAGTGCTGGTATGAACAATCTTACTCGTAGAGCTAGTGACTATTAAAAGAAGGGAGGTACTGGCCGGGTTGATGAAGCAGAGACAGGTATCGAAAGAACTATGTTCCCATGGAAGACGAAGTTGGAAAGCTACGTGCAGAAGTTGCGGGTACTGATCAGGGGCGAACGCACGTTAGGACAAGGGGGGCTGAAGCACCCCCTGACTTATGGGGAAAAAATAAAATTTTTTTGGGAATCGCGTTGACCCCGTTCTTGAGATCCCGTTCCCCGAGGCCGAGACCCGTTCCCTAAGACTGGCCGAGAGAGGCACAATCGACTCTCTCTCTCTCTCACGGTCTCACGGGCGACCGGTCACCGGTCACCTGTGGACAGTGAACCGACCGGCGACAGCTCCTTCAGACAGGAGCTTCGAGCCTTCGATGACGACGACTCGTCACGACGGAGTGACGCCGTGACCGGACGACGACCTCCCGCTGTCCCGCAGTCCCGCGACGCGCCGACGCCCTTGAAGAACCAGATCTGAGGTAAATCTTCTCATCTTGGTCTTGCCGTCTTGCCTCTTGGATGCTGAATTGCTGTCTGCTAGTGCTGATAATATTGGGCATTTGGGGTTCTTTCAAATTTGTGGTATATAACTTCTAATATGACTCTCACGGTCTCACCTCACGCGTGAAAGACTGAGTATATAACCCATTTCTAATCTCTCTTCCAAGTACATAGTCCAAAACATGACCGAGTTGGGAAAATATTAAAAGGCTATTGTCATTATGTCATATTAGGGATATTATAAGGCGATTTTTTAAGGATAATATTGGGATATTATCCTTAAAAAATCACCTTATAATTGCACAAGATGACATATCAATGTTGAAAAGAGTCTTTAATGACTCTCGTGAAACTTAATAAATATTACTTTTTGTATGCTTCGTAAGTGCACTTTGTTTTTAATATTATTTTAATTAAAAATTTGGTAACGGACATATAATTTTTGCACCCCCTGAAAAATATTCCTGGGTCTGCCCCTGGTACTGATGCCCGACCTTGCGGTGCTGGCAATCCTTTTCATCTCTCTCTTACCTGCTCGTGCAATTTTTTCCCATAACTACACCGCCTTAACCAAACAGGATACTTTGTCTTTTTGGATTTCCCCCTGAACTGTGAGTCTGCAATCTTGTTCTGATGTTGCACTTCTACTTGCTCTCTAAACTGCGTACAGTGCATGAACGTAGGCAGGCGGGTTAAGTGTGCGTGCAGGTAGGTGCGTGCGCATGAGGGAGGGAGGGAGGGCAGTTATCATCGGGGATTAATTTTCCAAATTGTGGCAAGTATGTCTGTTATTGTTCAGCATATTTGATATTGTGAAGTCAATCTAGCGATCTGGTCTGTGTTCATGTTGTGTGTCTACTTTCATACTTGAACTTGCCTTCCTCAAAGGCGTGCTAAGAAGCACAGCATGGAACGCCAAGTTACATTAAGTCAATTAAGCCTTTGTTCAAACATTTGGGTTAGTTAAAGCTTGAATACCTAGCTCAGAATCAACTGCAGCAATCCGTAATACTTTCTTGCCAGAAAATGAGAAGGAAGAAGAGTAAATTCGAAGCCCAATTTATATGACAGTTTGCTTTTCCTTTTAGAACAAGGGCTTTAAAGTAATTTCGGAAGAGAAAGTATACAGATCGTTACACATTTACATCCGCCGTACACCTGGGGCGGTTATAATGTACCAACCGAGATTTTTATACCGTGCATTGTGGATACGTCACATACTCAAAGCCAACAATTCTCCAGTTGTGTTCTGATTTGCTAAAATTTTTCAGCTTTTCACTTAGTATTCCCTAATGGTTTCTAACCACACCCCTTTGATGTCGAATTTTCCCTTCCTAATGAAGAGTTGCTTAATCGATACCTTCTTTTTTTTTTTTTAATGTTGGTGTAGGATGCGCGCTATATAAAGGGCTAAAGGCCATCTAGCCTGCTGGCAATCATCTTCCCATTGGATGGTCCAGTTATGATGCCTGCTCGTATCTTTGGAGAATGGTTGAGTTGCACATGCTTCCAGTCCGAAAAACTTGTAAGTTTTCTGTGTACCATCAAAAAAGGAAGAACAGAGGAGGGGGATAAAAACTCTTCTGTTTTCGCCGGTATAATGGATCACTTTGTGCTCTGCAATATGTAAATTGGATGGGAGTGTCTGAATGATTACTTGGCTATGGATTTATCGGTTGCTGAATACCCCTCCCTTCACTTTCCACTCTTGGCTGGTTATGAATCATTATCTAGACACTGATTAGTTCCCGAGTCGAAGAGAAGGATTGGTAAAGTTCGAAAGTTTTTCTAATTCAGCCTTTAGTGAAGAAAGTCAAGGATGAAGTTTTCTCAACATTCATTTGGTGCGTGGCATGCTGTACTAGCATAAAGGAAGCAAAAGTAGTCCCACGTATGATTCACTGAGAGGCGCATCTAGATAAAGCAAGAGGCCTCTTGATAAGGCTAGCCAGGTAATGCAGACAGACCTGAACTGAAGCAGTGATTAGTGCTGTAGTCTCGGCATTTCTGGAGGAGAAATCCAATAGTAACAGCGCCTTGGTTCAGTAGGCGCAACGCGTCCCTGCAACTCGCGCTTTGCTAGCTAAAAATGCAGTAGAAATCCAATAGTAACTATGCTTTAGAATAAATTATAAATCCAATAGTTTAGATTGGACTTATCACATCAACCTTAAGAAAATCCAGCGCCCAGCTAGGCATCTAGGAATTGAACAAAGACAAGGGACAGGCCCTGCATTCAGTTGAAAAGGAACTAGCAGTTGAATGCTGGTGAGTGTTGCAGGTTAAACATGGCAAAGACCTACCTGTTTCTTCTTTTCTCCGGTTTGACATCTTTGTTGAGCATCTCACCCAACTTGTTTGGATCCCTTGACTGAAACTAGGCTCTCGGTGTAGTTGAAAACTCCAAATACGCGCCCCTGAAACCGAACCAGCACATCCCTGCTCTCATTGTTCTCAGCATCGTATAAGAACATCTCTCTGGTGGTCTTCTCTGCTATAACATCACCCCTCTTCGAACAACCCAAGACCCTTACCACTGCTCGATTCACTCCAAGTGCAAACATGAACTTCTTACTCCAGGAGGTCTCGTCATCCATCGTCCACATGATCCAGTCGTCACTTGAAGTGTTCATAACAACACCAAGCGATTCCTTGAACTCCATTACGCCAAGAAAAGTTTCTTCGTTCTCGATGACGTTTGGCAAATAAACTTGCTGAAACACCTCATTCTCCACATCAAACGACACCAGGTAGATCCCACGAGGGTTCCACCCGTGGCTCTCCCACGCGTTTTCGGAGGCAACCCAGTACGGCTTTCCCTTCACGATTGCGTTACATTTGAAGTGGATCCCATCAAACCGCAAAGCAACGTTGATCTCTATCTCTCTCCACGAGTCCGAATTCGAAGAATATATTTCGGCTCGAATACGATGATTAGTTCGGAAAACTATCCTGATGACGACGTAATCATCAGAAACGGGATTGAAGCCCATTCCCGCGGAAACTCCCCAGGATCCGTCGATGCCAGTAATGGTGTGATGAGAGATGTCCTTGGACTGTTTAGTTGCAGGGTTCCAGAGCGACATTAATTTCCCGAACGGCGGATTACTGAGGAAAACTAGGCCGCGACACGAGCAAACAACATCAAGCTCTGACGAGTTGACAAATCTCGGAAACGGGTGATCCAGTTTGACGCTTGTTTGGGGGGAATTGAGGTGAAGCAGTGAAATCGTGTGACCGCGCGGGTTGGATTGGAAGGTGTGGACAATGAGGGAGTGGTTTTCTGGGTTCAGAGTGCTGAAATGGAGATGCATAGAGACGAATCTAGAGCTGTTGATCAAGCCTAGCCAGGCCTTGCATACGGACCTGAACTGGAGGAGTGGCTTGACTGGGAGTCTGGCGAGTATGTCGGCGATGATGTCTTCAGGGAGATTACAGCTTGGAATTGCAGAGGTGGAGGCTATGCTTGGTACCTGAAAAGCCATGTTTGGAAGTGGAGTATCCAGAGAGTAGAGTGCAAGAACTTGAATGAAGACTTGCAAAAGTGAAGAGGAACTTTACAAATTACAAATGAAGAGCAAGTCGGTCACTGGGGTTGACTTGACTTCTCTAGTCATCAATGGCAACTTCTAACAAGTATCAACCACTCGCTCATCAACCAATCCAAAGCAGGCAGTCACTGAAGCCTTATCGAGGAGGTGTTTGAGATTAATTTTGAGATAATCAACTATTAAATGAAATATATGAGTATTAAATAAAAAAATTAAGATATTTAATTTACTATAAAAAGTTAAATCTAATTAAAATTTGTAATCTTAAGAAATGAGAATTATGAAATAATCAATTTTTTCATAATCAAGTTTGACATTTCTGATTTACCATGATATCCTCGTATTTATTACAAAAAGACATCTCATAACCTTTAACTAATATGAAAAAGTTATTATACTATAAATTTTAATGTGGGATTCTGGGTGTTTTAATTTAAAATAAGAAACAAACAACTTTTATAAGTGAGAAAAATATCTTTTCGATAATATATATATATATATATATATATATATATATGGGAGCCGATCCACACCCACCGGTGGATAAAAAAAATTTCTCCACCCAACCGCATGTAAGAGAAGCGGTTGGGTACGATTGCTTTTTGACCTGGGCCCCACAAAAAAAAAAACACTCAACCCAACCGCTTCTCTTATATGCGGTTGGGACAATTTATTTTTTATCATTTTTTTGCCCAACCGCATATAAGAGAAGCGGTTGGTTTAATTTTGTCTTTTAGCCCAACCGCTGCTCTTACACGCGGTTGGCTTTGGGTGAGAGTACACATATATATTATATATATTATAAAGGACACATATATATATTATATATATTATAAAAAGGAAGCCAACCGCAACTAATACATGCGGTTGGCTGCCTTCCGTGACCCCCACCCCCCCTTGCCCCCCACCCCGTGGCCCCCACTTTCCTTTTTCTTTCTCTCTTCTTTCCTTTTTCTTTTCTTTCTTTCTTCTTTCCCTTTTTTTTTTTTTTTTTTTTTTTTTCCTTTTTCCTTTATTTTCTTTTTACTCCTTCCCCACCCCCCCCAAACGGCAACAAGAAGTTGCGGTTGGGAATTATTTGCCAAAAAACCCAACCGCGGTTGTTGCATTTTTTTTAGAAAAAGGACACATATTATAATAATTAAAAAAAGGACATATATATATTATAAAAATAATAAAAAGGACATGAAAGGACAATGGAGAAAACCCCAACCGCCACACTTAGTAGGGGTTGGTATCATTGCAAATAAAAAAAATTTATGTCGCTAAAAGTGAAAACTTAATTAGACAGTTTTTCACGAATTTATAAAAAATAGCTAGAGCTAGATTTTGCCAAATTGCCAAAAAAAGACTGTAGTTATTTTTAAAAGATCTATATCAGGGAAAATTTTCAGATTTTTCCAAAAACTGGAAAGGGGTTAACTGAAACGGAGAATCTTGTAACTTTGCAGTATAATTTAAAATATCAAGCTAGCGTGATTTCGTGCGAAACTTTTACGAGAATCCTAGGATGTTAGGAACTTCCATTTTCCAGGACTTCGGCCTGTTTTTAAGTCGTTAGCTAATTGTTTGGCCGAACGGGCTAATTGTATTAGGCCCATTTCACAAAAAATTGCACAATTCAGCCAAAAAATTAGCTAACTATTTCAGAATGGCCCAAAATCCTGGAAAATGGTACTTCCCAACATCCTAGGGTTCTCATAAAAGTTTCGCACGAAATCGCGCTAGCTTGATATTTTAAATTATACTGCAAAGTTACAAGGTTCCCCGTTTCAGTTAGCCCCTTTCCAGTCTTTGGAAATATCTGAAAATTTTCCTTAATATAGATATTTTAAAAATAACTAGGGTCTCTTTTTTGTACTTTGGCAAAATATAATTCTACCTATTTTTTATAAATTCGTGAAAAACTGTCTAATTAAGTTTTCACTTTTAGCGACAGAAAAAAAATAATTTTTGCATTGATACCAACCGCCATTAACCTTCATGTCCTTTTTATTATTATTATATTGTCCTTTCATGTCCTTTTTTTTATTATTATATATATATATGTCCTTTTTTTTAAAAAAATACAACAACCGCAACAATCCCTTTCCAGTTTTTGGAAAAATCTGAAATTTTTCCCTGATATAGATCTTTTAAAAATAACTACGGTCTCTTTTTTGCAATTTGGCAAAATCTAGCTCTAGCTATTTTTTATAAATTCGTGAAAAACTGTCGAATTAAGTTCACTTTTAGCGACATAAATTTTTTTTATTTGCAATGATACCAACCCCTACTAAGTGTGGCGGTTGGGGTTTTCTCCATTGTCCTTTCATGTCCTTTTTATTATTTTTATAATATATATGTGTCCTTTTTTTAATTATTATAATATGTGTCCTTTTTTAAAAAAAAATGCAACAACCGCAACAAAGTGTTGCGGTTGGGTTTTTTGGCAAATAATTCCCAACCGCAACTTCTTGTTGCCGTTTGGGGAGGGTGGGGCCGGAGTGAAAAGACAATAAAGAAAAAAGGAAAGAAGAAAGAAAGAAAAAAAAAAGGGAAAGAAGAAAGAAAGAAAAAAAAAGGAAAGAAGAGAGAAAGAAAAAGGAAAGTGGGGGCCACGGGGTGGGGGGCAAGGGGGGTGGGGGGCAAGGGGGGGTGGGGGTCACGGAAGGCAGCCAACCGCATGTATTAGTTGCGATTGGCTTCCTTTTTATAATATATATAATATATATGTGTCCTTTATAATATATATAATATATATGTGTACCAACCGCGTGTAAGAGAAGCGGTTGGGCTAAAAAACAAAATTAAACCAACCGCTTCTCTTATATGCGGTTGGGGCAAAAAAATGATAAAAAATAAATTGTCCCAACCGCATATAAGAGAAGCGGTTGGGTTGAGTGTTTTTTTTTGTGGGGGCCCATGTCAAAAAGCAATCGTACCCAACCGCTTCTCTTACATGCGGTTGGGTGGAGAAAATTTTTTTATGGGTGTGGATCGGCTCCCTATATATATATATATATATATATATATATAGGGGGCCGATCCCCATCGACCGGTGGGAAAAATCTAATTTTCCCACCCAATCGCTGCTCTTTGCGGCGATTGCATGAAATGCAAAAAACCAATCGCAAGTCTTTCTTGCGATTGGAATTATTGAAAAAAATTCCAATCGCAAGAAAAACTTGAGATTGGAATTATTGGAGCAAAAAGCCCAATCGCAAGTCTTTCTTGCGATTGGTGTTGTCCTTTTTTATGTCCTTTTTTTCTCCCCTTCTCCCCCCGGTCAACAATAACGGCCTCATGGCCCCCACCCCTCCTCCCCCCCCCCCCAACCCTCCTCCGGTCAACCTTCCTCCCCCCCCCCCCTTGGCCCCCACCCCTCCTTTCCCCCGTCCTTTATTTATTTGTCACTTAATTAGACAGTTTTTTACGAATTTATAAAAAATAGCTAGAGCTAGATTTTGCCAAAGTGAGAAAAAGAGGCACTAGTTATTTTGAAAAGATATGTATCAGGTAAAAAATTCAGATTTTTCCAAATACTGGAAACGGGTAAACTGATACGCGCAACCTTGTAACTTTGCAGTGTAATTTAAAATATCAAGCTAACGCGATTTCGCGCGAAACTTTTTTGAGAACCCTAGGATGTTGGGAAGTTCCATTTCCCAGGAATTCGGGCCATTCCGAAGACGTTATCTATTTTTTTTGCCGAACGAGCTTTTAAGCGCTCGATCTGGACACTGCTTCAGGATTTTTGGGCGAAAAATCCTGTAAATACTTTTTAGATCAAGAATGAATTCAGGAAGCCTAAAATAGCATTTTAAAGCACTTTTGAGATTTTTGGATGCCAGGGGCATTTTGGTAATTTACCACCCGGAGAGGGGTATTTTGGTAATTTTACGGTGTCAAGTTTTTCGAAGGACTTCTCAGTCCATAAATGTAAGCACAGCACCTGAAAGGCTGATTTGAAGCCGATTCACGGGGATTAAATGTCGCTAAAGGTGAAAGCTTAATTAGACAGTTTTTCACGAATTTATAAAAAATAGCTAGAGCTAGATTTTGCCAAAGTGCAAACAAGAGATAATGAACCCCTGAAAGGTTGTTTTTCAAATGACTACTTAGTCCACAAATGTAAGCAAAGCACCTGAAAGGTTGTTTCGAAGCTGATTTGGGGCGTTAGGGTGATAATGAACCCCCGGGGGCATTTCGGTAATTTGCCGCTCATCGGGGGCTATTTTGGTAATTTTACATTATACAAATTTTCCAACAATTACACTGCAAATAATTTTTATTCTTCTTTTATTTAATTCTATGACTTGTTGAGAATGCTATAATTTTTATTTTTTCGATTTCATTATAAATTTGGATGCCACTGGAGGAAGCAATTTTTGTGAAGGTTCTGATCCACCTTACTTGGGTCAAGTTTTTCAAACACTGGACGAAGTCGAAGCATACTACAGAGCATATTCGAAAACGATGGGTTTCGGTATTAGAACTAAGACGACTAGAAAACGGGTGAATACAGAACAAATTTGTGCAAGACTATTTGAGTGTCATAGAGGAGCACCGCATGTACCCCCGGTCGTTCAGATCAGTGACGAAGGGACAACAAGACAAAGAAAACGGGACACATTTCCGGGTACCGGCTGCAAGGCCCATGTGTATGCATTACCCCGGAACAATGAAAACCACTGGGTTGTGACGGGAGTGGACACATAGCGAAAGTGTGCGTTGTGTAATAAGATGACTGATCATGACAAGAGAAACCATTATAGAGTGTTAGGTCTCGCACCTGGCAGTATGGTCGAGGAGGACGATGATGATGAAGAGTGTTAGGCTTAATGTTTCAGTTGTATAACGAATAACTTTTATAATGTTTAAATTTGTGATTTGGTTTGTTGAATCTTTAATTTGTGATTTGGTTTGTGGATTATTGATATTTTTGGAAGGGCCTATTCGCGCACACTTTAGCGCCCAATTCATAGCTTCCGAAAAATCTTGTAAATTTTTTGGTTCATTGCACCTCAGGCACGCTAGTTAGCCCATTCGTAAGAATTTCGGCGAAAAACGAGACACATTATTTTTTGGGTTTTCCTATGAAGGGCCTATTCGGGCACACTTTAGGGCCCAATTCATAGCTTCCGAAAAATCTTGTAATTTTTTTTGTCACTTTTTTTCGCTCATTACACCTCAGGCACGCTAGTTAGCCCATTCGTAAGAATTTCGGTAAAAAACGAGACACGTTATTTTTTGGATTTTCCAATGAACGGCCTATTCGCGCACACTTTATCCCCCAGGCCCTGACTCTGGGGCTGAGAGCCGTACGTGTCAGGAGGCAAGCGACTAGACAGCTTCCCTTGGTAACCCCGGTACGCAACACTAAAGTTGTGAAGATCAGTCTTGTACCTCTCAATGGAGCTCTTGAGACTGTCAGCCGCATGCGCGACATACCAGTCAAACCGCTCGAGCTGCTTGAACACCTCAGTGCCCTGGTCAACCTAAAAAACATGCATAGAAAAATTACCGTCATCATTTCAGGCATGGTCGAGAAGGTGCGCAAATAAATATTGAAACAACACTAGGTTGACTTACAATGCTCAATGCCCAGAACTGGTCATAGACCTCGCGTGGCGCATACGATTTGGTCCTCACTTGGGAAGGGCGATTCACCCTCGTGCGCGTCACCTTGAGAAACCACTGTAGGTACTCCTCAGTACTGGTGCCGTCGTCCTTGAGCGATACAAGGCTACCATACGTTTCTTGCCAAGTATTCCACTGTTGCACCTCGTCGCTCAGCAAATTTAAGGCATCAGGCACCTCAAAATTCGGACCTCGACCGCTCCTGTATGGCCGCATGTCTACAACGGGTTTTGGTATCCCTTGTAGACAGCCAGCTTGTTTCATAGCTCGATCGGGCATCTGAAACTCACATACTTCGAAGTGAATAAGTGGCACCCGAACAAAACCTGCCAGCACGTACGACACCGGAAGTTGCCAACACAACTCATCCAACCGATGCATCACCTTCCCATATGGCTGCCACGTCACCTGGGATGCATCCATCATATCTAGTTCCCCCCGATAGAACATTAGATGGTGGTGAGGGTCTACCCGTCTCCTCCGTTTGGTCGTAGGCCCCCAGGCCCACACCCTAGGCCACGTCTCATCGGAAGTGAAATGAGTTCGTCTCGCCCCTCCATCGTTCAACTAGAGCGGATATAAGGCAATCGTCGTGCCAAGACCAAATCCCGCAATCGGTGAACACGGTCAAATTTTGACGGTGTAATAGTTGTATTTGTTCCTCGTTCAGTACCCACTCGTCGAGGTGACTTGTGCTTTGAATTGTTTCCAAAACACTCCTATCGACACCGTCAAATACGTGCCTCGCGACGTGGTCATCGTCATCGTATAGGATTGATGTATCATGAGGTCCAGGGTTGAAATCCATATCTGTAAGAACAAAATATAATCGTAAACCAACTTAGCGTCCATAATATTTACATTCCAAAACTATAACTGAATCGTTAACCTAGCTTACCAACGCATTAGCAATAGTCATTAAATCATTATTTTAATGTATTAAAATCATTCCTCACTTCCCACCACTCCAAATGCTTAATAACGCTAGTTCCCTAAAATTTAGCGCCAACGTGGTTATTTAGCAATATCCCCCCCCCCCCTCGATTTACGGGATTTTTCGCCTAAAAATCCCGAACCGGTGTCCAGATCGAGCGCTTAAAAGCCCGTTCGGCAAAATAATTGCTAACGGCTTCGGAATGGCCCGAATTTTTGGGGAATGGAACTTCCCAACATCCTAGGGTTCTCAAAAAAGTTTCGCGCGAAATCGCGCTAGCTTGATATTTTAAATTACACTGCGAAGTTACAAGATTGCGCGTATCAGTTAACCCGTTTCCAGAGTTTGGAAAAATCTGAAATTTTTACCTGATACGGATCTTTTAGAAATAACCAGGGTCTCTTGTTTGCACTTTGGCAAAATCTAGCTCTAGCTATTTTTTATAAATTCGTGAAAAACTGTCTAATTAAGTTTTCACCTTTAGTGACATTTAATCCCCGCGAATCGGCTTCAAATCAGCCTTTCAGGTGCTGTGCTTACATTTATGGACTGAGAAGTCCTTCGAAAAACTTGACACCGTAAAATTACCAAAATACCCCTCTCGGGGTGACAAATTACCAAAATGCCCCTGGCATCAGGAAAAATCTCAAAAGTGCTTTAAAATGCTATTTTAAGCTTCCTGAGTTCATTCTTGATCTAAAAAGTATTTTACGGGATTTTTCGCCCAAAAATCCCGAACCGGTGTCCGGATCGAGCGCTTAAAAGCCCGTTCGGCCAAAAAATTGCTCACGTCTTTGGAATGGCCCAAATTCCTGGGAAATGGAACTTCCCAACATCCTAGGGTTCTCAAAAAAGTTTCGCGCGAAATCGCGTTAGCTTGATATTTTAAATTACACTGCAAAGTTACAAGGTTGCGCGTATCAGTTTACCCGTCTCCAGTATTTGGAAAAATCTGAAATTTTTACCTGATATATATCTCTTAAAAATAACTAGGGTCTCTTTTTTGCACTTTGGTAAAATCTAGCTCTAGCTATTTTTTATAAATTCGTAAAAAACTGTCTAATTAGGTGACAAATAAATAAAGGACGGGGGAAAGGAGGGGTGGGGGCCAAGGGGGGGGGGGGAGGAAGGTTGACCGGAGGAGGGTTGGGGGGGGGGGGGGAGGAGGGGTGGGGGCCATGAGGCCGTGATTGTTGACCGGGGGGAGAAGGGGAGAAAAAAAGGACATAAAAAAGGACAACACCAATCGCAAGAAAGACTTGCGATTGGGCTTTTTGCCCCAATAATTCCCATCGCAAGTCTTTCTTGCGATTGGAATTTTTTTCAATAATTCCAATCGCAAGAAAGACTTGCGATTGGTTTTCTGCATTTCATGCAATCGCCGCAAAGAGCAGCGATTGGGTGGGAAAATTAGATTTTTCCCACCAGTCGATGGGGATCGGCCCCCATATAGGGGGACTTTTTTTGACAAAAATACCCTTTGTGCCCATCCGCTACATTATGTAGCGGACTATCGAGACTACTGTTCTGACTTTTTTTTTAAATCCGTCCGCTACATTATGTAGCGGACAATTTTTTGATAAAAATACTCTCTGAAAACTTGTCCGCTACATAATGTAGCGGACTTTCTGACTATCTCTTTCTCTGTCCTTTCTTTCTCATTTATGTTCTGACTATCTCTCTTTCTCTCTCTCTCGCGCTCCCCACTCCACTCCCTCCGGATAACCGTTTGCTTTCTTCCCACTATACACACACACGCCAACACCCTTTTTTCCCACAAAACCCAATAACTTTCTTGCAAAAGTTTTTCAACCCACGGCATAAAAATCCCATCTTTAACTCTCAATACGCCAATGTCAGCGGCTTGGTTTTGGTGTGTTATTCACCTTCTGTTTTTGTGTATTTTGCAAAGGAATCGCGTGGATGGTCTCGGTGTGAACTGGGGTACCATGGCAACACACAAGTTGCCACCGAAAACGGTGGTCCAGATGATGAAAGACAATGGGATTCAAAGGGTGAAGCTTTTTGATGCGGATCAGTCTACCATGGACGCTCTGGCGGGCTTCGGGATCGAGGTCATGGTGGCCATACCCAATGACCAGCTGCAAGTCATGACCAGTTACGACTGCGCTAAGCAGTGGGTTCGTCGCAACATCACACGTTACAACTATAATGAAGGTGTTAAAATCAAGTAAGGCATTATGGAGATGAACTGAAGGTTGGCTTTTTTGGGCAGTGGGACTACCGGAGCATTATGGAGAGAGAGAGAGAGAGAGAGAGAGAGAGAAAAGTTAAGCGGGCAGATCTGGAGGATCAGTCTTCTGCCACGAGCTCTTCTCTGACGGCAATACCTCGTCGCGAGGGCGGAGCTGCACATGAAGCGGGCGCGTGGCGAGGGCGCGTCTTCGTGGGTGCGTTGGTTGTGGTGGTCGGAGCTCGGGGAAGAGGCGAACGCCTCTGCTGCGGCGACGCCGGAGTAGAGCTCGGCGTGATATGGGTTGTTGTCATTGCTGCAAGGAGGATGGGCAGGGGAGAGAGAGGAGAAGGAGAAGAAGAAGAAGAAGAAGAAGAAGAAGGGAGGGGAGATGAGAGAGAAAGAGTCAGACATTAATGAGAGAGAGAGAACAATTAAACATGTCAGGAGAGAGGAGAGAGAAAGGGTCAGAAAATTGTCCGCTACATAATGTAGCGGACAATTAATCAGACAAAAGAAAATTGTCCGCTACATAATGTAGCGGACAATTAATCAGACGAAAGAGAGAGAAATGATCAGAAAATTAATCAGACAAAAGAGAGAGAAAGGGTCAGAAAAAAAGTACGGGCTTTGTCCGCTACATAATGTAGCGGATGGGCACAAAGGGTATTTTTGTAAAAAAAAGTCAAAAAATTGTTCGCTATATAATGTAGCGGACGAACTAAAAAAAAACGAAAAAAAAAGATCTGGGCCGTCCACAGATTGCGCGTGGACGGCCAGATCGCGTTGGCAACTTAACTCCATTTGCCAGCGCTGTCAACGGATCAGCTCCCTATATATATATATATATATATATTATAGTTATTTTCAATTGAAAGTTTTGTTAATATTATTTTTCTAAATGGATGTTATATACATATTAATTATGTGTCCTCTATGGTCGTTTTGTCATAGTGGAACCGGTGTAAACACTTTTACCCAAACATATTTTGTAGCTTTAAATTAGTTTATAACTATTTTTGCCAAACATTAAACTGATTCTGCTTAAAGTAGATTAAATCAAATTTTAAAAACTGATTAATATTTAAACTAAAATCTACTTTTCAGAATCAATCCTAAACAGCCTATTCTCAAGTTCTCCAGAAAACTGAGATCTCACTGTTGGTAATAATCGTCGATCATCTCTACTGTTTCGCGCCATATCAAGAAATTGATGGTTAATGTGTCAGTTCTATGTTCACCTTATTTTCCTTATTGTGAAGATACGGTCTTCTGATGACTCACGTAATGCTCTTCTGTAGATTTTGTGTAACATACATGATATGGGTAAAAAAAATATATCCACCAATGGGAAGGTGACACTTGTGGTCCGCCAGGTGGCACCAAAATTGCTCCTTGATTCTCGGAGAAGTGGGAAGTGGCACTCACCCACCTTTCCACTATCCCATTTTCTCATTATAAGCAATAACTGCCCACTAAATCCTGGTAACCTCCCACTAATTAGAGTAACTCTCCATTAAGGAAAGGTAACCGACCCTTTAATACGTTCTTATAAAATGGAAGTGGGAAATAGGAAGAAAGTAAGTTCTGATTATCTAAAATATTCTCAGATACTTTCTCAAATTACTTACTGACTTAAGCATCTGAGACTCCCCACAGAGCCCCCTCCAGGGGTCCCGACGCGTCACTGTTTACTCGTGTTGTGCTTTGCAGGTCTGCTTGCGCGCTCGTTTGGTCCCAACCGACGCTCGTTTGGTTACGGTCAATTTTTTACCACAACATATTGGCGCCATCTGTTGGACCGACTAGCCAAGCAGATTCTTGAAGCAAACACATTGCAGCGTAAAAAAAAGAGTTCAGAACTCCTACCGGAGAACCATCCACAGTCCTGATGGTGCACGAAGTGGCCCACATATGATTATTAGTCGATAGTGGTGTTCAGGGTGAGATGATGCTTTGTCCAGCCATGCCAGGCTACCATCACATCATTGTCGTCGCAACGCACCCCCACTGGCAGTCGTCGCTACAAAAGAAAAGCAAGCATAATGGTATTCAACATGACGATAGGGGTTGGTAGAGTTGGCAAGGGGAAGGTCCGAGTTCGATTTCCTCCGGGTTATATATATGAAATGCTGTTCTAATATTTCCCAATTGGGAAATTTAAAAAAAAACATGGCCATACACAACTACCATTGTTAGGCGGTGCTTCGGTTAGTAAGACGTTACCGCCCACAGTAATGGGTCCATCCACCACCGTGGGTATTTTAATTTGTCTGCCATTAAACCCAACTGTCGCCACTCCAATCTCCTGCTGTTTTGTTGTCCACCGTTCAATGGACCGCTACCATCAGTCTAGCATCCACCATTAAAGAACGTAGCAATAACCACCGCGGCCGTGCCATCGTGATATCGCCTACTGAAGATCCGCGACTGTCGTAGATTTTCTAAGCACCGGCCACATGACAGAAACAGCTGTCGCCAATCACAGTCTCAACAATTCTCCGCCATCGCAACCGAGCGACGAGTTGCCGCCTCCACTCCGGCCAACTCCCACTAATTCTATTCCGTCCAACCTCGCCACAATGGGTGCATCAACCAACCGTATAAACTGTGGCCATCTATGATGGCGCACCGTTGCAACACAAAAAAGAAAGGGAAAGGAGTTCTTCGGCAAAAGAATGATCTGTAGCACCGACGGCGCACAAAGGCCCGCTAACATCCGCAGCATCGACGGCCACATGGCGGCTTACACGGTAGTTAGCGTACAATATTTAGTTGTCAACAGTGCTACCGCCGCCCAGCACACGCCATCAAAATCGCAGTACCGTTGCAACGGCCGTGGGCTGCCATCGCCGCACCAAACACTCCACCACAAAAAGGGATCCATAAAAAATAGCCGCGCCGCTGGAGCCGCGACACCAAGGAGCTGTCGCAGGCAACGCGTACTTCTCCAGTCGCCCCTGCCTCAATTGACGCCTCCACCCACAACAGTCATCAGTGGGTATCTCCTTTGCTCACACAGCTACCGCAAAGCTGCCGTAGCAACAACCAATAATTAAAAAAAAATTTAAGGGGAAGGAAGCAATTGACATTGGTGCCACCAGGAACACCGAAGACGGAGCATCACCGCCGCCACAATGGGCCTTCGACCCATTCACCGCCATGCCACTATGGTGGCCGGTACAACCGTCGTCACCAAATGATGGGCTACGACAGCAACACCAAACCGCCCATCGCCGTGGGCCTTCATCTATAGGGACTGTCGCCAAGCACACATGTCGCCACCTCCACCGCGACATCCTACACCGTCACAGCCACCAGAGGCGCTACCTTCAGCGTCCTTGGAGAGAACGTGACCAGATCTGATAGAGCTACTGCTACCCAATTGTAGCGTATCGAGCCCGAGACACTACTGCCATAGCTGCTATCTCGAGAGATTTGGGATTAATGGTGAAGAATTGCAATCAGAGATGAGAGGAGACAGAAGAGGAAGACAGAAACGAGAGGAGAAGAGAGAATTTTCTAGAGAGAGAAAGAGACAGAAACAGTTTAGAGAGAAAGAAGCTTTGGTCAATGTATTCCATATTTTTCATGCATGCCCAGTACAAGTTCTGCTTCCCCCTTTAAAGGGAAATTACAACTGAAGTTCAAAACAGAAACCCAATAATACGAGCGGTAATTTCAAATACTGAAAAAGAGTCGCTAAAGACATTAAAAACCAACTCAAATGCCTGAGCCAAACGGTACCGTCTTTGTTACATTCCCAACCCCTTGAAATCATCCTTGTCCTCAAGGATGGGAACCCAAGCTGCCCATCGTTTAGCCTTTTAACTTTTCCACCCGGATCAAACACAAACGTACTGAGGGAACTTTGAGCACCTGTACCAACAACTTCTAAGCAGAATGCCTTCTTCTTCTCATCAAGCTGGCTCTGAGCTTTATTTTCATCCCTTGGAGCAAATGACATAGTAATAAAGCCTTTGTCCACCAAATAGCCATCAAAGCTAGCAACTCCAGCACCAACATCTAAAATATCCCTTGTGTGTTGCGCCCAGCCAGTACTTGGCGGTATCTTCTCTATATAGTCGATGTAATGATTGACTTCGTCCTTAAATTGATTACCACTTCCAGGAAAAACAGGATAATCACCATCTGCAATAATCGGTGAGTGTTCTCCCGCGTCCGATGCATCTCCATCTGCCGCCGTATTGTGTCTTGAATCATTTGTCCTTTCCGTAGTTTGAGATGTTGATTCAGAAACGGGAATAAATGAGCAATGGCCAGTGAGCATTCTCTTGGACCTTTCGTCAAACACCTTGGCTTCACAAGCAATTTCCACGTTTTTCGCCACAAAAATGGCTGTTGATAAGGTCAAAGGACTCCATTTATGCACCAGATCTTTGATTTCGGCCTTGAGACCATCAACAAAACATTTGACAGTGATTTCCTCAGAAGGTTCTCGTCCTAGATAAATTGAAACCCAAGACCTAAGCAACAGAAAATCATCTACGTATTTACGGACGGATGACATTTGTTGTCGATACGAGAAAAGGTTCATCAATGAAATATCGTGTGATTGCTCGATCTGCCAAATATCATCTTCTGTCAGATTTCGACCTTGAATTCGGCACTCAATCTCACAGCAGCGTAGAGCATCAATGAATTGATCCTCTTCTTTATCTAGCTCCATTAGATATTCTGTGGTATAATTGCGACACTGAATGATAGGAGGTGGTGTACCTTGTAGATGCTCCACAGAGTACTGCATTTCGCTCGTCCTTGCATGATTCGCCGTCTGCGTGTTGGTTGCGTTTAACTTTGCGTTTGAGTGAGGAGTAGAGTTTCGCATATCCATGTAATACTGGAATTGGCTTTGGCTAGATTCACCTCGACCTTGACGCGGTGGAGGTTTTATGGTGGAGTTGATCTGTGCCATGCAGTTCCTTAATTGAAACTTGATTTCTGTGAAACTCTGGAGCAAGGCAGAGTTACTTCTTTGCAAATCCCCCATGGTAGCTTCGACAGAAGCCATACGGACATCATATGCCGCCAACCGATTTTCCATTACCTCCAGGAATTCGTGACCCTCAGCTTCAGAAATTGGAGTGTTCTTCACAGGACAAGGCATCTTCAATTACTCACTGAATTTGCAGAACTGGTGTAGTGCAGGAAGTGAAAATTTCTTACAATTAACGACTGGTTCAGGCCCCAATTAAGAGGCTCTGATACCAATTGTAGCGTATCGAGCCCGAGACACTACTGCCATAGCTGCTACCTCGAGAGATTTGGGATTAATGGTGAAGAATTGCAATCAGAGATGAGAGGAGACAGAAGTGGAAGACAGAAACGAGAGGAGAAAAGAGAATTTTCTAGAGAGAGAAAGAGACAGAAACAGTTTAGAGAGAGAAAGAAGCTTTGGTCAATGTATTCCACATTTTTCATGCATGCCCAGTACAAGTTCTGCTTCCCCCTTTAAAGGGAAATTACAACTGAAGTTCAAAACAGAAACCCAATAATACGAGCGGTAATTTCAAATACTGAAAAAGAGTCGCTAAAGACATTAAAAACCAACTCAAATGCCTGAGCCAAACGGTGCCGTCTTTGTTTATTGAGCTAAGTATCCCAACGATGTCGTCTTCCTCTGCCTGGGTACGTTACACCAAAACCCAATCTTTGGGATGGTTCCCTTCACGGTGGTGTTAGGGCACCCCTTCTCGTGAGAAAGAGAAGCTGACACTATACATCAGGTCTCAAGTGAAAAAAAATAAGGCCCTCATTCTAATCTCCGTGGGTCGTTGCCACCATCAATAGATAGCAGTCTCGATAACTGGCAACATCGATCTCAGATTGGTGGCGCTGCTGATCTCCAACCAACATCACTATCCCAGGCAATCTGCGAGCTGGGCCAGATTGCCAACGATGAGTCCCAACGGCGGTGGCACTGTGGCGACACCACGGCTGGACTCTTCGATGAAAGAGAGACTGACTTCATCAGGTGCACTCTTTCCTTATTAAGAAATTATGTTTTAACCCCATAATTTTGCATATTTATGGTCATTGCCACAATCAAGATTTATTAAATCTTATTCTGCTATTTATCTATGCATATTTGTTTCTTTAAAACCTATACATGAATAGTCATATTCGTCGCTAAAACATGTATAACACTGGCTTATTTCTACACGACGGATGCAAGGACTATTTATTTAAGTGTCGGCGCATTTAGCATGCACCTCTGTATTGCTTAAATACTTTAGCCTAAACCTATTAATTTTTTGGTCTAGCATTGGCCAATTGCTTCATTTGACTAAGCACCTTCAAGGCATTAGAGGGCTAATAATTTCTTATTAATATGCCCGCTTGCGTCACACAATACGACACATCCTAACCGTCTAAACTGACAAGGTAGTAATGGTGTCACAGAGCATGCTTATTACTCATATTTTATCGTCAAAATATAGTTACCTTAATTATCTCATATGCTCCCTTGTTATATTTTCCCGTGACATATTTTCTCATGTCGCGAGGGTTTACGCTGCACCCATGAATTTCAAGAGTATGTGGAAATCGCTTTAACAGTAGCATCCTATCTGCCTGGCGTCACATGCTGACTTTTGTAATGGACATGTACATGCTACCCGCAATCAGATGTTTCAAAGCATATCGACAAAATGTAGCCGTGTTTCTTGCTCATAGAGTGATGCTCAGAAGGACTCCACGTCCTCTATTTGCTTAGACATGATCATGGTCCTCTAGCTTTATCTTCTGGTTCGGCCAAGCGGACAAGCTATGATCCTTTAGCTTTACCTGCTCATCCACCTGAGCCAATAGGCTATGTACTTAAAGTTTTGTAAGCATGCCCTACAAAATGACTAAGAAGCCATCAATGCATCTATGCCTTCTTAGTCAGGGGAGCTACATCTATATGAGACTACGACCACTCTCACACAGAGCCTGCACTCCCCCTCATACGATGGCTGAGCAGCACGACTTGCTCGTCACCACTCATGCCATGTAAGAATCTATCATTCAGTTGCAAGCCTTGATCAATCGTCCCTTTCGGATGTATCAAGCACTACAAACCACCACCTATCAACGACAACCTATTCAATGATGCCTCACCTAACCTCCTCATCATGACGCTGAGAGATTTTGTAACCAACGTCCAAGGTCACTCGACAATGAATTCATTAATACTCTCGCCATTTGCATCACAAGAAGGACCAAGACCGCTGCAATGGCCACATCACTTTTTCTAAAATGAAGAGAAGTATCGTCATTCAAAGAATAAACGACCTAAGAAGAGATATTACGAGGCTCACTCTTAGGTGCCTCAACCGTGCTATAGCCATTTTCATGACCGACATCTTGAGAAGCTCAGCATCACAGTGCCAGATATCATCCGGTATTCCTTTCACTGAGGACATTTATGATGGTCTAGCCGAGCACCCGTGTTCATCTCTATAAAGAGTCGCCTAAACCTTGGCCTAGCTGAGCACTCATACTCCTTTCTTGAGGAGTCACGTAGGCCTCGCAGAGTAGAGATCCTTCGAATTCCTAGCTCACTGCTCGCTAGATCGAGTTGAAGAACTCCGATGGACTCCTAATCAAAAGCGCGCCTAGGCGCAAGGCGCACTCCTATGGAGTGCACCTTGGGCTAGGCGCACTCCCTGTTCCTCGCCTAGGGCTAGGCGCAGCCCCTTCAAAAAGGCGCAAGGCGACGGTGACGTGCAAAGAAAAGCCCAAATATCCTAATTTTTTATTTTTGCATCTTGGCATCATCTCAACCGTTCATTAATTTTTATTCTTTATTTCATTACATAATAAATCAATATCTAAACCACAAAAAAAAAAAAAAAACTAAAACCACAAATCCCTAATCAATTGATTATCATATTGTTGTTCATTGTGCTAGCGTTTCGTCTCCAATTGTTACTCTTTTTAAAGTAAATCTACTCCTTTACTTCACCTTGTAGACAAAGAATATAAAATTGAGGAGAAACCTCTACCAGAATTGGAGCCTATGATTCCATTTTGAGGAAAACATTGTTGCTTTAGCCTTCACTAATAATGAGGATGACATTGTCATATTCACTTAGCATCAACTACTCCTTATTGGATCATAAACTTTGTCAAGTGTTCAGAATTTATTAAATTGCCATCTTCTGAATGTTCTTTTTACGTGATTTTATAGGTTTAATATACTAATATCCATTTATTTTTATTTTGCGCCTCACTTCAAAAAGGCGCGCGCCTGCGCCTTGCGCCTTTGCGCCTTAGGTGCGCCTGCGCCTTTAATAACTATGCTCCTACCCCACTAATCCGAGTAGACGAGCTTCTTTGTTCTAAGCCTCTGCTCGTCAAAGTTGAACAGACGAGCGCAATAGACTCCTTATGCCTCTGCTCGTTTGGCCGAGTAGACGAGCTCCTTTCGTCTAAGCCTCTGCTCGCCAAAGCCGAGATGACAAGTGCATTAGACCCCTCATGCCTCTGCTCGTTTGACCGAGTAAACGAGCTCCTTTGGTCTAAGCCTCTGCTCCGCAAAGCCGAGCTGACAAGAGTAATAGACCCCTTATGCCTCTACTCGTTTGGCCGAGTAGACGAGCTCCTTTGGTCTTAGCCTCTGCCGAACAGACGAGCGCATTAGACCCATGCCTCTACTTTAGCTGAGTAGATGAGTTCTTTTGGGCTTAGCCTCTGCCGAGCAGACGAGCACATTAGACCCATGCCTCTACTCTAGCCGAGTAGACGAGCTCTTTTGGTCTTAATCTTTGCTGAGCAGGCGAGCACATAAGACCCCCCAACGCCTTTACTCGCTCAGCTAAGTAGACAAGCCCCTTTTAGGTCTAAGCATCTGCTCGCAAAGCTATGCAGACAAGCACATTAGACCCCCAACACCTCTACTTGCTCAGCCGAGTAAACGATCTCCTTTTGGGTCTAAGCCTCTGCTCGTAAAGCCGAGCAGATGAGCACATTAAACCCTTAATGCCTCTACTCACTTAGCCGAGTAGACGAGCTTTTTTTGGGTCTAAGCATCTGCTTGTAAAGCCGAGCACACGAGCACATTAGACCCCCAACGCCTCTATTTGCTCAGCCGAGTATACGAGCTCCTTTTGGGACTAAGCCTCTGCTCGTAAAGCCGAGCATACGAGCACATTAGACCCCCAACGTCTCCACTCACTTAGCCGAGTAGACGAGCTCTTTTTGGGTCTAAGCATCTGCTCGCAAAGCTGAGCAGACGAGCACGTTAGACCCTTAATGCCTCTACTGTAACATCCCCAGAAATCCGAAGCTCCGCTGCCCCGAACTCCCAGAATGTTAACCTACCAGATTACATCAAACCTGTCAAATCTGTTCACTAACACATATTCTAAATCATCTAATTCAATATCAACTCAGATTCTTCACATACAATATTACAAACCTGCTTAAACCTAAACATTAAGACCTAGGTTATTTACAAACTCGAGTTCTTATAGAACAAGTTGACAATACTGACCCACGCAGGGGTCTCATTACAAGGTAGTGGTGGGCACACCAAAACCTCACACAGTTTCTAACCCATTCTCGAATATGCTATAGCTGATCACCACCTGCATAAGGGAGTCAAACGAAGAATGAGCTTTTGAGAGCTCAGTAAGGTTGTACAAGGACCACAAAAAGATTACAAAATGATTCCAAAGAATCCAATCGATGATGATTTCCAAAATACTTCAAACGATCAAAATAGCTCAATGATTTCCAAAATGATCCAAATTTGTCATAAGTAGGTACCAAAATAAACAATAACAATCACGACGGTTTCCAAAACGATCAGTAAAGATTATTTCCAATATACAGCAAAGATTTCTCGAGGGATTTCAAACCATTTGAGACAGTCATTTCTTAGTCATTTCCATAACAATCATTGTAAGGTACGGAGCAGATAAAATAAAAAATCAATGTTGTTTCTGGGCGGTTACGATGCCACTCAGGCGAAGTTGGTAGTGTACACATGCATGATGTACCATAATAATTACTAGTCCTATTGGGTACTAGCCTGCATTTCATGCATGATTCAGACCAGCCTTATACCGCCTCCCCACAGAACGGATACCCAGGTCAACACAAAAAAATCAACAATATCAATGAGCGTTAACATAAGCTCAAATCACCAAAATTAATTCGGGTCTCAATAACAATAAAATCCTTATTATATAAGTCATCATTCAGAATTTCAGAAGAAAAATCACAAATAAATAGTAAAAACGATTGTAAATAGTTATCGAGTTTAGGCACAACAATTCAAAAGAACGAATACAAACAATTATCAAATTTGCTTAGCATGCAATAACAGGCGAGCATCACAAGATTTTCAAATAATCGATTCAAGTTCAATATTGGGGTTTTTTGGGCAATAACATGCTGATATCAATACATAATTCAGTCATGTATTGATAACAGTCACAAGTAAATCAAATGAGTACTTACGATTACGAGTTATCAAAATAAGGCAACAACAGTCATAAGTAAATCAAAGGAGTACTTACGAGTAAGAGTTATCAAAATAAGAGTTCGGACAAAAGTCCTTATCCAAGGTTCAGATAAAATCCTTTACCTAGATCCGCAACTAGATTATCCTAACCAGAATGTCTTTAGCTTTACCCTAAACAGAATAATCGAATCAATAGAACATAGCCTACAGTACAATATTATAACTTAATACGGACTCACACATACTCCCAAAACAAACATCCCTCATAGGGTATGTAAAATTACCAAAATGCCCTACTCGGACTTAAATCACCAAAATGGTCTTCTCGTAAGTAGAATCACTATAATAACCTTACCGTACGCAATTTTACCCAAAAATACCCTCAGGCCAAATTATAAAAATACCCCTTCTCACACTTGAATCACAAAAACAGCCTTCACACAAATAAAATCACTCAAGCAACCTTACTGTATGTTAATTTATCTCAAAATACCATTTTAGGTAAAATTACCAAAATACCCCTTTAGGGTGGTAAATTACCAAAACACCACCTATTATACTCAAATCATCAAAATGACATTTTCGTAAGCAAAATCACTAAAATATTCTTACCGTATGCAAATTTACTCAGAAATACCTTTTATGGGTTAAATTACCAAAATACCCCATCGGGTGGCAAATTACCAAAATGCCCTTGGGGGTTTCCGGCATCGAAAAAATTCAAAAATATCTTAAAACGCAATTTTAAGCATCCTTGTGTCATTTTTGGACTAAAAAGTACTTTAGAAAATTTTTGCCCGAAAATCTCGAACCGGTATCTGGATCGAGCGCTAAAAGACCAGTTTCGCGAAAAATACCTATCAACCTCAGAATGGCCTTAAATTTTATAATATGAAACATATCAATAAAATAAGATTTTTCTAAAATTTTCAGATCAAAATAGCTTGGTGCTATGCTAAATAATTCGATAAATCTCTTTAATCGGTACCCCAATTTAGTGCCCTTCACGGACACTGAAAATTCCTGAAAATGTTTAGAGCGTAGGTCTAATAAAAATATTAGGGGTTACTATTTTGAAGTCTATCTAATTTTGGGCCTAACTATTTATAAAAATTTGTGGAAAAAACTGACTAATTAATTTTATATCTTTAGTGACGAAAACGGTTACTGTTCAAATCAACCCACGTAGTATTTCACCTTTTATAGACGCACTTCATCTTCAACCTTCAACTGCCGCAACCCATTTCACACACACCACTCATGCAGACTTAAACTCGGCCATCTACACCCCCCAAAACACATCTACCCAAGTGGATTATAGTTAAATACATGCCCTAACACACAAATTAAACACATTATATTCACAATCACGCACACACTCACACACCCATGACATATATCTTCAAGAACTTCCACTGTAAACTCACCCGCACTCACATACACCCTCGGTAGCCCACACAAACACTCCCAATCCCTCTTATTCTCTTCCAAAACACCAAATCACCACATGAATATGCAAAATTACTCTAACAATTTTCCATTGAAGCCATACCCGAAGCTCCCATTTCTTCTTACACGGCAAACACACACACTGATAGAACAGAACACACACACACACACACACACTAATACAAAAAATCATTCACTAAATTTAAGATAGAATTACACCAAATATGAGGGATTTACCCTTGGAATTCTTTCCTCATCTCTCCGTCTTTCTCTAATTTTCGCTATTGCTGCTCCACTGTTCTTCTTCCCTCTATGTTCTCTTGTTTTCTTTCTTTCTCGAAATAAAAAGTCTATCCTTTCCTTTTTTCTTCACTTATTTCTTTGGTCTGTTTTTTTCCCCTTTGTTTCTTTCTTCGTTATCTTCCACCCGAGATCATTATCCCACCCAATATTTAAACAATTGTTTAGATTAGTCATTAACCAACGAAGAGGTGTCAAAATTCTAAAAAACATGTTTTCTAAATTATTTTTATAAAATTACACAAATGCCCCTAAAGTTTTCCAAAGTTATGAATATGCCCCCCAAAATTTCAAAAATTATATTTTTGCCCCCAAAATTCTTTTAAGCTTCAACACTCTACTGATTAATACCCGAGAATTACTCAAATTTAACGCCCGTTTATTTTTCAGGTCTCCGATAGTCATTTTAACCCACTTCTAAAGTTCGAGGTATTACATCTACTCACTCAGCCGAGTAGACGAGCTTTGTTTGAGTAAGCCTCGGCTCGCAAAGCAGAGTAGACAAGCACGTTACCCCCCCCCCCCTCTCCCAATGCCTCTAATTGCTCAGCCGAGTAGACGAGCTCCTTTGGGGTCTAAGCTTCTTCTCGCAAAGCCGAGTAGACGAGCACATTAGACCACCAATGCCTTTACTCAACCAGCCCAAGTAAACTAGCCCCCCTAGGGCCTTTACTCAACCACGTCGAGTAGACGAGACCTTTACTTTTGGTAAATTTTTGAACACGGAGGACCTCTTAAACAAGGACCCAAAATTCAATGCTACAACAATCTTCCTGATTCCGCATTCTTAATCCCAAAAGAATACGGAATGGGGGGAAAATGATATGGGTAAAAAATACCCACTAATGGGAAGGTGACACTTGTCACCACCAGGTGGCACCAAAACTGCTCCTTGATTCTCGGAGAAGTGGGAAGTGGCACTCGCCCACCTTTCCACTATCTCACTATCTCATTATGAGCAATAACTGCCCACTAAATCCTCGTAACCGTCCACTAATTAGAGTAACTCTCCATTAAGGAAAGGTAACAACCCTTTAATACAGTCCTATAAAATGGAAGTGGGAAAGAGGAATAAACGAAGATAAGATCTTCTTCAGTGATAGCGAACTCTAATGTGATTTATGAGGCGAAGGACTTCCTAGAAAGACGAAAGACCAACCTCAACGTGAGAATCGGCTAAATGGGAGTTAGTAAGCCTATATTACATAAGTTCTAATTATCTAAAATATTCTCAGATACTCTCTCGAAATTGCTTACTGACTTAAGCATCAGAGACTCCCCGCCGGAGCCCCCTCCGAGGGTCTCGGCGCATCACCATTTGCTCGTGTTGCGCTTTGCAGGTCTACTTGCGTGCTCGTTTGGTCCCAACTGACGCTCGTTCGGTCCCGGTCAATTTTTTACCACAACAATCACTACAAAAAAAACAGCTTTTTTCGACGGACTTTTAGAGAAAGAACAAAATTTGTTGCTGAAAGTCGCTTTTACCGACGGATTTTTTGTCGATAAAAGTCTGTCGCTAAAGACCTAGTTTTAGTGATGGATTTGTCCGTCGATGAAAATCCGTTGCGAAAGACTTTTACTGACAGAATATTCCGTCGGTAAAGGTCTTTAGTGACCGATTTTTACTGACGGACTATTACCGAAGGAAAAATCCGTCACTAAATGTATTTGTCCTATTTTGTTCCCCTTTTTTGATTTTTTTTTTATTTTTCGCTAAAGACTATGTATACATAAGCAAACCCTAATTTGCTTTCATCTCCCCCGCCGCTCGTTTCTTTCTCCCCTTTCTAACCCCATCTTTTTCTTCTTTCTCTCACATACCCGACCATCGGCCGTCACCCATTTTGCCGACCACCTCCCACGCCACCCACCCCGATTACCGCTGCCCCCCGCCCAACGCACTCACCGCGCCATTGTTGTCGCTCTGCGCTGAAACCTCTCTTTCTTACTTCCTCCTCACCACACATCTGCCACCTCTCTCTCTCCCCGTTCCCTACCACCCCAACCATCGTACACGTTCGATTCGAGAGAAAATGAGATGAGAGGGAAGAACCAACGGACTGAGCGACGAAGCGACAGGATTGAGACAAGTATTGTCATAGTTTGTGTGAATGAAGTCTTCCAACTCCTATTGCTAACTCTGATATGTCATAGGATGATCGATTAAGCTATTTTTCCACTTGGCTAGGGCTTTTATTAAAAAGAAAAGGCCTTTCGTTGCTGCCAAGGACACGATGCTGTCGTCCACGGATCTGCAAAGCCCACGTCACCGCCAAGCTCACGCTGCCTCTCTCTTTACCTCACGTAAGTCTTCTGCTTTCCATTTTACACTGATTGTAGTACCAATTGAGATTGAGATCAAATGGCTTGGTTTCCCCATCTAAGTACAACTAGGTGTTTATTTGATATTAGTCTGCACTTCTACATACAATGTTACCCACGACATACCCATAATAAATAAATTAAATTAATTTTTTCATGCTGAAATTGCAGATCTTTTTTTGGTTGGCTAGGGTTTCAATTCCTTTCTGAAGTTAGAGTTAATGAGAATATTGGTGATGGGTTAGCGAAAAAGATAATACTGGGCTTTTGGTTAGTTAGGATTTGTCTAGATGTCTGGTGGTCATGATGTCACGGCTCAACTATTTAGGTGAAAATGCTAGATGGGAGATTGCGACTATGTATCTAACTTGCGTTGGTGCAACGGCGTACAAATTGTCTTCCTTCAATCTCTTCTTTTTTGGTAAATGCTTCAGTCTCTTCATTCCTTATTGTAAATGAGTTTAAGGATATCGCTTGCAGTTATGTCATTGGTATTGGTGAAGCAGAAGCCTTCTCTGAGAGGTTGAAGCGAGAACTTCAAGCTTGCATGAGGTAACATTTTCTATTACAAGATGTTGTTCATGACCTGAGGACTATTTTCTATTACTTGTGGGGCTTGTGGTTTTTGTTGTCTTATAGATCATAAATATTCTTCCTTTTCTTTTCTTTTTCCAGTTTGTGAGTTTTTCTTCATGAACATGTGCATCTTGTTGGAATGCATCTCATGGCCACCATGCCTTCCAATACCAGCTATATGACATGAAATAAAGCTTACTAGGTTTTGTCATTCCCCTTTCCCCTTGTTGTTAATAACACACGCATACTCCAAAATTATGCTTGCAGTTTGGTCTTTTCCAACTTAGATGACTTTCAAGTACTCGGTACATGTTGATGGCGTTGTGCATGCCGTCATCTTCAAGGTACCCCCCCCTCTCTCCCTCCCATTACCCATAACTCACCAAACCTTTATCCTTCAGTTCTGTTTGGAACTACCTTTGTAACTGTTTACGAACAAATCATTATATGGACACACTCGCAAAACAAGCTATCTTTTGATACTAAGCAATGTTCTAATAGTTCTTGTCAAGAGTCTGGTGAATTGTGTTTCAGTTATATATTTGTACTCTAAGGTGAAGTCCTCCAAGGTGACAGTTATGGTATGGCTGCTGTAGGTATTAATGCAGGGGCTTGAGTCAACCACAAATTATGTTGAGGACAAGGATGAATGGCTAGGCTTTTTTACTTTTTTTTTTTGGGTGCAAAGCTAGGCTTTTTTACTGAGGTTCTTCAATTAGTGCATTTTTCTTCCTCTCCATTTCTTGCAGAATTTTTTTGGCACCACATTCAAGCCAGAGATCTTACAGCAATGTTCCTCAGCCACATGCTTTATTGTATTACTCACAGAGAGCTACCAAAAGTTCCGATTATAACTTGTAATTTTGTTTTGGGATTCGTACGATACGATGTATTCTACTCGTTGAATATCTAATTTTTGTTGTTGAGTATTGAGTTTTAGTTGAGGGTGTATGATACAATTTTATTTGTATTGTTTGAAATTTGGTAAAGAAAGAATGCTAGCTTAAATAAGCATGAAATTGTTGATAGATTTGTTAACTAGGATTAATTGTCTATGGATTAAAAACGAGCTCCTCTTTTTTTAACTTTTTGCTTACGGACAATTAGTGACAAAATTTTGTCGCTAAATGTATTTCAAACAAATGGATGCGGTTTTTAGTGACGGAAATAAGTTGCTAAAAGGTTTTTGTTTTCAATGACATATTTTTAGCCACTGATTATCTGTCGCTAAAAGTAATTAGCGATGGATTTTGAAACTTTTAACTGATGGAATTTTGTTGCTAAATGTCTGGTTATAGCGACGGACTTTTAGCGACGACAAATCCGTCGCTAATAATCTTTTTGTAATTTTTATAAAAAAATTTTAAAAATAAAGAAATTACAGAAAATATCTTTACGGACAGAATATTCCGTCGATAAAAGTAAATTTTTTGCCGACTGACTATCAAATTCCGTTGCTAATCTTTTAGCAACAGGGTTTATATCAACAGAATATCCACATTTAGCGACGGACAGTCCGTCGCTAAAAGTTTTACCGACAGAATATCCACTTTTAGCAACGAAAAATTCCGTCGCTAAAAGTGAATTTTCTTATGGTGAATACCTAACTATAGACAACAAGTGCACTCCTTGCACATCGCCCAAGACACTGATGATGTTTGCAGTTATCCTCGGCAATGACTTCTTTTGCTACTTCAGGATCAGGACTACGATAGGAATGGTTTCAGAATACCTACCAAATTCCCTGGATGGTGCTATCGTTGCAGATGCGCCTTAGTGGTGTTTTGACGATTACTAATACAGCTCTATACTTTTTTTGCTTTTCTCATGTATTTTCTTTATTTCGTTTTTCCAGTCACCGATGTAATTATGGTACACTCTGCTTGTACTCGTGTTCTTCGTTCCCGTATTGGTATATATTTTTGAAATTCCACCCCCACCCCCCCCCACCCAAAAAAAAGAGGAGGAGATAGAAAGGGAAGAAAGCAACTGATTTATGCCTCGTCAATCAGCTTCAGTAAACAAACAGTTCCATCAGCCCAAAAGCAAAAAATGAAAAACAGATGTAGTCGAATTGCAGGAATTCTCCTTCACCCCCCCTCCCTGGCACCCGTTCGTGCTTTCTGCTTTAGTCACTGTGTACGAGCTGCTTAGGACAGGAAGCAGGGGCGGATCCAGAAAGTCCAACCGGGGAGACCAAAATGTCATAAAAAAATTAACGGCTAACATAAAGAATTCGCCTCACGATTAAATTTGTTAAATGCAAAATAGATTACTCAATTTGACTAATAATCATATAATTTAACTATTTATAGTGATTTGTTTAACTTGTAAAGTTAGTCAACAACAAAATACTAATCTTGCATGAAAGAAATTTTACTCTTATTGTATATATGCATTATTAGTGCGATTATCAATTGCATGATGACAATAATCACGTATAAGTTAACATACTATAACAATTTAGATTAAAAAAGAAACTAACCTTGATATATTAATGTTTACTTTAAAATCTGGAGATTTAGAATTTGAAAGAATGAAGATGGACAAGAGAACGAAAAAGATAAAAGATTACGACGGCTGGTGGCACAAAAAGTAAAAAAAAAACATTACAAAATGAAATATAATACATTGAATAATTAAAATGGTGTCATTTTAAACATAACTACCTATTATTTAAAACAACTAAAAAAACAAATTTTTTTTTTTTTTTTTGGGTGGGGGGGGGGGGGGGGGGGAATGGCCCCCCTGGTCATGCTTGGGCTCCGCCCCTGACAGGAAGCACGCATTATAACCATTCTCAAAGGCCAGAGGACAGCTGCAACCAGTGGCGGAGCTCCTGCCTGACCGGGGAGGGCCACGGCACCCCCCAACTTTTTGGAATTTTTTTTTTATAGCTATTTCAATTAGATACTCATATTTTACGTATTTACAAAAATGCCATTGTATCGTAACTAATTGATTAGGGTTTCTTTTTGTTGTATTCTTTATTCTTTGAGTCACCGGCCGTCATAATATTTTCGTTCTCATTCTTCATTCTTCCAATTCCTAAATTTCAAATCTCCGAATTACGAAAAAATACGAATTGATCGAGGTGAGTTCTTTTGTTTTAAGTTTAATTCTTGAAGTATTAACAAATTCAATAGTTACGCTAATTATCGTATTAATGTATTCAATTGTTACGCTATTTTAATAGTTACGTTATTCATTAGTTTAATTTTTATAGTATTAACGTATTCAATTGTTACACTATTTCAATAGTTAAGCTATCGTTAGTTTAATTCTTGTAGTATTAATGTATTCAATAGTTACAAAAAAAATACGAACTGAACAATTTACTATACATTTATCGTACTCAATAGTTACGCTAATTATAACACGAACCGAGCAATTTACTATACATTTATCGTACTGCAACTCCTGAACGAGCATTTTCGGTTATGAAGATGGTCAAAACTCAACTCCGAAATAAGATGGATGATGATTTTCTCACGGATTCTTTGATTGTGCACATTGAGAAAGATATTGTGGAAACGTTTACTATAGACTCGATCATTGATGATTTTCGTGACTATAAAGAACGCCGAGTTCTGCTTTAACCATCAATGTATATAGTTACTTTTCTTGTTTTGTGAAACCTTGATGAACTACATTTAATCTTAGTGTTTTTTATTTTTCATGGTTTATGTAAACTTGAACCTTCTTCATTCATTTAGTTAGTCATCAAATTTTTTATGTCTTTTTGGCCCCCGGTTAGCCTTTCTGGATCCGCCCCTGGCTGCAACCACCATAAGAGGGCTGCCCAAAGGGAGTTGATTACTACAGGCTAGATGGCCTTTACAAAGCACAACCTACAACATTAAGAAGATCCCAGATAAGCAGCTCATCTGGCGAAATGGAACATATACCTAGTCTGGTGGAATCCATTCTAAGCTGAAAAACCATGTAAGAAATGCAATATTTCGATGCAAGTTTGGTTCAGCATAACATCTTCCCTAGGGCCCTTCTCAGGCGTCCTTGTCCGATTGATGGAAACAAGGACTCTTGGGTAGTTTTTTTTTATAGAAGAGGGGAACACCATTGATAATTGACGTTGCTACACAAGTTTGGTTTGTCTGGACACCTTATGATGTATTACATTTTTTTCAGTTCCATCATGACAGGCCATGATTACTCAAAACAGTGCATCCATATTACAATGCCACTACCAGCTACCTATGTTACAGGGCTATTATCTAACACTTTGCAAAAGACAAAGACAAAATAGGAAAGTAGATCCCTTCACATCAACATGTCATGTACCCGGTTTGGATGGTTGAACACCTCAAACCATGTTCTTCTCTCTCATCATCATGGTAATTGAAACATCTCCGGCTTCACATTGATCACACAAGAACAGCTTCAACCTTCTGCCTTCTCGAAGAACATCTCACCATCTTCAATCTTCCCACCGTCCTCACCATCCAGAAGACAGGCTCAACAGCGAGTTTCTTGCTCCAATAGTCTATCCCATCACCATCAACGTCCCTAACCGACATGTCCAACAATTATGTAGTGAAACCAAGAGAGTCATCAAAAGCCTCAAGTGGCCAATAACCCTTCTCCTCGATCGTAGCCACCTCCAATATCGGCAAGCCTAGTAGGCCGAATGTGTGATCATGCACGTCAACCATAGCAATTGCGAGACATTCTTCCAATGCTCAGCCGACACATTCAATTTTTAGAAAGTAATAGTAGTATTTATATGACCAAACTATCTAGAAAAATCACTTTACACACAATCATGCAAAATCATCAAATGAGATTCAAAGTGAAAATTTATATGTGACTATATAGCAAAAGTAACAAAGAAATGGAAAAGCTGGCCTATGAAAGATGCAAGTTATTGATTTGCTTACTTTAAATCGTTATTGTCTCCCTTTATGCATGCTCTAACAAAGAACTGATCCAAAATAACACATAGGCTCACAGCGGCGTCTCCTCTGATAACACAACAACAGGAAGACTTGCAAACCCGTTCGATCAAAATTTTCACATATTTGATATAGAAAATATATATGTATTGTATCTCTAGACATCTCTTACTTTTATCTAACATTTTTCTTACTTTATCTCTACTAAAGATCACTTACTTGTACTAGGTAAAAGGGTGCAAAGACACCTTTTAAAAGAAAGGTCACAACCTTTAAAAAAACATTTGAATGAAGGGTCACAAACCTCAAACAAAACCATTATTTTGAAGTGAGTTTTGAAACTTTCCAAAGCAATCACTTCACGCATTGTACTGGAGAGTAGGTAGCGGCTCCTTTCACTCTACTTTGGTTGCACACACTGTTAATGGTTATGTAATTGTTGGATATTGAGTCAAAACGAAACCCTACCGAGACTTTTTTTGACCGTTTGTAAGTCGTGTTTAGTGCTGGAAAGTAGAACATGTTTGCATAGTTTGGTTGCAGGGTTCCAAATGAGAATTATTTCACCCGAGGGCGTCTTGGAGAGACAAACGAGGCCCTTGCAGGCACCCACGACATCCATTTTGAAGAGAAGAAAGAGAGGGTTTGGTCGAAGAAGGTTGGGATGAGGCCATGAGGTATATGACGATGAAGGAGTTTGAAGCAATTGTTGTTAAGGTTATTTGCTGTGCTTTTGAGGTGGGTGAGATGAATTTAGGGTTAGGTATAAGGGTGTGCCATGGCTCGGAGACGGACCTGAATTAGATGGAGGATTTTATGGGGCGGGAGAGTATATTGGCTATGTCGTTATGCAAGAGGTTGTAAGTGGAGGTGTAGGATGTAGCTGCCGGTGGCAGCAGACAACATCTTCCACACGTGCTAATTCACTTTTACAATCAGGTTAACTTCCTTAAAAGTACATCACTGCAAAAGTTACATCTCCTTTTTACGGTCGTTGTGCATGTCATGTAATGGCCATTATGAGACTTGTATACAAGGAACGTGACCAATGACACATCAATTGGTCACATAATTGTGGCTAGTTACTCTTATGTTTCTTTTTAATCAATTTTAAAACGTAATTAGTAAAAGATAAACCTACCAAAAAGATGGAAATAAGACAAAGGGAACAGCTCACTGGGATAAACAAGAAAGGTACCATCTCTAGACTAGGTCTACACAACTTAGAAAAGTTAAAGGCTGCTCTTCCGAAGTTCAGATCTTGTCTTCTAACTGGCAAGTGAGATGTGTTGAAGCACGCACACTGAGTCAAAATCAGGATGCCATATAGCACATGAGATGCCCATTTCCTTCTGAAAGAACTTAGGTGTAAGTTCGAGATATGGTTCCTAAGAACAAGGGACAAGCAGTGGTAGAGCAGCCGGTGGATACGAGTTCACACATTATTCTCATTTTTCTTTTATGTACACTAGATATTTGAGGTCTTGTTGCTTAAAAGGGGATGTCATTTTGGTTATTTTTTATGCTGAGCTTACACAAATAAGTAAGAAAATCGATATTTGATCTTCACTTAACCATTTGAGCTTTATTATTGTCGGTAAAGTGACTATATAGCAACACTTATTCAAGCAATAGAAATATTAGTAATTTCCGAAAGTTTAATCCTTGGATGTTTGTATCTACTCGATAACTGATTTCTAGCTCCCTCACTGGGCACAACCGTTCTGTTTTGCACCTCTTTTTGGGCGGACGCTATATATTTTCGCACGTGTTATGACTTTCCACACATTCCTCTGTTGTTAAAAGATAAGTTTTAGCGACAAAAATCAAGGTGTGAAAAATTATAATAAACTATGAAATTGGACGTGCCTGTGGTGACGCATAGATTTGATTTGTTGTTTTTCAAAATCACAAAAATCTTCGAATGTTAGAATAAATGTTGTATACACCCCGCAGAATTGCATGTGGATGTCCTAAATAACATCCATATTCGTGACATTATATGTTACATAGCATCAACTGAACGAAAATAAAATTAGAAAAACGTTAATAAAAAATCATTCTCTCTTTGAATCTCATACATTCTCTTAATCGAAAATCTGAATCCCATTACCAATGTCTATCAAGTATCAACATCAAAGGTAACCTCAAGAGTATATGCATTTATGTCATCTTACTGACTAGTTATTTATTTGTTACCATATCGTCTTGAGTAAATTTTACCCAGGTTGCCCACTCAGGACAAATATGCACCAACTGGTGTTTCACGGATTTGTATCTTCCACCGAGCATGTGACTCAAAGGAAGTGCTTCCAAGCAATGTTGCTTCGATCTTGTAATCAAACATTTCTTTGATTCTTTCCAAGATTTTGATCCGGTGAGAATGGCATACATAAACACCACTGCCTGACGCTACTTAGCTACTGTTCACAGGCACAGCTTTATTATTATTATTATTATTTTTTCACGAAACTAATTTGGTTGTGAATTGGTTAGTTAAATCCAGTAATCTCGACGCTCATATATCGATGACTTTTGCAAATCCTTTGGATGGCCTTACTCACCTTTTGTTTTTTGATATGTACATAGGAGTATTGCCTCATAGGCTCCTTTTTGTGTTTCTAATGTAATGTTAATATCCTTAGCAGTTGACCAGAAATTTTCACAATTTTCTTCAAACAAGAAAGAAAAGATTTTGGTTGCAACCGAGGTAGGTAGCAGGTTTAGCACATATATGGTGACTATTAATTCTTGTTGAATATTGCTTGTGGTATTATTACAAATATCTTTGGCGACAACTCTTAGGAGTACCTTTTATCATCACTAATTAAAAATTATTATGCGTACTTAACGACTATCATTTATCACTATATAAAGGCACCGTAGACTATTCTTAGTATCCATATCGCACCCAAACTTCTTCCAACAAGAGAAAAGCCCGTACAGGGGCGGACCACCCACCTAACCAGTGGGGGCCATGGCACCCCTCATTTTTTGAAAAAATTTCTTTTTGATATATAGATAGTGCATAAATATATTTAAATAAATCACAAAAATGCCGTTATAATAATTAATTAAAATTTTATTTTTGTTGTGTTGTTTACTCTTTGTGCCACCGGTCATCGTATATTTATCTTTTTCATGTCCTTGTTCGATCTTCACTCTTCAAAATTCTAAAATTAAAAACTTCATATTACAAAAAAAAAAAAAGAAAGAAAGAAAGAAACATTAGGTCAAGATTAGTGATTTTTTTTAATAGTTTAAATTTTTATACATATGTTAACTTATATGATACTATTGTACTCATACAATTGATAAGAACATTAGTAAATTCTTTCGTGTAAGTTTAGTAATTTGTTGTTACTAATCTTATCAAGCTAAATAAATCACTTTTAGTAGTCAAATTGAGCAGGTATTTTGTATATACTGATGCTCATTACATTATGTTTCCGATTTGTCATGTTTTTGTATAAACTTGAACCTTTTAAAATTCTTTTAAGTGAGCCATTAATTTTTTTTCCTCACTTTTTGGCCCCCCCGCGATTAGACTTTCTGGATCCGCCCCTGAGCCCGTATACTTTAACTTAAAGAAAAAGCTAGGAAGTTTGAGTAGAGAAGTTCCGTTTGAACACTGCTCAATCATGCACACTAAAGAAGAACAAGAGAATAGCAAAATTTGTAATGAGTACAATGAAGAATAGTAGTTATTCCACAACAAAACAAAAAGATGGTGATGAGGATTTCCATATACAATGCATAAGGTGATGGTTACTCCCATGAAGTCCATTATTTGTCAAGTCACCTAGGGCGGCCGGCTTGTGGTAAACTCGAATTAATGAAACATCGAAGAAGAGCTGCTTTCTTTAATGGCAAGACATGTTTAGCGGCCAGCATTTGATGGATGCAATATCTCGTCGTAATCTTTAATTTGCTGTTATTTGGAACGTAAAGAAATACTTACAGCTGCACTTACGTCAGCGATTACAGACGTTAAGATGTGTTATTAAAAATTGTAGTTGTTGGTATCAACAAAAATATCACTAAGTATACTTAGCCTACTATTTATTACTGTATTATTATATAAAAGGTTGTAAGCATATTCCTTCGACCAAGATAGTTTATACAGTCACTAAGTTTATATGAATATAGAGTAATACGTACCCTTCGCTTCATTAGGTTGTGTACGTGCACGAGGACTAGGATCCTCTTCTGTTCATCACCCTGCTATAACGAAAGGTTGCCATAAAATGCATTTTAGAGGATAAAATTATTGCCGTCATAAATTTTGGCGACAGGGATAAAACAATTTTAGTAACAATTTGTTGCCATTAAAGCTGTTACAGCGCAAAAGAGGATCCCTATCCTCGGTACGACCACATATTGCATCTGGATTAGAAACACTAGCGAATGCTACAGGTTAAGGAATCTAAATTGATGATTCCCCTTACGGATTAAAACCATGAATTACTGCTACTATTATATTACTGCATCTGTCTCACATATTTTGATTAATTTTTTTTTGCATGTAAATTAAGGATTTAAGTGATATATTATGTGTTTTTCATTCTACCCTTGAGAGATGGGAAGTGATGAAAGTGGGTCACGATAAACAAAATGAGTTAGTAGAGTGTTAAATATGGAGAGATAAATAAATAAAAAAGTGTAAAAAAGTGGGGCCATGAAAGAGAAAATGAGTTGATGGAGAGTTAAATATGGATAGTGAAAAAGAATAAAAAAAAAAGGTAAATAGGTAAATACGGGTTAAGGAATCTAAATTGATGATTCCCCTTACGGATTAAAACCACGAATTACTGCTACTATTATATTACTCCATCTGTCTCACATATTTTGATTAACTTTTTTTTGCATGTAGATTAATGATTTAAGTGATATATTATGTGTTTTTCATTCTACCCTTGAGAGATGGGAAGTGATGAAAGTGGGTCACGATAAACAAAATGAGTTAGTAGAGTGTTAAATATGGAGAGATAAATAAATAAAAAAGTGTAAAAAAATGGGGCCATGAAAGAGAAAATGAGTTGATGGAGAGTTAAATATGGATAGTGAAAAAGAATAAAAAAAAAAAGGTAAATATATAAAAGTATCGACGACTAAAAAAAAAATACGATCAATGATCAATTAATGTGAGGCGAAGAGAGTATATTACAACCAATTTAATTAAGATTCAAAATTGATGAGTGATCGTGAGATACGGGGAGCAACCACATTAGGAAGATTGTGCGAATGTTCATGGTTGGAAACAAATGTCTTTGGCCCCCTAAATATAAGGTTAGCGGTGGCCCTGTGTGCTCTAACGAGTGAGTGAGAAAGAAGACAGGGAGCCTAGAGATGGCTAGAGAAGAAGTGCAGAAGCAAGCCCTCCTTGAATCACTAATCCCAGTATCTCAAGAGAAGGGGTTCAGCAGACATGAGGTTTGTACGGAAGTGAAGAGGCAGTTGGTTTTAGCAGGCCCTCTAGCGTGTGTCAATCTGTTGCTGTGCGGCTTGAACATGATCTCTATCATGTTTGTGGGCCATCTTGGGGAGCTAGCTCTCGCTGGTGCTTCAATGGCCACTTCTTTTGCTTCCGTGACCGGCTTCAGCTTGTTGGTTAGTTGCTTTGTCACCTCTTCTAGTGATATTTTCCGTCTTTTATTAGCATCACTTTACTTTATTAATTGACAATGGATTCACCCAAAGCCTCCTGACCTGAAGGACTGAAATGAAGAGTCAATCATTTGTCATATTCTTCATGAAGAGAAGGGGGTGTCGTAAAAGCGAATCGATCGTTTCTCATTCGTGAACTTGATGTTTCAAAATAAAGGAAATTATCTGAACAGTGTTATGAATCTTGATATGGCTAACAATGAAGGAAAATCTGGGAAGGGGATCTTTAGTGCTTGAAACACTGAGAACTCCATTTTGCCAGTGACCCATTTAAGTCTCTTCATTTCTGAAAGTATACATACCGAGTCCTTGCCGTCTTCCCTCATGCCAAGCTCCCTTGTATCTATGCCCATTCCGAATTGATACGTTCCAAAACCATGCATCTTGTCTGCAAAGTATACTCCGGCACATGTGTCCCCATTTCTGCATAATCATGGACTGCAGAAAAGCGGAAAAGATACCATTGAGTACCCAGATGGTGGCAAGATAAGATTAATTAATCCAAAGACTCAGAAGTCTTATCTAAGAATCTAATTCTAAAACCGAGTGAAAGAAAAATAGGAGGAATAAATGGTGCAATTTAGGTGCGGAAGCATTATGTTCTCTTGCTAGAGGTGTTAGAGTAGCGTTCAGTCTTATTTCAAAGAGATGAATGTGAAGAGTGAGTCACATGAAATTCAGCACAAGAGATACTTGAAAACATCCTAAAATAGTTGTAACTAATTTGCTGTGACTTGAATTAGCAGACGCATTCATCTATGATGTTTACACTCCTCTTCTGAAGTGTCTTTACAAGTCATTAGGAACTTCAACGATGGCTACTCTGTTGCGCGCAGCCACTATTAGCTTGCTTTACCGCTGGAATTGTATTTACATTTTGTTGCAGAACATTCAATCAACTTTGTATGTCAATTTGGCTCAAATGACTGTTTACCGAGTTTATTCGCTGACAAGTCTTACTGTTGGTCCGTTCAAATTGAACAGGTAGGAATGGGAAGTGCATTGGATACATTCTGTGGTCAGTCATATGGTGCAAAAGAGTATCGTATGCTTGGCATTCACATGCAGAGAGCAATGATTGTTCTTCTGCTATTCTGCATTCCTCTTGCCTGCATCTGGGCGAATACAGAACGAATACTTACATTTTTGGGACAGGATCCTGAAATATCAGCCCAAGCTGGAATTTATTCTCGCTTCATGATACCTAGCATTTTTGCTTATGCACTACTCCAGTGTCACGTTAGGTTCCTACAGAGTCAGAACAATGTTGTTCCGATGATGTTGAGCACAGGAATCACAACGCTACTACACATACTCGTTTGTTGGATTCTGGTCTTCAAATCTGGCCTTGGAAGTAGAGGCGCTGCATTGGCTAACGCTACGTCCTATTGGATTAATGTGATATTTTTGGCAGTTTATGTCAGGGTGTCACCTTCATGCAAGCAGACTTGGACTGGTTTTTCAAAGGAGGCACTATTTGATGTATTTAAATTTCTTAAGCTTGCTGTTCCTTCAGCTGTTATGGTTTGGTAATTTTCCAAGCCTCTTTTCTAATTCCAAATTCTCATGTTTGATATTGTCGAAGTTCATTTGTTTCACTTCTTGGCGCAGCTTAGAAATTTGGTCATTTGAAATGATGGTACTTCTATCTGGTCTACTTCCTAATCCAAAGCTGGAGACATCAGTTCTGTCAATAAGGTTGTTATCTTTCTACACCTCTTCTATTAAGGCCACTTGAGGACATTGCAAATCTGATCAATGGTTTTTGTGCATTTTCAGCCTCAATACATGTTCCGTGATGTATATGATACCTCTCGGCCTTAGTGGTGCGACGAGGTAAACTTATCTTATTGACTGCACGAATTTCTCATTTACCACTTCATTTGCTACTTACACATTTCTACTTTCTCTTTCTTCAGCATACGAGTTTCCAACGAGTTGGGTGCTGGGAGGCCAAAAATGGCGCGGCTAGCAGTATGCGTCGCAATTGTGTTGGTTGCCTCAGAGGGTGTTTCGGTAGCAGCAATCATGATTTTGGGGCGCAAGCTATGGGGCTATTGCTACAGCAGAGAAGAACAGGTAGTAAAATATGTCGCGCAGATGCTGATACTGGTTGCGGGATCCCACATTTTAGATGGCATCCAATCCGTGCTTTCAGGTTTGTCCCAAAACCATGCCTTCAGTGTGCAACCGGTTGCGTAAGATCTCATGTTTGAAATAGAGTCCTCGCATGAAAATCAATGAGGTTCTGGACATGCACTTTCGATTGTAATCTTCTTCCTCCCTAACACCCTTCAGACATTAAAAAAGACTTGCATTAACCTCTATGGATTTCACCCTCAGGAGCTGTCAGAGGATGCGGTCAACAAAAGATCGGTGCCATCCTTAATTTGGGAGCTTATTACCTTATCGGTATACCTTCTGCAGTAGTCTTTGCTTTTGTCTATCATATTGGAGGGAAGGTAACTGACTTTTCCTTCTTTTTCCTCCATGGAATATGGTGCAATGTAACTCATTTTCTGTTTGAAAATGGACTACAATGAGGTCTTCTGCTCCATATGTGCTGCGCAGGGACTCTGGATGGGAATCAATGTGGCACTGCTGGCTCAAGCACTGTTTCTCTCGATTATAACCATATGCACCAACTGGGAGAAAGAGGTAAGTGGTTCATCACCCTGTGATGTCCTTCAGCAACATCTTGTCCATGCTACCTAATGGTCGTTTTCGTGTGCAAATTTTAGGCAAAGAAGGCGACCGACAGGGTGCATGACTTGATGATCCCCGTAGGAGTATCTTAAAGAGATTGTGTGACGGGTTCATAGCTTCTACAACCAGATTTTGTCGCAAGATTTGGCTCGAACATACTCATAGTCCGCAGGCTCGGAGTGAAGATGACTTGTTAAGTCCGTTCACTGTATTTGGTTCTCTGATGAAGCGCGAAGTAAAACTGATAGAAGCTGACTACTTGCCATTTTGCATTCTTGCCTCTGAAGTTGCCACAGGTTGAGAATAGTAAGGTAAAACTCGTAGCGTACTCCAAGTAACTCCTTGTAATAGAAACTTCGACATAAGTGTTCCTCGTACGATTCATATATTTATTTTAAAAACTTCCAAAATCCTAGGTATGTCCAAAAGTACTTTGTTTAAGTGATCACGAATGAGACGTGCCACTTTTATGACCACAATCTCCCGGCTGTCAAGGATTTGTGTTAATGCGGTAAGACACAATGAAGGGCAAATATGTAATTTAACATCTTTCCTGCAAAACATAGATGTTCAGGCTCTCTTCTTCCCACGGCCCACTGCCCACCCCACCACGATCTCAGCCTACCACCGCCGCCCACGACCACCCGCCCCCTCCCCTTACCCCCACCTCTTCCCAAACGCTGCCTCTTTGTGCTGCATAAGAACCTTTATTGGAAATCGATTTAATATCATCAAAAACTAGTTTTCAAACACCAATCCAAGTCATAATTATCAATACAGTACCGTTTTTTTTTTTTTTCTAATGTTATGGTATTCCAAAATTTTGTATCGGTCAAAATATCCCTCTGTACCGGATGTATTGGCCCGTACAGATGATACTGGTCGAAAACTACATGCAGGCCGAGATATTGTGTTTTCAATTGGTTTCTTAAAAAAAAAAAGCAAAAGTAACAAATTTTTTTAGAAATTTTGTAAATAGACCATATAACTGCACCGATACCGGCCATACTGGCCTGTATGTACCGTTTTTGCTGTATAATATCCCTTACATTTTGTATCAGTCAAAATACCGCTCTATACCGGTTGTACCGACCGATACAGTTGCTACCGACCGAAATATTGTGTTTGTACCAATTCCTAAAAAAATGTATAAGTGACAATTTTGTTAGAAATTTTATAAATTGACCATATAAAGACTAAAAAGAAAAACACTTTAAGTTCTTTTATACCAATCAAAGCTTCTATATCCTCTTGCTTATAATATTCACTTAACTTTGATTTACTTTATACTTGAAAGTTTTTATCATATTATTTTATCAGTATGATGTATTGATTTACACATGTGTGCGCGACCACACACACACATGCGCACATATAAAAACAATTTATTCTTGAATCCAAAAACGTTATTATTGAACAAACAGTTTATTTTTACATAAGAATTTGCAAATGAGATCGTTGAAAAATGAGATAATCCTAGAGCAAGTAATTCAATTGATTAAGTTATTTAATTTATATGAAAACTAACGTAATTTAAGCTATCTAGGACAGTTTATTCTAGAGGAGGTGTGGGTAAAAAAATATATGAATATGTTGTTGCTTCGCCGATGAATGAATATCATAATTGTATATTATTGATAACAAATTTGAAGCGGTACTGAGACGGTAACGGTATCGGTACATACCAATTCATGAAAAAAAAAGTACGCACATCAGTACAGAACCGTATTCATAACTATGATAAAGACTAAATAGAAAAATATTCTAAGTTCTATTATACCAATCAAAACATTTGATCATATTCTTTATGATGTACTGCTTTACAAACACCCGCGCACACACAAAAACAACATATTCTTGAATCCAAAGATGTTATTATTGAACAAACTGCTTATTATTATATAAAAAATATTGAATGAGATCGTTGGGGGGGGGGGGGGGGGGATTGGTTAATCTTAGATGAGGTAATTCAAATGAATAAGTTATTTATTTCTATTATCATTGCATGGGAACAAAAAACTTACTTAGGAACCAATAGTTCATTTGAAAACTAAAGTAATTCAAGCTCCATAGAACAAACAGTATATTCTAGAGGAGTCATGAGTAAAAAAATATATACATATATTGTTAGTTCACCAATGAATGAATATTACATACTGATGAAACAAACAGTATATTCTAGAGGAGTCATGAGTAAAAAAATATATACATATATTGTTAGTTCACCAATGAATGAATATTACGTATTAATGAAAATTTTGAGACAGTAGCGGTACTTACCATTTTACGAAGAAAACGGTACGCACTCTGATACGGTATTCATAACTATGATCCAATACCAATATCCCATTTAACCCCTGATGCCAAGGAAAGTGGATTCGCAGTCGACGTGGAGGTGCTATAAGGAATGCAGTCCGAGTCGGATGCCAAGTATGTTGATGTAGGACACAACAAGGGTGGAACAAGGGCAGAGACCAAGGGCTTCCCAGACAGAGCTTAAGGGTGGCAGTGCTGTGAGGGCGATACCGCATGATGAATACACGACGACAGTCACAGTCCGATGCTTAAGTCCAGAGTTAGGGTCCTGTATGTTTCTCTCTCTAAGATTCTAGAGTGAGAAAGTGAAAATATGTTCTGAAAATGTTCAACCTCTTCAAATGAATTCCCAAGACCTCTATTTATAGAGATTGAGATGATGATGTCATTAACTGACACGTGGCACTCCCCGGGAGTGACATGTCATCGGGGGGTCCACGGGTGCCGGTGCTCCACGGACTGTCGGATCACATATTCACCCGGCCTGCCCCGCACAGCGTCGCTCTGTCTGTCTGGAAAGACTGGCTCCCACAGCGTCAGTGTGGTCAGAGAACCCCCTTGATCTAGCCTCCAATCCAAGCCCTTAATGAGTCCCACAGGCCTGGCAGCGGTGGGGAAGACCCGACGCCCAACTGCCAGGCGAACTAGGAGCGATGTCCTCCGAAGACCTGCTCCCGTCTCAGAATGACCCGGGGGTCATAGTCTCTAGGGGTGCCGACACAAGCCCCCAGTGCCGGAGCACGTAGGCCAATCACGATGACACCCTAGGGGAGATAGTGTCCTGGAGGAGTCGCCTATCCCACAGGCCAAGGTAGCATCCCGTATGAGCCGTCTACTTGGCGGAAGGGGTCTTCGTGCCGGAGCACTTGGAGCTCTTTGGCGGAGATAGTGTCCCGGAGGAGTTGCCTGTCCCCACGGGTGAGTCCTTGTGCCGGAGCACTTGGAGCGTGTCAAGGTTGGATTCATTTTCTATTGAAAAGCTGGGACTTTGCAGTTCTTATAGATCTAATTCATTGAAATTCCATCCAATAAAACGGAAGAATTATAAATCTCCAAAATAATAGATAAAAATATTGCAAATAGGGCCATTGCAACACCCATCAAAGGAGTAGTTCCCCATCCAGGAGCGACTTTCCCATATTCTGAATTCAACGGTTTCAATAAACTCCCTACAGTAGTTCGTCTTGGACCAGATCTAGAACCGTTCTCAACAGTTTGTGTAGCCATAAATCCTATATTGGGAGGGGATCCGTCTACCCGATTGGCCGAGGTAGCATCCCGGAGGAGCCGTCTACGTGACGGAAGGGGAGATGAAGAGCTCCCTAGCGGGGATAGTGTCCCGGAGGAGTCGCCTATCCCTGCGGGTGAGTCCTTGTGCCGGAGCACTCGGAGCGCGTCAAGGTAGCATCCCGGAGGAGCCGTCTACCTGACTGGCCGAGGTAGCATCCCGGAGGAGCCGTCTACCTGGCGGAAGGGGAGTTGAAGAGCTCCCTGGCGGAGATAGTGTCCCGAAGGAGTCGTCTATCCCCGCGGGTGAGTCCTTGTGCCGGAGCACTCAAAACGCGTCAAGGTAGCATCCCGGAAGAGCCATCTACCTGGCGGAAGGGGAGTTGAAGAGCTCCATGACGGAGATAGTGTCCCGGAGGAGTCGCCTATCCCCGTAGGATGTTGCACACTCCAGAGAGTGGGTCGAAGCATGTTCCACGACCAAGGCAAGGTGCGCATGGTGTGGTTCCCGGGGGGCATGTAACATGATTGTTGTGCATAGGTGCGACCTAGTGAGTAAGGTGCCGGGGGCACGGTAGTGTGACAGAGAGCCTGGGGGCACGGCTGTATCAGCGGCGCGGTACACGGGCGCGACGGAGTGTTGGAATTGGGCGCCCGAACGCCGGCGACTGGGGTCGCGGAGACGACGTTCGGGCGACGGACGACGAGCGTCGCGGAGTTGGCGCGCGGGCACGGGCGACGTCTAGACGACGGGCGACGGGGTCGCGGAGTGACGTCCGGGCGACGTGGTCGCGGAGTGACGTCCGGGCGACGTGGTCGCGGAGTGATGTATGGTCCCTTGAAGAGAAGTGAAAATGCTAAGTATGGAAGCCAAATGCCAACCCTTGGGGGAAGGCCAAGGTCAACCTCAAGGGGAGGCTGAGGCCGACCCCAAGGATGAAGGCCAAGGCCGAGGCCGACCCCAAGGGGGAGGCCAAGGCCAACCTCCTTGGGCAAGTGTCGTGGAGCGCCGATAGGCGATGTGCGACGGTCGAAGCGTGATGAGCAGTTGCGCAAGGATCAGTTTCTTGGTGACGAAGTTCCGTAGAAGAAGTAAGAAGTGCACGTGACTTGAGCATGCACGCTTTGACCGGTTGTGAGCGTGTTGAATGTTGACTGTTGAATGTTGACTGTTGCTTGTGCGGACGTGTCATGTAAAATGGGACCACAGTGGGCCTTTGGGTGCGACCAGAATAGGTTGGGAACAACCCCTAAAAGGGCACCACTCTTTTCATCAACCTCTAATACCTTGCCAACCCCTTGGCCCCGTGACACACCAGTTATGCCCTAATTGATACCCAATTAAACTCATCACCCCAACAATCACTGACACTGTCGTAGCTAACAATTTGATGCACTTAGACAGTATAATGCTGCTAATTGATGCTCGATTGAGTTTTTTTTATAAATTTGATGGTAGAGTTAGCCTTACTTTGATGTTTAAAAATCTCCTTTTACTCTAGTTAATTATGCTTGTGTGACTACCCATTGGATTGATTTTGATTGGCTTATGAACAAGAGAATCATCGCTTTTGAACTCTTTCCATATTCGCAGATGTATTTAACGTTGCTAATATTATAGTTCGAGTATGCAACACGTTTAAAATAAAGGAAAACATTACGAATATCAGTTTTGATAATGCTTTTAACAATGTAGCTATTGTTGAAGTATTAAAGCGAACCTTAGACCTATATTTGATGGTAAATTATTTCATATTTTATGTATTTGTCATATAATTAATTTAATTGTTCAAGATGATTTAGTTGCTACAGGAGATGTCCTTCACAAAATGAAGGGTATGACGACATATATTAATTGTTCGGGTTCGAGAATACAACAATTTAAAGCTGTGTGTTCAATACAGTTTACCTCGTAAGAGACCGCTTACAAATGTCATGCATAAGTGAAATTCCACATATCAAATACTTTTACATGTTATGGTATACAAAAAGTGTATATTCACTGTCTATTAACCATATTCCCACAATGCTTGCCAAGTCATGACGAATAAGAATGGCAATGGGGTGGGTCGAATGCAGATTTCATAAAATTCGTAAAATTCGTGCCCGGCCCGGTAGTCGAGGTGGTACACATGTACAGCTCGACTCCGACCTACCCCACCATTGGGTCAGGGGATGGAAATAGCATCCCTGATCTGACGAACTACCAAAAACCTGGCATGGCCTGGCCTCGACATGTTTTAGCATATAATCCAATGCAAATACAGAACATTCATGATCATGGCCACCAAAAAACAACAAATCTCTACAGTACAAAGTCATAACCTCCACATAGTACAAACAAAATATGGTACACACAATAGCTAGCAACATGACAAAAAGCTTACAAATGAATACAAGTCCCACAAAATTTGATGCCACACACACACACACAGAAGAATCTTATTTAGTTTGTACAAACTAAAACATTTGGAGTAAAAAAACAGAGCAACATATGGAGATCGACGAAGGAGGCATTCGATACGCTGCTACCGCCATATTAATCGACAACGGAGGAGCTTTGCCTGCAGGGGATTTTGCTGAAAGAGTGGTTTTCATCTCACAGCAAAAATAAGGACCCCAATCCCATAAGAACAGGCGTTACACAGATAATGTTGTTTAAAAAAAGTGTTACAAGCGTCACGTCTACGAGTAAACACCCAAAGAAGATTCAGTGGACTTTTACTAATAGCCATGACCATTGTATCATAGTTTCAATTTATATTCTGTCTCTATACGTTCAAGTCGAGGAATATAAAGATTCTAAACGTTCAATATTAAAACTGAAAATGAAGGAAATAATGTCGACTACAGCATGTACAATGTCACAGCTAATAAAGATACCTTCAATAATCTTCTTAATCAATTGGATCTTTGTTACATTTGGATAGAATGCGACAATGGAAGCACAGTGAATGAGCCTAAAGTATCAAACAAACGTTTTTAAGTCTAATATCATATAACATCTTATGAAAGGAAATGTGTAACATTAAGAAAACTAAACTTATAGGTAACAAAAACCAGGGTCATATGCCTTGGGATGCCCATCACAGTTAGAATGTCTGGACTTGACTTGGGACGAATGGTGTTATGAGAGTTAAGAACACAGGAGCAAGAGCGGTATGTTCTCTGTTTCTTTTGGGATTAGCTATTTTACATATATTTTATTACCTTTAATATACTTGTGGACAAACCTTATCACCCTTTTTGTAACAAATTTTTTTTAAGCTATTTTACATATATTTTATTACCTTTAATATAGTTCTTTATGTCCACAGGAATAAGTCGTGCAAAAAATTGAGTGGGACTTAACAAAGGTGATAAATAAATGCTATATTGTAACATGCGACATCCATACAATCCAAATAAACACTTCTAATAGCATGCTTATATAGGTTGGAATACAATATCGAAGATATAAGTGGGATGAAAATAAAAGTTTCAGGTATGCAAGTATATGAAATTTGTGTATAGTTTGAGGTCGAGAGGTTAAAACTATCGTGAAATAATTGAAGACGTGGGAGCGGTAAATACACTCTTCTAAATGCCAGTACTTGCCGTTGTAGTACGTTTTTTTCTAATCCTAGCTGTTTTTCTTTATAAAATAAAAGTCACTATCGCGATGCTTTTTACAAATTTTCAATGAGTACTTGCGGAGAAAGAAGATGCACGTTGCTGAATATAAAATGATATGTCGTTCTTTGACCAGGTAAAAAATAAGTTTTTTTGGCCACAATTAAAACTTATATACATGAGTCAGATTGTAACATTGTGATGTGTACACTATATTTTGCAGGGCTATGGCTGAAGTTTTAGGAAAATAATTAAAAGACGAAGTGGAGAAGAAATAGAGTCCAATTATTTCCTTACACAATCTTTCGTGTTATTTATTTGAAAGCGATTGGGTTTAATATGCAAATTAAAGTATACTACCTTGAGTTCTGTGATGTTATATCTACTTTTTTAACTTTGACGAAATATTGTCTAAGCAGATCTTCTTTGACTGATACAATAAATGATTCGCACACGCATCGTGTGTGCACGGCAGCTAAAAAATATCTTTCCAGGATTATGAATTTAATCAGTTTTTAGCTTTTTTTAGCCAGATCAAACACTCACACACCTGATTTAATTTGGATTAAATCAGGTTTGATCATCTCAAAATCAATCCCGAACACTCTCAATGTCATTATAGAAAAGCACGAATACCACAATAGCAGCAAGAAATCCTAATTCGCATGCATTATCTAAAGGATGATTTGTCTCTACAAAGAAAATAATAAAAAAAAAATTTGGGTAAAAGGGTCCTTTATTAGTAACGAAAGGCAAACAAACACCCCTACACAGTTAAAAGTTTTGCAAGGCTATTTATGGCAATGTAACAATCAAAACAACTCAGCTAATATAATGAAGACCAGTGTAGGGGAGTTTCCGTTTCAGGCATAATTGCACAAGTAGCACGTGGTGCCTTTATCCAGCAATGGACTATATATGATGGAGAGTTCAACCTTGGCTAGAGAACCACTAAGGTCTTCCACCTCTCTTCATGGGTTGAGGTGAATTCTCTCTTGAAAAATATTTTGAGTGATACGGAAACTTACTGAAGCAATTTCTGGTAAAATAACAGATCCTTCTCTGATGTGCATCCTGCTATGGTGGGAAGGCATTTTGTCAAAATACCAACAGGTTCTTTGCCATTGAGAGAATGGTACAGATTTGATCCTTATAAAGTGGGGCGCTCTATGCAGGGACTTTCCTAACTGGTTCTAGTTTTATTATCATTAACCCTGTTTGTTTTACTTGATTGTGATCTAGTTGTGGTTAGCCTTTCGAGGGGATAGTTTGAAAGCTTCAAATTGTGGAATGGATATCAATAAGTAAAGGCCGCTACATGCTTTGACTAATGGTTGTATGTGGAAGCAGAATCTAGTGAATTGGTGAGAACGACCAGAGGAAAGACTGCGCTCAAGTGCCTCATTTTCTTGACGGCGAGGGGCAAAAACACCACATTTGCCACCAAGTGGAAAGCTAAGGTCAAGGCAATGCTTGTGGCAGTATGGGAAATCTGAACATAGCCATTGATACCACTCGGTGACTTCCGCTTCACCTGCAACAATTTAACGAAAGAGAGAATGCGGTCAATCATGCAGACATAAAGACATTATTGGCAAGCAGTATTGACTTCTCATAAAGCGAGTAATAGTAATGGGCAAGCGTATAATCCCCTAAAAGAGAAGAGGGTAAGGGATTTTTTTTTATTTTTTTTTCCTTTCCTTACCTGAACGCAAAAGAAATGCAAAGCAAAGGAACCCAATGTAGATGCATGTGGTGATGGGAGAGACATTTCTGGTAGCCATTATGCCTTCTCTGTGCATTTGGTTGACTTTAACTTATAACCCAGTCTATTTTATGGTGGCAAGCTTTGTCATTTCTCTTTGCATTAGTATCTTTGACGCAGTAATTTAGGGGTGAAATGCTTTAAATTTGGAGTGATCAAAGGGCAATATTCTTTTACCAATGGTTATTTACAGTGATCTCTTATGAAATGTATCCATTGGGTTCGGGATCACTGTAATCTTGAATTCGTAGTGATGAAAAACTTAGCCCACAACCTTTGAAACTGAATGCTGAATCGTATATAATGATTAATGCAGGAGTACTACTATAGGTGAATAACCCCAGTCAATCAAGATGGTGCGGAAAGTCTTTGAACATATAAAAAGCTTTGTAAACATGATGGCCAATTGTATTTCAGACGCATCCACCCCTGTTAGTAGGGAAGACTTCAGTGTGAGACTTTTTGTGAGCAGTAAACATGATGACCTGCCGTGTTAATCTGCTGAAGAGTTTAGTTTTCCTTCTGTTCCTTATGAGCCAACAAGAACGGAAGCTTCAAACAACGTCTAAGAGACTGTAGGATGATGAGCATGAGTAGACGTGTAGAGACGGTTGCCACAAGAACTGCTATAATTTTTTGGCCAACACTTAACTCGAGGGTGTGTGACGGACAGGGATCCGAACGAGAATGGTTTCTGTAGCAAGTGCTGTCAAAGTCGAAATGGAATTGATTCATTAGTAACTTGGACTTGCCGTTCAGAATGACATTCCGACCGAATAGAATAACATTGGCAGAAAATTAATTACGGACCAGTAATAATGGTAGAAACAATCCCAATACGAATAATAGTCCAATAGCAGATACCAACTGCGTAGGTCTCTCTCAGTTGCCATAGGATGGAGGGTGAGCAGATTCCTTGTGAGGAGGATGTTCTGGAGAAAAGGCAAGGAAGTGATGATTGAGCGGCTAAGATTCGTAGTTTTATGGAGAGGAAGAGGGGACGATTTCAGGTGGAAGAGGGGATCGAGGTCGATGTTGGCAGTAGGATTAAGGTTGGGTTTTGAGCCTGACTCTAGTTGCCTCCTTTTGGGAATGTGATGGTGGCGGTGGTTTCTGCACCTCAGAAAGGGTAGTGTGGTTCGCTGAGTGTTTGGTGAGCGCTGTAGCTTGCTTGTTGGTCTCCTGTTGTTGTTGGGTCTAAAGCTAATTTATAAATCCCTTGCTTGATTTTTTGTTTAGGGGTTCTGAGTTCGGGCGAAGAAACTTTGCGCTTTTTGCCTTCCAACTCCTAGTCGTCGTTGACGGAGCAAAGTTATTTTCATTAGTACCTCTAGCCCTTTGTTAACACTCAGAACACTGGAATACTATGTTTTGAACATCGCAACTTGCCACTGGATGATTGATCAATCAATTGTATAATACAGTAACTAGAAAGGATTTTGACAGAACCAATGTGTCGGATCGTCCTTCTCTTGAAGCAGAGACAGCTGCCTTCCTGTTCAGCCCTTCTGCACCCACATCGTTGGGGCACCAATATTAAAAGCGCTATATAAAGAGAGTGTTGAGGAGAGACTGACGCCGGACTCATTAACGGGAGTCTGTAACTCGAGTGAGGGCACCAAGGTGGCTGGATTTGATCAAACTCGGGCCTGCGAGCTGCGATTGCTGTCTTGTTCGTTCCAAGTTAGTCGTGTACTAGGTCACATGACCCAAGCGAGATTCATCACAATGAGGATGAATCGCGTGTACTAGGTCACATGACCTAAGCGAAGGCGTGTACCACGCGAGTCATCACAATGAGGATGAATCGCGTGGGGCTGGCTTCACAGAGCAGCCATTCACGCCCATGACTCACGAACATTAACAAGTCGGTGTACTCTCGGCTTTCACAACTTCGGCCTTGCAAGTTGCCTCAAACGAACAGCCACCTTTTCTGTGTTCTGTTTTTTTACCTTTTTCAAGCCTGCTTGTTAGTTATTCTTGCCTTTTCTGAGGGTACAAATTCTAATTTGTAGTCGCCACGTCACTTGTCATTACGTGTTTGACCTTTCTAACTCATAATCTGATATTCTACACGATATTAAGTTTGGTCCCTGAAATTTAGTTTAAGAATAACATGGGCAGAATTTTAAGTAGGGAGCCGTAATTCTGGTAGAAACAATACCGCTAGTAATATTCTAATACCACGATACCAACCGCGTAGGTCTCGTCTCTCTCAGTTGGTTGCCATAGGGGACAATTTCAGATGGAAGAGGGGAACGAGGGCGATGTTGGCAGTAGGGTTAAGGTTGGGATTTGAGCCTGAATCTGTTTGCTGTTATGTATGTTATGTGCCTTCTTTTGGGAATGTGATGGTGCTGGTGGTTTCTGCAAGTCAGAAAGGTTAGTGTAGTTCGCTAGGTGTTTGATCAGTGCTGCAGCTTGGTTGTTGGTCTCCTGTTGTTGTCGGGTCTAGCTTTGGTTGCTTTCAAGGAGGTTCATGCGTAGTGTCAGGTTGGGTCTAAAGCTAGTTGGCAGATCTCTTGCTCGTTCTTTTTCTTTTTGGTTAGTGGCTCTCAGTTGGGGCAACGAACCTGTGCATTTTTGGCCTTCAACTCCTAGTCGTCAACATGGAACAAAGTTAGGTTCACTTGTACATTTAGCCTTTTGTTAATGACATTTTGGACCCTGCATTCCAAAATGGAACACTGGAAGAAAATGTTCTGAACATTGCAACTTGCTTCTGGACGATTGATCAATTAATTGTATAACCAGGAAGGATTTTGACAGAACCAATATATCAGATCTTCCTTTTCTTGTAGCAAAAACAGCCTCACTCTTCATCCCTTTGCACACCCACATTGGGGCAGTAGGAATATTAGAATGGCTATGTAGAAAGGCTGAAGCACCTAAAAGGCTGCTGAGCTCGGTAACGCGGGCTTGTACCTCGAGTGAGAGCACTAAGGTGGCTGGACTGTGATCCAGCTCTGCAAGGTTGGGCCTGCGAGCTGCAACTACTGGCTTGCCCGTTCCAAGTTGTGAGTTGGGCCACGAGACTCAAGCGAAGGCATGGGCTTCGTGGTCCTTAGAGATGGGGGCAACGCGTGAGGCTGGCTTCACAGAGCAGCGACCACCCCACGCTTACGACAGTGGAAGGATAACGAGCCGGTGCACTGTCGGCCCACTCGGCCTTACAGGTTGCCTCAAATGGACAGCCACCTTTTCGTTTTCCCATTTTTCAAGCTTTCCGGTTGGTTTTCTTCAAGTTTCACGTGTATGAGAAAGTCTGCGACGCTAGTTTGGCTATTGCCTTTATAGGAGGTCTATTCCTGATTTTGGTAGCAGCGAAGATGTACATTGATGCGTGAGAATCGTATTCTTTCTGAACATAAGTTGCTTCTTAAATCTTACACCTCTAATTGTTATCCTAGGGATAAAGAAAACTGGGGCCTTGTTAGTTAAGGGGCGTATAAATTACTTCAGGAGAGACGAGGTGTTTCACATTTCTTAGTGAAAGCTGCTTGTCTTCCTGTCTTTGAAAAAAATTGTGCAAAATTTTGATAGATGGTTGTCTATGGAAGCGAAAGAATTCTATTGAATTGGCCAGAACCATAGTAACAAATTTGGTATTTGGGAATTATTCGGTAAGTGGCAATAATCAGGAATTTGGGAATTATTTGGAGAACTTCGTCATTGAATCGGTAATAATTCGGTGGAATAAGAAAATTCATACTGTAAATCGGGAATAATTTGGTAATTAATTGTTCACGTTACAATGTTTTTAGGTGTATGAAATTTTGTTTAGTGTGAAACTGAAATAACAAAAATTTAAGAAATCTTCCATTCTTTAAGTGATGGGTAAAAAAAAATGAAAGAGAATGTATGGCGAGTGGTTTATAAGTACGTGTGGCTTATTAAAATATGTATTTAGTTTTGCTAAAAGTAAGCAACAAACATGGGGTGGTGCGACAGCACAAACTCTAGTAACATCCGGAGGTCACACGGCTCTACCATTTTAGATAAAGGAAGAGGAACTTCAACTCAGGAGATATTCGCGATAAGTTCGCCAATCTCGCAATATTCGTTAGATATTCGCAAACCTTGCAAATAATTGCGAAATAAATTGGCGATTAAGATTTTCTAGCAATTTATCGTGATAAATTCACGAATATCGCCAATATATCGCGACTTTTGTTACTATGGCGAGAACGATGAGAGGAAAGATTGCATTCAATTGCCTCATTTTCTTGGCTTTCATTTGTTCGTAAAAGCTGTTAATAATATATCTCCACACCGAGCCCATCAAAATTTTGGTGGATATCTGTCCACACCGAGCCCATCATTTTCTTGGCTTTCAGATGAGAGGATATGAAGATGCATGTGGTAATGGGAGAGACATTTCTGGTGCCCCTCCCTTCTCTGTGCAAACGTCGTCACTTTTTCTTCAAATTTGTATCTTTTACGCACTAATTTATGGGTGAAGTGCTTTAATTTAGAGTGATCAAAGGGCAATATTTATTAATCATTGGTAATTTACAGTAATCTCTTATGAAATGTATGCTTTGGGATCACTGCAGTCTTGAATTCGTAGGGATGAAAAACTTAGCAAACAACCTTTGTAATAGACTTTTTTTCTTGCGAAATTATTAACTTTGAAACTGAATGCCTGAATTGCATAAAATGATTAATGCAGAAGTACCACTATATGTCCAGTTCATGATGGTGTGGAAAGTCTTTGAACATATAAAAGAAAACTGTGTAAACATGATGGCCAACTGTATTTCAGATGTATCCTCCCCTATTAGTAGGGAAGACTTGCAGTGTGAGATTTCTTTGTGAGCAGCAAACATGATGGCCTGCAGTGTTGATCTGCTGAAGAATTTGGTTTACCTTGTGTTCCTTATGCGCCAACAAGAAAGGAAGCTCCGATTAATGCCTACGAGACTGTAGGATGATGAGCATGAGTAGACGTATAGTGACGGTTGCCACAAGAACAGCTACAATTTTTTAGCCAACACTTTTAACTTGAGGGTGTGTAACGGACAGGGCTCGGAACGAGAATGTCTTCTGTAGCAAGTGTTGTCAAAGTCGAAATGGAATGGATACGTTAGTAACTTGGACTTTCCGTTCGGAACACATTCCCACTGAATAGAATAACAGGGGCAAAAAATTAAGTAGGGACGTATTACTGGTAGAAGCAATCCCGCTACTAATAGTCCAATATCAGATACCAAGTGCGTAGGTCTCTCTCAGTTACCATAAGGTGGAGTGTGAGCAGAGTCCTTGTGAGGAAGATGTTCTGGAGAAAGGCAAGGAAATTATGCTTAAACCGGCTACTATTCGTAGTTATATGTGGAGGAAGAGGGCACGATTTCAGATCGAAGAAGGGATCGAGGGTGATGTTGGCAGTAGGGTTAAGGTTGGGTTTTGAGCCTGACTTTGTTCGCTGTAATGTCATGTGCCTTCTTTGGGAGTGTGATGGTGGTGGGGGTTTCTACAGGTAAGAAAGGGTAGTGTGGTTAGGTAGGTGTTTGATCCGTGCTGCAGCTTGCTTGTTGGTCTCCTGTTGTTGTTGAGTCTAGCTTTGGTTGCTTTCAAGGAGGGTCTAAAGCTAGTTGATAGATCCTTTGCTCGGTTTTCGGTTAGGGGCTCTCAGTTGGGCAACGAAACCCTTCATCTTTTGCCCTCAACTCCTGGTCGTCGACATGTAACAAAGTTATGTCCACCTGTACGTTTAACCTTTTGTGAACGATATTTTTGGATCCTTCATTCCAAAAATGAAACACATGGAATATAATTTTGAACTTTGCAACTTGCTACCGGAGGATTGGTCAATTAGTTGCATAACCAGAGAGGATTTTGACAGAACCAATGCGTTAGATCTTGCTTCTCTTGAAACAGAAACAGCCTCTCTTCATCCCTTTCGCTCCCACATCGCTGGGACATGAATAACAGAGCCAATACATAAAAGCGCCATCAGGTTGAATTTTTCGCCGGGCTCAATAACGGGAGCCTGTAACTCGAGTGAGGGCATTAAGGTGATTGGACTTGATCCAACTCTGTAAGGTCGGGCCTACGTGCTGCAATTACTGGCTTGCCCGCTCCAAGTTGCGAGTTGGGTCACGTGACCCAAGCGAAGGCATAGGCCTCGTGGTCCTTAGAGACGGGGGCATTGCGTGAGGCTGGCTTCACAGAGCAGCGATCACCCCGCACTCACGACAGTGGAAGGAAAACGAGCCGGTGCACTCGCGGCCCATTCGGCCTTTGCAAGTTCCTTCAATTGAACAGCCACCTTTTTTGTTTTATTTTTAGCTTTCCCAAGGTTGTTATTTATTCTTAAGCTCTAAATTTTAAATCGCCACTTCACTTGTCGTCACCTGTTTTACCGCAAAGGTGTGCCACACTAGTTTGGTTAGTTCCTTTAAAAGGTAATAAGCTAATGTGACACACATGACATGTGTGTAAATATAAAATAAATACTTGTTTACCTTAGCTTAAAAGGTAATAAGCTAATGTGACACACTAGTGAGTATTTTACATGTAAATCATTTACGTTTTGGACTTGTTTCGAGGAAGCCCTGGAGGTGAACCAGAGCGAGGCGGCCCAAAGCTTAAAGAGTGGCCAATAATCTCTAGCCTACACGTCGAGCAAGTTACAAACCCCATATTACTGGCTGGATATGATAAATACTTGTCGCCTTCACCAGCTGCAGCAACTACCTTGCCATGTTTCATCTCGTTCTATTGGTAAAGTGACTACTGGCCTTTAAAGTCACTGAAATTTAAAGGATAATGGATTCTAAGAGGCATAAGGAAATATGGAAGCATAAATATACCGCTGGCCGGGGAAAGATAGACAGTAGATAACTTCACTGTAGAACTGTGATTGATTGGGTAAACTATGTTGAGTGCCCTACAATTTTGCGTAATACTATTATATGTTAAGAGAGTTGTTGTTATGGTTTTGTCTTCCTGTTCTAAATCGTACTGTAGGGTGCATTTTATCTTTGAAGTGTTGTTGATCTTAGAGGCAAAATTGTATCTTTGGCCAGCTAGTGGAGGAATTGCAATTTGCGGTTGTGTGGGCTTTTCGTAGGGTGCGTTCTATCTTTTAATTCAGATGTATCTTCCTCTACTGTAAGGGATCACTTACAGTGCGAGACTTCTTTATGAGCAGTAAAAGCAAATATTTCTAGCAACAGAGTAAGAGAAGAAGCAATTATCAGATGGTTTTTTCGTGTAGCTTGACTGATATAGGTTGAGTATGTTTTTCTTCCAGTTGGGGGATCGAAAACATGTAGCACAAGTCTGATAGCATTATTTGGTTGAATGTTTGAGTTCATTCAGGCTAGCCTCCCGCATCTAGCAACGTTTGCTTCACAATGTAAGAAGCAGATGTTTGCTTAATTCCTGCAAACTTTATGTAGTTAGATTTACATGTGACATTTGCAATCAGTTAGCATGTTGACTTTTGTTGGCCTGCAGTGTTGATCCGCTGAAGGATTTGGTTTTCTTTCTGTTCCTTATGCGCCAACAAGAACGGAAGCTTCAAGCAACGCCTAAGACACTGCAGGATGATGAGCATGAAAAGACATGTAGAGACGGTTGCCACAAGAACTGCTATAATTTTTTTAGCCAACATTTAACTTTGAGGGTGTGCAACGGACAGGGCTCCGAACGAGAATATGTCTTTGTAGCAAGCATTGTCAAGGTCAAAATGGAATTTTGATTCATTAGTAACTTGGACTTTCCGTTCAAAACGACATTCCCACCGAATAGAATAACATTAGCAGAAAATTAAGTACGGATCGGATCAGTAATGCTGGTAGAAACAATCCCACTACTAGTAGTCCAATACCAGATACCAAGCGTGTAGGTCTCTCTCAGTTGTCATAGGATGGAGTGTGAGCAGAATTCTTGTGAGTATGATGTTCAGGAGAAAGGCAGTGACCCGGCTCAGATTCGTATTTATGTGGAGGAGGAGGATGATTTCAGATCGAAGAGGGGATCGAGGGCAATGTTGGCAGTAGGGTTAAGGTTGGGTTTTGAGCCTGACTGTGGTTAGCTAGGTGCTTGATCATGCTGCAGCTTGCTTGTTGTTCTCCTGTTGTTCTTGGATCTAGCTTATGTTTCTAGGAGGTTCGTGCATAGTGTCAAGGTTGGGTCTAAAGCCAGTTGAGAGATCCTTTGCTCGGTTTTTAGTTAGGGGCTCTTAGTTGGGGCAATGAAACTATGCATTTTTTGGCCTTCAACTCCTACTCGTAAACATGGAACGAAGTTGCTTTGCCCTTTTGTTAATGACATTTTTGGACCCTTCGTTCCATAATGAAACACGTGGAATCGTACTTTTTGAACATTGCAACTTGCTTCTGGACGATTGATCAATCAGTTGTGTAAACTAAAAACGATTTTTGACAAAACCAATGTGTCAGATGTTCCTTCTCTTGAAGCAAAAACAGCCTCTTTATTCATCCCTTTGGCTCCCATACCGGTGGGATAGCAATATTAGAATTGGTATATAAAGCCAATGTTGATGCTACTTGCTCGCCGGGCTCAGTAACGGGAGCTTGTGACTCGAGTGAGGGCACCAAAGTGGTTGGACTTGATGCAACTTTGCAGGTCGGGCCCGTGAACTGCAATTGCTAGCTTGCCCCCTTCGAGTTGCGAGCTGGGCCTAAATGGCCTAATTAAGATGGGAAGGCTGGCTGGCTTAACAGAGCAGCGAATCTTGGAGCTTTGTCTCCGGCCCAATTGAAGATTGGGGCCGCGGCCAGCTTCACAGAGCAGCGAATACCCCACGCTCGCGACAGTGGAAGGGTAACGAGCCGGTGTTGCATCAAATGAACAGCCTCCTTTTTTTGCTTTTTCAATTTTCAAGCTTTCTGGTTGTTAATTGTTATTTATTCTTGTTTCTTCATAAGTTCTAAATTTTAACTCATATACTTGCAACTTCACTTGTCATTTACCTATTTCACCAAAATATCAAAGATGTTTCAAACTAGTTTGGCTGTTTTCTTTACTAGTTTGGTAATTTTCTATCATGATACATTTGATGTGTGCAAATATAAAGATAATATGGTATTTTTTTTATAATATGAAATTGGACATTAGAATCTGTTTTTATTATATTTTTTAATGAATTGTAAATTATTGGGAGATGGCCGATCAAATTTTATCAATTATTTGGTAATTTTGAGTCCCAGACCAAGAAAAGGCAAGTCAAGTGTCATTCGAATTTCAAATCATTCACTTGTTTTATACGACAAACAAATAAGTCACAAAACGTTGGAATAATCGAAATCACAAACCTAAAAAAACATTTTTCTGCAAGTCATCCTGAGAGCCTTGATAGCCTCTTTTAGCTTAGCCTCTTCGATCTGTCAATGGCTGGCCCTTATGCTAACCCTGGCCCGGGCTGGCATTTTGGGAGGAAGGGCATTTAACAACGAAAGGAAATTTTCGATAGACATGCCATTTTCTGGGTCTAGTAAAGAGAAGCCCTGCCTAAGGCGCAGGAGCGTACCGCCCTACCATAGTTGCGAGATTCTGAAATTCCCCAATGCGACTTTACTGTTCAGCATCTTGAACTAGCCATCTCTTAACCAGAATGCTTGATTATTAGACCAAGGTATTCTGTATGAATGGATTGGTGATTACCGGATATACCTCCCCATAGGTTCAGGGTTTTTGGTATTAGTGAGGATGTACATTGGTGTGTGGGAGAGTTATTTATTCCGAACACTCATATTGGAACATGAAATTTATGCTTCAACCGTTCCCAATGAAAATTTCTTCTCAAATCTTACACATCCAATTGTTACCTCGGGTCGGGAGGATGAAGCTTACTGGCCAAGTAAGAAGATTGGTGCCTTCTTAGTTAAGGGAAAGTATAAATTACTTCAAGACCAAGGAGGTGTCACACTTCCTATAGTGAAATCTGTTTGTCTCCAAGTCTTTGGAAAAAATTGTCGAAATTATCGATACCAGAGAAAATTCGGGTTTCTTTTTTATAGGAGTTGGTGCAACGAAGACTATCCCTTCTTTGAGAATTGGCCAAAAGAGAAATGCCCCATAATATACATGTGCGCCATAATAGGCTCCGAATGAGAATATGTCTTATGTAACAAGTGCTATCAAGTTGAAATTGAATTGAAGTGTTAGTAGCTTGGACTTTCCATTCAGAACATCACACTTAATAGAAGCCTGAATTGACAAAAAATTACGGATCGTAATGCTGGTATAGAGGAATCCCACCACCAAAAGTCCAATAAAAAAATCCTAACCGTGTAGGTCCATAGGATGGAATGTCTAAAAATTATTTGCTTGGTTCAGGTTAGGGGCTCTGAGTTGAAGCGATGAAACGGTACGTTTTCTGTCTCCAACCCTTAGTTATTTTTACTTATACATTTATCATTTTGTTAACGAAAATTATGAATCGTTCATTCCAAACCGAAGGTTGGATTCGAAACTTTCTAGCATTACAAACTTGCCACCGGACGATCAATCAATTAGTTGTAAAGCTAGAAACGATTTTAACAAAACGGAAGTGTCGGATTTTCTCTCTCTTTCATCCCTTTTGCTCCCACACCGAAGGAGTACGAATATTATAAGCTTTTTGTATAGAGACTTCCTATAAAAGTTGATCTACAGCCAGTAGCAGAACATCGTAGAATCAGCTACCAAGAAATTCTAGAAGCAACTAATGGGTTTGAGGAAAACAGTTTACTTGGTAATGGAGGTTTTGGATCAGTATACAAAGGGGTACTTTCTGACGGGATGGTTGTGGCCGTAAAGGTATTCAAATTGCAATAAGAAAGAGCCCTTAAAAGTTTTCACGTGGAATGTGACATAATCCGCAATGTTCGCCATAGAAATCTTATCAAAATCGTCACAAGTTGCTCCAGCCCTGATTTCAAAGCCTTAATATTTGAATATATGCCTAATGGGAGCTTAGAGAAATGGTTGTATTCTCACAGTTGTGTCCTAGATATAACGCAAAGGTTGGACATTATGATTGATTTGGCTTGTGCATTAGACTATCTTCATCATGGTTGTGCACCACTTGTAGTTCACTGTGACCTGAAGCCTAGCAATATCTTGCTCGATGAAGATATGACTGGGCACTTGAGTGACTTTGGAATCACAAAGCTTGTAGACGAGGAAGAGCTTGTGGCACATACTATGACCCTTGGCACCATTGGATATATAGCACCAGGTGATGTGATACACATTTTTTCTCAATTTCATCCATTCAAACAAAAACTAGCTAGACTTCAGTTCCCAGTTCTATTGCATTTTTTTTTAATTATCCTCTACATTTTTTTATTTTTTTTTATAAGTTGTCATATGTAGAATATGGATTGGGAGGATCAGTATCCACAAGGTGTGATGTTTACAGCTATGGAATTGTGCTGATGGAGACGTTTACTAGGAAGAAGCCTATTGATGAAATGTTTGCGGGACAAATGAGCCTAAAGTGCTGGGTGAAGGAGTCGCTTCCAAGTGCAGTGATTCGAGTACTCGATAGGAATTTGCTAACGCGAGATGGAAAAAATTCATTTGCAGAGGTGGACTGTTTATCATCCATATTGAAGTTGGCTTTGGAATGTGCTACGGAATCACCAGAGCAAAGAATCAACATGAAAGATGTCTTGGTAACGCTGAAGAAGATCAAAGATAATTATCTTGAAGGGAGCGGCTAGATAAAAGTATCAAGGGTGCACCAGATTAAGCTATGAAACTATGTAATAAATCTCCAGAAGACACCAGGAGGGCTACCAGTGTCCGCACAATCATTGTGTTGTATGGTTCTTGCATATTTTATTTCCAGTGTGATTAAATTTGGCTTCTTCTATGAGTTTGTCATCCAGCTTCATCGCTGGACACTGTTTCACTTGTTCTCCGTGTCATCGAATCTTTGCTGTTACAGAACAATTGTGTTATGTACACCAGTGCATGAATTGAAGTACCACTAGTTACTGGATGAAATGTTATCACCTTTAGAGGTCATGCTAGTGTTCTAGTTGAGAAAGGCCAAGGATTCTAGCCATTTTGTTTGAAACTATACAATCAAAAGTTGGCATAGTTACGAGCACAAACAAGAAAAATGGAAGAAGAAAAACTCTTAAGATTTGATGACTTTGCTGCACATGTCTTACAGTACCTTAGCGAACCTCAAAGGGTGACTTGGATCTGTTACGGAGTGACTAGCCGGGTATACTTGAACTAAAGAAAGGGGGTCACGCTTGATAGTAATAGTGATAGAAAATGCCAATGCTATTACTGCTATGACAGGATGTGGATCAGACTGGAAAAGGATCCCTTTTTATTAGCATGATTCATTTCTTTTCTTGTAACAACGTTAGAAATTTAATAACTCTTTAAGGACACTTTTCGCCTGTAATAGCAGGGAACTGGGTGACATTCATCCGCTTCCTAACTCGAGCGTATCCAAAGCCTTTTTTTAGACATAGAAGATGGGTAATAAGTTTGATATTCGTACGACCTTTTAGCGCTGACAGTAGTGGCCTCTACTTGGAAGACCAAGTATATGGAAAAAGGGTAACACATGACAAGCCAACAAATGATCTGATTTGTTACTAGAAGAATGTCATAGCAGTCTGGTGAGGCTAATGGGGGCACACAGAATCACTAGATCAGTAAATTGTCACACCGGTTCGCGATTTTTAATGGACTCACAATTTCGCTGTTATAGTGGATGTTTAGCCTCGTACCAGATATCATGCGGGTTCGTATTGTGTTAAAACTTCAAATTTTCTATTAATGAAGTTTTTTACCAAAGCATAAAATTTTCATGGCGGCCTAGTTGACGAAAACTTACCTCATCTCACACAAATAGTGACTTGCAAATTACTAATTGAAAAAAGACGATGTTCTTACCCAAGTTAGAAGTCAGTAACGGACAACACGTAACAACGGTGACATGATCATTATTGTCAATACAATAAAAGATTTTGGTAACTTAAGAGATTCTTGCAAACATGGGATTAGTAGGCAGCATTCCTCCAAACATTGAAAATCTCTCATTACTCGTTTCCCTCGACATTGGCAACAACAGTTTTCGTGCCCATCTGCCCGATGAGTTCGCTCAATTGCAGCGACTAGAAGAAATCTATTTGGATGACAACGAATTTATGGCCAATGCCAAGTCTATGTAGATGTTCCAGACCTCATTTCACGTCATTGACATTTAACAACTTCAGCTGATCAATACCAAGTGAGATTGGGGACTTGACAATGCTTAAACAGTTAAATCTTGGCAATAATAACTTGATATATATGAAGTTGCTAGTCTTTGTGGATTTTTTTTTCCCCGCTTTTCTATTGATATTGTTACTGATCCAGTCTAGCTACATGTTGAATAACTTTCTGAAGCTATTTATGGTAAACTAACAGATCCGTCTTTAGTGTGCATCCTCCTATGGTGGGTAGGGATCTTGTCAAAAAAACCGATAGGTTCTGTGACTTTGAGAATGGTAAAAACTTGATTCTTATAGGCTGCATTTGACGCGCAGGATTATCTAGTCAGATAGGAAAGGATAAAGCCGAATAGGCAGGATAAGTTGTAAATCTAATCTAGTATTTGGACAACCCCCATATTGCAGGCCTGATAGAATTATCTTGTCGCATTCACCACCGGCAGCAACCACTATCCTTAACCCACCACCATACCATCAACATCATCAGCACACCGCCACATTAGCCGCCTTCACTACTGGTAGCAACCACCACTCTCAACCCATCATAGAGTTAATGATGGCTCTTAAACAATTTAGAGTTGTATGAAAGTTTATTGTGGGTTTTAAGAAGTTGTAATATATTTCTAGAATTATGAATCACGGATATTGAAAATTTTGTTAATGGTTGATGAATGTGATTCATTATTCCTACGTGGATCCTGGTTTTATATAAGTTGCAGGAAGAAAAAAAATTAGAGGGAGACTTATGGAGGCGGTCGGTAGCACCAACATTAGAATCTTCTTGTCAACACAATTAATTACATATGGAGGCCGTTGTTGCAGCCAACATAAGTCTATTTACAAAAAGATAGAAATTGAAAAAGCCAATAGTTGTGATTAGTGTCGTTCACATTGCTCTTTTAATTTATTTTCAAATTACTGAATATTTAGCTATGGCGGCGCCCATGACCGCCAACTTAGATAGTCACCATTGGTGTAGGCAACATTGGCGGATAAGAGGAGGGCAATGGAGGCGTTTAGACTCATATGACCACCAGCGTAAGTCTACCACACATGACTAAAGCCACCCCGATTGTGGCACCGGCTAAAGCTATGCCAGCGGTTTTTATGCTTATGGTCGTGCTTTATGGCCGCCCGCAAAGGGCCATTTCCTTGTAGTAGTAATGGGCATCTAATTATATACATATAAAAGCTGAAACTGAGAGAAAGTTGTCACGTCACCGCTTATTTGGAGAGTCTCTTAGCTCGCCACGTGGACTTTTCTTTTCTAACTTTTTAATTCTAACCATGATTATGTCTAGCCAGTTTTACTATTCATGTAACCTAAATTTTAGCTCCTCACACATTTGTCCTCCTTCTTTGGAAGCTAAAATATCTAATCTGACTGTGGAAAGAACTTAAACCGAAGTTATTATATCTTCAATTGAATTTCTTAAGTATCTCTTTTCTTAAACATCCATTTTCCTTTTTTGAATTTTGTTATGGCCAATTTAACTTCAAAACGGATTTCGAAAATCATAACCTCACAGATTCTATTAAAAGTTCCAAAATTATCAATCATAATTAAATTAAATTATAAGCTGACCTTATCCTCCCTTAATTTGTGACATTTTCCTTTTATAAATTTTGAATTTGTAAAATAGATTTTTAAAATTTCTAAACCTCCTAATCCTATTTAAGTCCAAAATTTTCCCTCACAATTCGGTAATCCCATATCCCTCTCATTTGATGAATTTGAAATTTGAACATTATCTCTTTGGTTGGTCTCTCTCTCTCAAATCCCTTATCACTGGAACTTGAATTTTGAACAAATAAAAGTTTATTCATCATTAACTTAAATGTTGTTTTTCCTCTTGCAGAATTTTATTTTATTTTCCCGTTGCCTCGACTCAAGAGAAATGCAAAAGAAAGGAACCCAATGAAGATGCATATGGTGATGGGAGAGAAATTTCTGGCAACCATTTTGCCTTCTCCGTGCATTTGGTTGATTTCAACTGCTAATCCAGTCTATTTTTACAGTGGAGAACTCTCACTTCTTCTTCAAATTTGCATCCTTAACACAGTAATTTAAGGATTCAGTGCTTTAATTTAGAGCGATCAAAGGCCAATATTCCATTTTCACCCATTTAATCAATTTGTTGCAAATGGATTCCAGCTACTGGTTATCATCCTCGACGTATGAAAGGGATGTTATTCTTTGGGATCAAGCCACTCTACAGCTTGCTGTAGACAATTTATGTGCAGCGAACCGCTCACCATACTTTGGGTATTGTCCCTCTCTTTTCTCCATTTCAGTCCCTCCTCCCTTACACACACCATCTCAGTATTGACCCTCTCGTTTCTCCATTTCTCTACGGTATCCCTCATCCCTTGCCTCTCCTCCATCTACATTCTCTCAAAATCCTCCCTCATTCCATAAGCGGTGACGTGAACACATTCTCTCAGCTTCAGCTTTCAGCATTCTAGGCACATGATTCATTTGACCCTGCTAGGCCTCAGAATGCATCGCCACTATAATGCGTTCAACATAGCCGTTAAGCATTTGATTGTACTTCAATGTCACAACAATCTGGAAGTTGATGTATATTAACATTAATAAACATTCATTAAAAGCCTTGCACAGCTATAATAAACATTCATTAACAGCCACAAACTGCAAAACATATCAATCCTTCCTATAAAAGTTTTACAAAGTCAACTAGAAATGCAAACTAATGGTAGTTCTCCTTTACAAAGACAAATGGAAGTCTATATATTCCTAGAAAATCAGCAACACATCCGGTCTAATTCCAATGACTCGGCATCGATCATCTGCACAAAAGTCATAGGTGTGAGTATACACATACACATTCATGCATTAAAACATTTGAGATGCAAAAGTGACTGTATTGAAATATTAGAAACACTTGTTCTTAAAAATTAGGTTAAGTACTGATATAGTGCTGTACATTTCATCCAATTTATAGGAACTAGTCTACACATCTTCATCTTCTTTGGATTGAAGGGAGCTATCAACTCGAAAATCTTTCTGCGCACAGCAAAACGGGGACACAAGTTAATTTGGTTGATCAAAAGGAGATATCATAGAAGCAAAAAAATTAATAATAATAATAAACAACAAAGCGTTACTCAGTTTGTTTGCATACCTTTCTTTGGGAACATCTAGTAATATTATGACCTCTTACATGACAATAAGAACAAGTTCTTTGTCTTTTGGCTTCACTAGCCAACTCCATACCAGATTTGAATTTGGTAGCAACCTTTGGACGCCATTTTGTCTTAACTGGAGCAGCCGGATCTCTGACAGTGATTTGATGCATAGCTCCCGCTTGCAATGCATTTTCACTTGAACCAACTTGAGTTAATGTTTCACCGTTACTAATTTGTTTTTCCATTTCTTTCCGACCTTGATACTCCAAAATATTTTCAAGAAACGCGTCAAGGTTTTCTAAATCAGACGAGAAATTGCCGGCATTTTCTATCACCTTGTTAAATTTTGCTCGAAGTGACCACAAAGTAAAAGGGCTAAGCCCTTTTCATTTTGACATTTACTAATTTTCCTAAACTCACAACCAATATTTCCCACCTTGTACCTGGCATTTATAGTCCATCTAGGTAAAATGTAATGCTCCGGTAGGGCCATTACTTTCTTTTTTCTCATGATATAAAGAATATGCTTGCATAAGATACCTTCAGTCTCAAACTTAGCGCATGAACAAGTAGCCCTTACACCTTCACGGTTGTCATAGTTAACTAATCTCCATCTACTTTTATCATCATCTATGAAGCCCACAATATATGTAATTACATGGGCCTCTTTAGTCAATGTTTCATGAGCACAATTCAAGCTAGACTTCCGCTCTTTTTTTAAGATCTCAAACAAGTTACGAGTGTAGCATTCTCCGACTATTTTTTCAATTGGGTGACCAGAATAGAACACGGCCTTTGAATTCCTAGTCACAAAGTCCTCATCTTTTTCTGCACGTCTTCGAGAAGCTACTGCCTTATCATATTGTTTAACAAATTCATTTAACGTTGTGTTAGAATTTGCATACCCATCATAAAATGCATGTATGCTGTCACTTCATCCACTTGTGGTCATTTTGGCAAAGAAAATGTCTTTCGAATACACCTTTGCCCAATGCTGACGCATGCTATACATGTTTGCTAACCAACTCTTCTCATCGATTTCATACTTTTGACATAAAGTTTTCCATCCATTATCAAATTCTTCTATGGTTCGGCTTTTGACCCAGTTAGTTTGTGCCTCGTGAAAGTCATTGTAGCGAGCTCGCTATGGCTGAAGATGCTCCATGACATGCTTCTTAATGTGCCATGCACAATAACGATGTCGAGACTCAGGAAAAACTTTACGAATTGCATTACCCATAACCCCATCTTGATCAGTAATGATCGCAGCTGGCGGTATATTGAACATACACTTCAGAAAATGTTCAAATAACCATACAAATGTTGCCTCCGTTTCATCCTCTAACAATGTTGCACCAAATAATATGGACTGCCGATGGTGATTCACTCCTACAAAAGGAGCAATTGGCATCTCCTGAATTTGTTTGTCTTATAGGTCACATCAAATATGACTACATCCTGGAATTGTGTGTATAACGATCTTGACCTTCCGTCAGCCCAAAAAACACTTCTTAGAGATTCATCATTTGCTAACTCCATGGCAAAGTACCAAGAATCATCAGAAATTGACTTCTCCTGAAAATGTTTAATAATGCCTAGACATTCATGCCCTACATTGTTCTTTCGTTCATTTCACGAGATACTCGAACACTGTTTTGGAGTGATATCAACTTCTTCAAACGGTTTGATAATGTTCACCGCCTTTGTGATTTGGCATGGTCTCAATCCACTTTCACTAAAATCTGATATTAGCCTTTTACATGCGCGTGAACGATGAAACCTACTATGCGAGCGATACTTGATCACTTTAGATGGTGTACCGATCATCTCGTGATTATGCACGTCATTAAACTTTTCGACAAACCAATACCCATCTTTTGATAAAGAAATTTGAAACATAGCCTCACATCCTATTCTCGTTTCCCTCCGACGCTTTGGTTGTCTCCCAATATGTCTCTTGTCCTTCAAGCACTTGAACCCTTGCTTGTTGCAGACGAGTTGCTTTCTATAAACTTGCTTCATGGCCCCTCTCTTGTTTGAAAAGTGTAAACGAGTTCCAAAACCTTTCACCAAAGCATACTGGTTGTAGAAAAAGCATGCCTCTTCTTCGGTTGCAAAAACTTTTCCAAGTATTTGTTCACTATCAAATTCACTACAACCCTTACCACCATCACGAGCATCATAATTTCGGACGGTGATAGTTTCAGCATGAGTATCACAATCTTTGAAGGTTATACTTTGAGCCTCACCAATGTCATGCACACCATCCTCAAAATGGGGATTCTCAACCTCTAAAACGTCATAGTTAGATGAATCAAGTCCTTTGTCATCAACCAAGTATCCAGATTCGTCAACATCGCTAATGATTAAAAATTTCTTTGTGACGTTTTTGAATGTGCCTCATCAGCCATGTAATTCTGCCAAATTCGTACTTATAACTACAAGCTGGACAATCACATAAAAACATAACACAAACACATAGACATGTGTGCTAACCATTTATAAACCTGCAAACAGATCAACTATGTATTTCTGTTAAACATACACCCAAAAACACAACACGTACACACTTTAGCGAGTATTCAGTCTTGCTTGTGGTTTGTAAAAAGAAAGGCGGGCTGGAATTGAACTTATTTTGCCTAATTAATGAAGTGAATAATGAAAAGAAATGAGGGAAATCTATATGCAAGTGACAATTAGACTGGAAGCGAGGTATATTAGTGCATGAAATTTATGCTTTGTGGTACAGAAACAAAGAAAAAAGGAAAAGCATGCAATGGTAACAATAGATTGCCCAACGCATCAATTCATTTTTTAACAAAGCAGGGCGGGTGAAAACTGAAATGGTGGGTTTTGGAAGCCAAAACCGACGCCGTTTTGGCTTGCTGCACATAAATTGTCTGTAGAGTCGCTTTTCCCTCTTACTTATTAGTGATTGACTTGAATTCGTAAATGATAACCTAAGCCCAAAAATTTTATAACTTCTCTTTTCTATGAGATTGTTAACTTACAAACTGAATGTGTGGATCCTATAAAATGTAGACGTACTACTACAGACCAATTCAAGATTATTTGGAAAGTCTTTGAACAGACAAAAAATGGATTGTGGAGGGCGATGTTGGCAGTATGGTTCAGGTTGGGCGGTTTTCAGCCTGAGCCTGTTTGCTGTTGTGTTGTGTGCCTTCTTTTGGGAATGAGGTGGTGGGGTGGTTTCCGCATGTCAGAAAGGGTTCACATAAGTGGTGATCTTTGAACTTTGCTGCAGTTTGCTTGTTGTGTTCGGTCTATCTTAGGTTGATTTCAAGGAGCTCCTGGCAGCGTCATGGTGGGTCTAAAGCTAGTTGACAGATCCTTTGCTTGGTTTCGGTTAGCGACTCTGACTTGGGACAATGAAACGATACATTGTTTATCTCCACCCTCAACTCCTAGGCCTCGACACTGGACAAAGTTATTTTCAGTTGTACCTTAACCCTTTTGATAATGGAAACTATAAACCTTTCATCCCAAATGAACGCTGGACAAGTAGTTTCCGAGCATTGCAACATGCGACTAGCCGATGATCGATCAATTAGTTGTAAAGACTGCAAACTAACTTGACAAAACCAACGTCAGATCTTCCTTCTCTTGAAGCAAAAACAGCCTCTCTCTTCGTCCCATCTGCTCCCACATTGGAAGATTACACATATTAGAACAGCTACATAAAGAGCCCGTCGGAGTTACCCATTTGCCGAGCTCGGTAACGTGGGCTTGTTACTCGAGTGAGGGCATTAAGGTGATTGGACTGAGATCCAAATTTGCTAGGTTGGGCCAATGCGAGCTGCAGATGCCAGCTTGCCCTTTCGAAGTTGCGAGGTGGGCCGCGTGATCCAAGCGCCAATGCATGGGCTACGTGATCCCTTGAGAACGTGGGGAAATTCTTGAGGCTGGCTTTACAGAGCAGCAATCGCCCCGCGCTCGCGATAGTGGAAGGATAACGAGCTGTTTCACTCGCGGCTGCACTCGCGGCCCAGCCTTACAGATTGTTTCAAATGAACAGACACCTTTTTTATTTTCCAATCTATTATTGTTTTTTTCTTGAGTTTTAAATTTTAGCTCACACTAGCCGCTTCGCTTCGCTACGACACTTCATTGGATGCAGAACGTTAATTTTATGTTGTTAATACGATTTTAGATAATAACTAAAAATCTATTTAGGCTTTTGCACTTTTATACATTTCTTGGGAATGCAAACTGGAAATCATTGCTAAATATAGCTCATAAGTGATCGTCGCCACTTTAAATTTTGATCCAAATAACTAAAGAGAGATATACTTTCCTTTAAAATCCATTGCTCGTATAACCTTATTATCTCTTTTTTTTTATTGGTTGCAAGATCAAACAGAGCTTGTTCATTCTTTCTCCCAGCATGGAATTCTAATGATTTATTTTTCTCTTTCAGTGCATTGCAAGACGATGTAGTTAATTTCTACCTGATGCTAGACTTGAAAACAATCATTATGCGTGGAGCACCACAAAATTGTAGAGATCGTCTGCTTTCACAATCTATTATACTAGTTTCCACTTTATTTGTCACGAAAAAACTTGTATGTTTTGTCGCTAATGTACTCTTTAACGGCAAATTAATGTGTGAAAAAGTATTATTGGTGTGGAAATAGACGTTTCCAAATTGAAAATGTCAGTTTGTTCTAATATAATGTTATGATAAAACTTTAACAAACAACATTAATTTCCTATAATGAGCAAAAGCACGCGGGAGGAGCACGATGAAATAAGAAAGTTTCGTACCAGCAAAAACTCTAAGTAATAAGGAAGTTTCATATCTGCCAAAAGGTAAGAAATTAGAAAGTTTGATCTTTGCTATCCTTCGACTATTGATAGTATACATATGATGGAAATCAATCGACACTCACTATTTTTTGGACCGTTGAGTTTACCATATATTATTCTCATGTCTCGCTTGCATCGATCTCTATCAAATTGTTTGTGATCCAAGATACAATATCCAATATTGTCTAAGAGACCGCAGGTTGATGAGTGTGAGTAGTCGCTTAGAGACACGGTTGCGACAAGAACGAGTTAGGATTCTTGTGCCAACAGTTAACTTGAGGGCGTGTAATGGACTAGGCTCCGAATGAGAATGTCTTTTGCAGCAAATGTTATCAAAGTCAAACCACTAACCAAAAGCCTAAAATTGGCAGGCACTTACGGACCATAATGCTGGTAGAAACAATTCCCGCCTCCAATACCAATCGCGTAGGTCGATAGGATGGAGTGTGAGCAGAGTCCTTGTGAGGAGGATGTTCCGGAGAAAGGCAAGGAAGTGATGATTGAGCAGGCCAAGATTCACAGTAATAAGCAGAGGAAGAGCGGACGATTTCAGATAGAAGAGTGGATTGAGGAGGGAGATGTTGGCAGTATGGTTGAGCTTGGGTGGCTTTGAGCCTGAGCCTGTTTGCGGTTGTGTTATGTGCCTTCTTTTGAAAATGCGATGATGCTGGCTTCTGCATAGGTGGTGTTCTTTGAACTCTGCTGCAGTTTGTTTGTTGGTTTCCTGTTGTGTTGGGTCTAGCTTAGGTTGCTTTCAAGGAGGCTCAAGCACAGCGACAGGGCGGGTCTAACGCTAGTTAATAGATCATTCGCTCGGTTTCAGACTCTGAGTTGGGGGACTGGGGCAATGATACTCTACGTTTTCTTTCTCCACCCTCAACTTCTAGTCCTCGACATGGAACAAAGTTACAGTATTTTTCACTTGTACCCTAACCCTTCTGTTGTTAATGAAAATTATGGACTTTTCATTCCAAATGAAAGCCAGACAAGTAATTTCCGAGCATTGCAACTTGCGACCGGCCGATGATCGATCAATTAGCTGTAAAACTAGAAAGTATTCTGACAAAACCAACGTCAGATTCGTCCCATCTGCTCCCACATTGGAAGAGTAGGAATATTTGAATAGCTATATATAAAGGCTGTTGCACGTTATAAGTCGCTGAGCTCGGTAACGCGGGCTTGTCACTCGAGTGAGGGCATCAAGGTGGCTGGACTGTGATCCAACTCCGTGAGGTTGGGCCTTTGAGCTGCAATTACTGGCTTGCCCGTTCCAAGTTGCGAGCTGGGCCAGGTGACCCAAGCGAAGGCATGGGCTACGTGGTCTCTGGAGACGGGGGCAATGCGTGAGGCTGGCTTCACAGAGCAGCGATTACCCCGCGCTCACGACAGTGGAAGGATAACAAGCCGGTGCACTCACGGCCCATTCGGCCTTACAGGCTGCTTCAAATGAACAGCCACTTTTTTGTTTTTCCAATCTATTTTTGTTTTTTCTTGAGTTTTAAATTTTAGCTCACACTAGTCACTCCGCTACGACACTTCATTGGATGCAAAACGTTAATGTTACGTTGTTAATACAATTTTAGATGATAACTGAAAATTAATTCATGCTTTTGCACTTTAATATAATTCTTGGCGATGCAAATGTTACGTTGTTAATACAATTTTTAGATGATAACTAAAGTATTAATTTAGACGTTTGCACTTTTTATACAATTTTTGGCAATGCAAATCGGAAATCACTTCCAAATTGGTAGCCACCACTTTAAATTTTGAAATCCAAATAACCAGAGAGAGAGAGTACTTTCCTTTAAAATCCATTGCTTGTATATGATTTATTTTTCTCTTTCAATGTATTGCAAAAAGATGTAGTTAATTTATACCTAATGCTAGACTTGAAAACAATCATTATGCGTGGAGAAACACAAAATTGAAGAGATCGTCTACTTTCACAATCTAATATACTTGTTCCCCTTTATTTGTCACGAAAAAACTTTTATGTTTTGTCGCTAATGTACTATTTAACAACAAATAATGTGCCAAAAAGTATCATTGATGCGGAAATTGACGTTCCCAAATTGAAAATGTCAGTTTGTTCTAATATGCTTTTATGATAAAACTTTAACAAAGCATTACATAGATTTACAATTATTTATTAGATCCAGAGACCCCAAAGGGTCAAAGAAAATACAATACATCGGTTATATATGTAACTTGATTCTTTATTAATGAGATTCGCACAAACAGAGATATTGAAACGAATACCTTCAACTATATCAAATGATCTTTCAAATTAGTCAAGTTACATGAGAAAGAGACATGAGCATTGATGAGGGAAGAGAGAATTTTCATGAGAAAGAGACATGAGCATTGATGAGGGAAGAGAGAGAGAGAAATAGAAACATGTCAGACAAATAATGTGAGAAATGAGAGAGAAAGGGGAAAAAGGCACTGTCTACTCTTCCGCTACATAATGTAGCGGACGAGAGCTGAAGGGTATATTTGTCAAAAAATAATCCACTACATAAAGTAGCGGACGTACTTTAAAAAAACGTAAAAAAAAGAGATGTTCGTTATACTGAATAGCGGATGCCTTTTTGCTGTCGCGTGTCAGGACTTGAATGTTGTCCGAGAAACAGTGTAGCGAACGGGGCGGAGGGGCAAAAAGGTAAAAAGGGCCGTCCGCGACACTATGTCGCGGACGACTGACAGTTTTTGAAAAAGGCGCGATCTGGGCCGTCTATCTTTCAGGATGGACGGCCAGATCGTGCTTGCAACTTCTCCTATTTTGCTAGCGCTCTCAACGGATCAGCTCCCTATATATATATAAATTAGATTTCTTCTCTTTAACGCGGTAATCTAAGGGTGCAGTGCTTTAAAGGCCAATATTCCTTAATCAATCGTAATTTACAGTAGTCTCCTGTGAAATGTATGATATGGGATCACTGTAAACCTGAATTCGTAGTGACCAAAGGTTTGAGCGTTGGACTAAGACTGACATTTTTACTCATTTAATCGATTAATTGCAAATTGATTCCTTAATAACTAGAAATCCTCTATATATGAAAAGAATGTTATTATTTGGTCTCTTACTTATAGTGATTGACTCTGAATGTGTGACTGAACTTCATGTTCTTATTGTCAAAGCAGCTTCTCATAAAGCGAACAATAGCTTAGTTGCAGGAAACTCCTAATGAGGTGACGTTTCTCTCTTGGGAACTCGCTTTTGTCATCCTAAGTTAGGAGCTCTATGATATCCCGTCCCAAACTAATATGGGAACTTGATCCCGTTAGCTGACTAGAGATGCATGGAACAAGTGAGAGAGTACCTAAAAATCAAGCCATTTTCAACTCAATTCCTTATTTCTCTCTTCATTAAAATCCTTAAAACATCCTTGTATTTTGTTGGTGGCTATGTAAACTATATTAAACAAATGATAATACTCTTTACGCATTTATTTATTCGCTCCCAACCTCATATTCTTCTTGGTGCTTACGCTCCACCGCCCCCGTTCCCGCACCCGCCCCCGCTTTGTGCAACTAAGAACAATAGTAATGGGCATGTGTATATAATCACATAGAAAGAAGAGGACGAGGGATGATTTTCTTTTTTTTCTTTACCTGAGCTCAAAATAAATGAAAAGAAAAAAAAAATAGAGGAACCCAATGAAGATGCATATGGTGATGGGAGAGAGAATTCTGGTAGACATTCTACCTTCTCTGTGCATTTGGTTGATTTCAACTTGTAATCCAGTCTATTTTTACAGTGGAGAACTCTCACTTCTTCTTCAAATTTAACGCAGTAATTTAAGGGTTCTGTGCTTTAACTTGAAGTGATCAAAGGCCAATATTCCTTAATCAATGGTAATTTACAGTAATCTCCTATCAAAGGTTTGGCTACTGGACCAAGGCTGACATTTTTTTTCCTATGAGATTGTTAACTTTGAAACTGAATGTCTTAATCACATACAATGTAGAAGTACTACTACAAATGAATGCATCCCAATTCAAGATTATGTGGAAAGTCTTTCAGCAAACAAAAAAGTGTGAAAACATGAGGACCAACTTATTTCAGATGCATCCACCCCTACTGGAAGGGAAGACTGTACAGTGTGAGACTTCTTTGTGAGCAGTAAAATAAATATCCCTAGCGGCAGAGTGAGAAGCAGCAGTTATGAGATGGCCATAAGCATGAGATATCCCGAAAACATGATCGAATTTTGCTGGTCTGCAGTGTTGATCTGCTAAGGATTTGGTGCACCTTCGGTTCCTTTAAGCGCCAACAACAACGGAAACTTTAAACATGCCTAAGAGACCGCAGGATGATGAGCGCGAGTAGACGATTAGAGACGGTTGCCACAAGAACAAGTTACGATTTCTGTGCCAACAGTTGATGGACTAGGCTCCGAATGAGAAAGTCTTTTGCAACAAGCATTATCAAAGTCAAACCACTAACCAAAAGCCTAAAATTGGCAGGCACTTACGGACCGTAATGCTGGTAGAAACAAATCCCGCCACCAATACCAATCGCGTAGGTCGATAGGATGGAGTGTGAGCAGAGTCCTTGTGAGGAGGATGTTCCGGAGAAAGGCAAGGAAGTGATGATTGAGCAGGCCAAGATTCACAGTAATAAGCCAGAGGAAGAGCGGACGATTTCAGATAGAAGAGTGGATTGAGGAGGGAGATGTTGGCAGTATGGTTGAGCTTGGGTGGCTTTGAGCCTGAGCCTGTTTGCTGTTGTGTTATGTGCCTTCTTTTGAAAATGCGATGATGTTGGCTTCTGCATAGGTGGTGTTCTTTGCATAGGTGGGTCTAAAGCTAGATCCTTTGATCGGTTTTGGCTAGGGACTCTGAGTTGCGGCAATGAAACTATACTGTTTTTGTCTCCACCCTCAACTCCTAGTCTTCGACATGGAACGAAGTTATTTTCACTCGTACCTCTACCCTTTTGTCAGTGAAAACTATGGACCATTCTTTCCAAAAGAACGCTCGACAAGTAATTTCCAAGCATTGAAACTTGCGACCGGGAGATGATCGATCAATCAGTTGTCAAAACTAGAAAGTATTTTGACAAAACCAATGTGTCAGATCTTCCTTCTCTTGAAGCAAAAACAGCCTCTCTCTTCATACCTTCGCTCCCACATCGGAAGAGTAGAGATATTAGAACAACAATATAAAGAGGCTGTTGGAGCTTCTCTAACGCTGAGCTCAGTAACGTGGGCTTGTAACTCGAGTGAGGGCATCAAGGTGGCTGGACTGTGATCCAACTCTGCAAGGTTGGGTCTGCGGGCTGCAATTACTGGCTTGCCCGTTCCAAGTTACGAGTTGGGCCTCGTGACCCTAGCGAAGGTATGGGCTGCGTGGTCTTTAGAGACGGGGGCATTGCGTGAGGCTGGCTTCACAGAGCAGCGATCACCCCGCGCTCACGACAGTGGAAGGATAGCGAGCCGGTGCACTCTCGGCCCATTTGGCCTTGCAAGTTGCTTCAAATGGACAGTCACCTTTTTTGTTCTTTTCTTTTTTCAAAACGTATTTTTTATTTTCTTAAGTTCTAAATTTTGACGCACACTTGGCCGACACTTTATTGGATACCAAACGTTAAGGTGATGTTATTAATAAATTTTTAGATGATTTGGCAACGTAGTGGAAAATCACCGCTAAACGTAACATATAGATTAAAATGCTTATAGAAGTAATCGACAATTTTAAGCTTTGAAATCTAAATAACTAAAGAGAAACATACTTTCCTTTAAAATCCATTGCTTGTATAACATTATTATCCTTTTCTTATCGGTTACAAGATCCAAATTAGAGCCTTAGGACTTGTTCGTCTTTCTCCAAGCTTGAAAACAATCATTATGCGTGGAGAAACACAAAAATTGAAGAGATCGTCTACTTTCACAGTCTAATATACTTGTTCCCACTTTATTTGTCGCGAAAAAGCTTTTATCTGTTGTCGCTAATGTACTCTTTAAAGACAAATAAATGCGTGAAAAAGTATTATTGGTGTGAAGATAGACGTTCCTAAATTGAAAATGTCAGTTTGTTCTAATAGGTTGTTACGATGAAACTTTAACAAACAACAATGTCCTATAATGAGCAAAAGTACGGAGGTAAGAGCACGATGACATAAGAAAGTTTAGTACCAGCAAAACATCTAAAATATAAGCAAGTTGATACCTGCCAAAAAGATAAGTAATTAGAAAGTTTGATCTCTACTATAGTTCGACTATTATACTTGTGATGGAAATCAATTGGCACTCACTATTTTTTGGACCGTAGGGCGTACCATATTTTATTCTCATGTCTCGCTTGCTTGCCTCGATCTCTATCAAATTGTTTGTAATCCAAGATACAATATCCAATATTGTACCTGAGGTACAACCCCGTGCTAATGCACATGTGAATGAGTAAAAGCAAATGTCTTTTTTTTTTAGGAAAATCTAAATACTGCTAACCATGTTAGATTTTATTTTACGTGGAGTAATGGTAGCCTAAACCAAGTTTTATCCCATATTGAGCCAAGTTTTAAGATCGATGGGATACACTGCTTTTAAACTATGAACCAAATGGTGCCACCTCATCTAGAACTTTAAAATTAAGATAAAAATTGGAAAAGAATATCAAAACTTTTTTGGCCTTTGTATGTATGCATTTATTTGGCAACAGTGTTTTTCAACCAATATAATGCTTTGTAGATTTAAAACGACAATGCGAGGAAAAAGGAGGGAGCCAAACTATCCAACTCCAACTTCATGAACAATAAATTCGACTTTCTTTGGATACGTATATGTATGTTGCTAAAAGGATAAATTTTTCACTTTTATGTATTCCTTTAACAAAAATGTCGATATTAACGAAGATTTTTCATTGAATTTTTTATTTTATTTTTTAGTACTCGATAAGGTATGATTGTTGTCTCTTTGACGTGGGATATAACTGAAAAAAGTTTTGCTTTATTTTTATATTAAGAAAGAAAAAGTTGGTATATCTTTCTTTAGTCTTTTTTTTTTCTCGAGACAATCGAACCGATTTCAGCATGACCGGAAAGGTAAAAAATTATATTTTTTTGCACAGTCAATCTGTCAAAACAAATGTATCATCCATGTCTCAGCAGCGAAGAATTGCCACTATTTAATGATTAGTGGTTACGGTTTTGCATTGATTGTAAGATTAATGTTATATCAAAAGTATCACCAATTAGATTTAGTGAAAATTTTCTACACTACAAGAGGAGTTGAAGAAAGCTAAATATGTCTGTTATAAGGGTTAATTACAAAACTGTCCCCTGAGGTTTACACGTTTTTGCACTTTACCCCCCCCCCCCCCCCTGTGTTTACAACTTTTGCAATAGTGTCCTCCGAAGTTGACAAAATCATTGCAAACAACTCCAAAATTGGACATCCGTTCAATTTTGGACGTTTAAGTCGTCATGTGCGATGCACATGCCATTTTGGCATGGGCAAATTTGTAATTTCCTTTTCCCCATCTTCCCCATTGTGTTCGTCTCTCTCTCTCTCTGTTCCCCTTCCCCATCTTTTCATCCTTGAGTCCCAGCCACAGACACCAGTTGGAACAGCGGCCGCTCGACTGAGACATCAAGATCTGCGCCTACGATCACGGTGGCAGCACCATCACCGAAAAGAGCCTGCCCAGCGAGGGAGTCCAGATGGGTGTCAGAGGGTCCACGGAAAGTGACGGCGATGATTTCGAAGCAGACGACGAAGACGCAAGCACCAGCGTTGTTCTCGGCGAGATCCTTGGCCAGGCGGGGGACGGTGCCGCCGGCGAAGCAGCCCTGTTGGTACATCATCAGCCTCTTGACGGAGGGGCGGAGGCCGAGGAGCTTGGTGAGCTTGTAGTCGGCACCAGGCATGTCGACGCCGAAGGTGGTGTAGAAGACGAGGTGGGTGATCTTAGACTTGGGCTGGCCCCACGGTTCAGGACTTTCCCCACCGAAATGAGCTGCAACCCACTGCATTGAGGCCCAGGAGTCCTCGTAAGGGATTGGCAGCGGGTTCTCTGGAGCGAGCCTATAGTCGACGGACACAACTATGACCCGGGCCAGTGAGACGAATGAGGTTAAAAGTTGAGGGTTACGGCGTTGAAAGGTGATTCGACATAGAAGGCTCCACCGTGGTAATGGAGAACCAGAGGGAGCTTCTCTTCTGGGCCGGTGATTCTGGGCATGAAAACTCGTGCCTTGATGCTGGGTTCTGACGAGATCATGACATCCTTTGCCTCGACACCGGTTCCAGGATCGAGGGCTGGTTCAATGTAAGGGCTCTCTGGGTAGCGTTCAATGCGACCATCTTTGTAGACTCGAAAAAATGGTGGGAATTCATGGGTTATTTCGGCTGTGATTGAAGCCATTGCAGAAGTAAATGGAAAGGTGAAGAGGTGAGGGTGCTTCATGTAGGTCTTACAGAGAGAGATGAACACAGTGAGGAAGATGGGGAAGGGGAAATTACAAATTTGCCCATGCCAAAATGACATATGCACCGCACATGACGACTTAACGTCCAAAATTGGACGTTCGTTCAATTTTGGAGCTGTTTGCAATGGTTTTATCAACCTCATGGGACACTATTGCAAAAGTTGTAAACACGGGGGGCAAAGTGCAAAAACGTGTAAATCTCATGAGACAGTTTTGTAATTAACCCCTGTTATAATGTACATCTAGACCAAATTTTAGCAAACAAAATTTTGGAAGCTTGATGTATCACCGGCCAATGGATCAAATGTTTTAAAAACTTTCTTTCGCATACATTTTGAACTTAAATTGCAAACAAAGTTGTACAAAGTCTTTTTTTTCTTTTGACTTATAGAACCGTGAGTTAACTCATTTTTGTCACTGAAAATGCTAAAATCTTCAAAGATATTTATGCTAAGAGCTTAAACTTGTTCCTTTGGTACCAAATAAAGGAAAAGCCAATAATTAAAAAGCTAAAAAGAAAAAAAAAATAGGGGATAGCCTGCTTAAACCTCAGATATATAGGGGTACATAAGAGTCTAGCTGCTCAGCATGCTCTGATTGCTAAGGAATGACCGGTCAATTATGTTCAACTTAGTCCCTCTTTCACATTCACGTATCTTTTTTGCTAAGGAATGAAAAATCTTGTTCAATCGTTGAAGCTATTAGCTCTTACATGGAACGGGAAAAAAAATTAGTGACTTCTAGATTCTTAGCGTCAAAAATGAAAAAATTAACACCAAAAAAAAAAAAAAAAAAAACTTCATTGAATTTCTAAATTAGCATCTTTGTTTTGAAAAAAAATCAATTGTATTTTAGTAAACTTAAATCTCTTTTGTTTTTGGTAAATCTCTTCATAATTTCAAAGTACATGCTTGAAATGACAGTTTCTTTTTTTTTTTTGATAGAAGAGCAGAAATATATACCAAGATAAATACAGGAGGTTACAGAGCATACTAAAAGGCAAATAAAAGACAGTCGAATGACACCCACATCCGATAAGCATTGCCATAAAATAAACTAAACAACAACACTAACTCTTTTTTTTTTTTTTGAATGAGCACAGAAGCAAATAAAGAAAACAGATAAAGACTAACTACAAAGAGGAAGTGATAACAACGAAAAGAAGACAACCAATAAAAAGATGCCAACAAACTGCCAGCCACATCCCCTTGGACTTATAGACTTGGGCGGCACGTTTATACTGCCAAAGGAAGGGGTCTCACGAGGAATTGTGGCAAGTGTCCCTATCGTAATTGATCTGGATAAACGAGACAGAAAAAATAATCGAGTTTGACGGTCTCGGTTAACTTAAAGTGAACGAAGTTGAGTTAGTTATTGTGCCGGCGACAGTAGAAAATATTCTTGAAAATTCATTGTCATTGTCGTTCGAAATCCTGGAGTTCGCGTGTTGAAGAGAGACTTTAATGTTAAGAGGTTTCGCTCTCGTTGTCGACAAAGTTTTCTCACTTAACAACTTGTCTCCACGTGTCCTGCCCATGCCGAGGTTTCTCGTCTAAGTCCGAGGTGGACATCGAGGATGAGGGGTCTTGTTTTGACTTCTGACCCGACGTCTCTCACTCTCAACTCTCCAAACTCTGAATAGTTCAAAAAGAAATTTTTGAAATTTTGGAATGATTTGAACTGTGAATTTGGGTCACCAAATCAACTCTCCGAACTCTCAACGGTCTCTCCCTCTTATTTCACTTCACTTCACCTCACCGTCTCAGTGACTCCACACGCCATTTCCAATCTCAGAGAAATGCCGACCGGAAAAAATGGCAGAGGAAAACGAAGCCGCCGCCACCACCACAGTCGACCAAAGCCCAACAAACCCCAAGCCCCAAAATCCACCTGCAATCTCCCCCACGACGTCATAGTCAACATCCTCTCGCGCCTCCCGGTCAAGACCCTCCTACGCTTCAGATCCGTCTCCAAGCCATGGCGGTCGCTCATCAGAAGCCCCAAATTCATCACCACCCACCTCCAGACCACGGTCCAAAACCCTAGCGCCGCCGCCACCTCCCTCATCCTCCACAGCCTCCACCACAAATCCGAGGACCACCTCCTCTTCCTCGTATCTATCACCCCGTTTCGACAAGAACTCACCAAACTAGACCACCCATTTCCCGGGGTCTTCCTAGAAATGGAAGTAGTGGGCTCCATTAACGGATTGGTCTGTTTGTGCAGGCCCCGTTGGGGTGACGGCATTACGATTTGGAACCCTGCTACCAAGCAGTCCAAGGGGGTTAAACTTTCAGGTTATGCACCCAACCCTGTGTTCAATGATAGAGTTTCTATAGGGTTTTGTTATGACCCAGTTGGAGATGATTACAAAGTTATCAGCATTTTGAATTTCAAGCCGGAGACGAAGGTTCCGGCTAGAGTAGAAGTGTACTCGTGTGGTGCAGAATCGTGGAAGAAGCTTGACGTCAAGCCACCGTTCACTTTCTTGCAGACCAAATGTATCGCTATTCTGAAAGGCGTTCCATATTGGGTTGTTGGGATTGATGATGAATTTGGGTCTAGGAAGGCGTTTGTGTGGTTTGATGTGCAGAAAGGGGTTTTTCACATGCTGCCGGCGCCTATGTTTGGCGGGATGGGAGTGTTTGAGGGTTGTCTTGTGGAGTGGAGAGATAACCTCGCGGTGATCGTGTATCCTAAGACGGGGCCATTGTATGTACCGCTTGATGTATGGGTGATGGAAGATGATGGTGATGGGATTGGGTATTGGGTTAAGAAATTCACCGTTGGGCCGGTCTTAGGGATCGTGGGGATTGTTGGGTTTTCGAGGAAAGGGGAGATTGTAGGTAAGGATGCCGAGGGCAAGGTAGTGTTGTATGATTGGGGAACTGGTGGAGTCGAGTATCTTTGTATTGATGACGCGCAGCAGCATTTTGGTGTTTGTAACTACAATGAGAGCTTGGTTTCTATCAAGGGATTCTCGTCCGTTTCAAAACAAATGGATCCTGATAGGCAGGAATTAATTAACAGGTATGATGATGCAGTTGTCATTCATTGAGAAGAATTTGCAAGTGCATTTCCTTTTAGTGTTGTGCTGATCACTGTTTCTTTGGCATGCTTTAGTATTGTCATTTCTGTCGCTAGGACCAGTTCCATATTATGAGTAATCTTTTAGCTTCTCTCTGTATGTTTAGTCTATAATTGTAAAATGATTCATTTGGAGTTCACTACGTATAGGCAATTTCACTGAGAGCGACAAATTTTGTAAAAAGATTCATAGGGAGTTCACTACGTATAGGCATTTTCAATGAGAGCGACAAATTCAGTTCCTACTTTCCACAGTTTTGGTCAAGCATAATGCATTATTTGATCCCTGCATCAAGTAGAAGATAGGAAAACTATGGAATGAAAGTACCACGAGCGAATTGAATGACCTGTATTGTATCCGTAAATTCTATGCTCGAAAGTAAAGTAGGAGAGTAGAAAATATAGTGATTGAAAAGAGGCTGCTATAAGTTTGTGCAGACTCTGATAATGGGTTGGCCTGGAACCTGTGGCATGAGAGTAATTCGTTAGTGTTGTGTGGAGATTGACATGTGATGCATTTGTTGGGAGAGTATTTCCTTCTTGTTTAAGAACCACTAAGCTGTAGGGAGGAAGATGTTCCTCTTGGAGAAGCTGAAGGAGAGTAGTCGCAGCAATATGTCTTTGTGTCGTGGTTGAAAACTTTCTGTAGATTTACTCTCTGAGTTTCTGAGAATTGAGGTGTCCATATATGGTTTTTGAGCCATGTATTTGATGTTATAAGTGGGAGTAAATTGATGGATCCACCCTCCTTTCTTCGAATTCTATTTTGATGGTATTTTCAGTAAGTCATACGGCTGAGAGCTTGTTTCAGTTACCACTTTTTAGCTTCTACAGAGCGAGAGGAAACACATTTCGGCATGCAACCCGAAGTTTTATGCAGGACTTGCTAGGCTCTTGAAGCTTTTGAGTCACAGGCATCAACTTCACTCCTCAGGCAAACACTATGACCCGTTCAGTTTTTCTCAATGGTATTGGCTCCGTGTTAGAGACAAGTGTTCTTTTAGACACGTTGCCCAACGGTGGATTTGTTTCCAGCTGGCTTAGAGGGAAATGCTTCATTTGACGTGGCTCCACCGCCATGAGTGTTGTTACACAAAGAATCCATGTGTACTTGACTACCAGCGTGACCTTTAAAAGGATTTTATGCTGTCAATAGCTCACGTAGAAACCACTGCAATTGTGGGATTCTGAGCCAAGTTGCACAGAGCAGGAGCAGAAGCAGGAGCAGTGAATCGTGGACACCTAGAAGAACCAGAGTTGGGAGCGACTTGGATAGATAAATGAAAAGTATACATTTAGAATACCAAAATATACGATTGAATAGAAACTATGAATTTATAAAATACCATGTTATTATCGTTCTGACAAGTATTTTATTTGGAAGTGTAGCATCTGGTTTGGACTCAACTTTAGAGTTGTAACATATACCATAAACAAGCGTGCATCTAACCAAACTGAAAACTTAGTATGTTATTAATATAGAAAACTGTGGTTACATTGGAAAGAAAAGTCTTATTCTAAACAAGCAGGTTGGTAATTATAGAAAACCAGAGACTCTATTATATTGTTGCCATACACAAGCAAAAGGCAAGTATAGACTTGATGGAGCAAGCCGCAAGGAGCAATGGTGTACAATGATGACACTGTTCCAGCCCGTATCCAGTCAGGTTCTGTTGATCATGTCCCGTTCCAAAAAGTTGTATCTTGTCTTGGTTCAGTAAACGTAGGCATTAATATTTTTTTAGGAGATAGGCTTCCCCAACCTTTTTCCTTGCCAGCCTTAACTTTCTCTTCCTTAAGCTCAAAATCACCTTTAGTATAAATGGTGGTCACCATCATGGAAATAGGACCACCATCAGGTGCTGGATTCAAACAGAACATCATAAGATTGGTCTCAATCTTGCCCTTTATCGCCTCTCCTTCTTTTAAAGTGTGCTCGTGCATTTATGTATCTGCATTGAGCTCATAATTTGGTGCTTCAAATAACTTTCTCCAGCACAAACAATTACATGAAGACCTTGTCAGTAAGTGTGAGACTTATGTGAGAACCCAACTGGTTAGAGTCTTTCGTTTGCCCACAGGTTGGAGGCTTTTGTTGCTCAAGGCTAGATATGCGTATAGGTTGCACTTTTAGACTTAGACCATATCGCTCACAGTGGCCATAGAAATGATTTTTGCTGAATTGCAGTAAATCCGTGTGTTCTCATTTGACTGTGTTTCCTTCTAGTTTATTCTGCATTCTGCCTTATCTCAACCAATTGATCAGTGTTGGGAATTATCTTGTCAAGTCATGATCGATATCCTATGAGCATCAACTCTTGGCGTGGAACTTGTGCACACCAAGAGGTGTGGCAGTTAATCATACGGTAGTCCTAAATATCAAGCCAAGTTTCGTTGTGGGTTTGTTAGGTGTGAGCGTAAGATGCATCTTTGTACTTGTTGCTGTAAGACTCGACATAACTCTAGTCTTCAACTAGAAAACAGAAATGAGAAAATTGCATCTCTAAGTAGTAAGAAAGGAAAAAAGTGCTTATCTAGCCAATCATATTAGTTACCGTCCATGATCAGCAATCTAGTGCTTTCTAGTAGATATAAACTGTATTTCAGCCACATAGAATCTTGGTTTTCTCTTTATCCAGTAAATTGTCAGTTATTTTATTTGTTTTTTTCTCTTTGGTGAGCACGTTTTCTTTCCATCTTCAATTTGTTGTTTATTTTTCCAGCTGCTATGGTGGTTTATCTTCTGTGTGGACAATGTTATCTGTGTATTTATCGTGTGTTCCTCGTGTATGTGACAATGTTATTGATCTTCTCTGTGGATGTAGTTTCGGCCTTACTATGAAGGTAGTTCACAGCGCTGATGGTGGAGTGTCCATTGTATGGAGAACGGAAGAAGGCGATATTGATTCCATTTGTGAAGTCGATCTTTGATCCCTCGACATTGGAGAGCAGTTCGATTCTGTGCATTTCGTATGCAAAGCTCCTCTCAGACCTTATATGTACTCCTTTGTTTCTCACTTGATTTCTAGATCAAGACATGTGCTGTAGCCGGAATTTTAACCTTTTGGGACTAAATTAGTGGGCCTACTTTGTTCATCAAACCACTATTGCTTTGTGTACTTGGGTTACGCTGCGGCCTTGACATTTCATTGACTCGTTATGCACTCGTGCTTTTAAAACATTGTCACCCTTTATGTGAAAAAGGGAGAAACGTGAGAGAAGGCAAAAACATTACGCAGGCTCGGTGCCATGCACAAGTATTGATAATGTCTACAGCACAGCGCATCTGTTGATCGGTCCGACTGTCAGTCTGTTAGCCGGTATCTTCCATCCTAGGGGTCTTATCGTGCCTTCCCCGCGAGGGGGTTGGCCGATCCCTCCACCCAAGGGGTCCGGCCATGCCAAAGAGGAACGGCGATCCCCCTCCTTACTTCTTCCTCCTTTCTCCACCCGTGTATATTTAGCACCCTACACTTATGGGTGCCTTCGAACCTTCCCTCGGGTGCTTGGCCACCCCATGGCTCTCACATGCATCGCCACCTCTCCTCTGGTCGGCTCACCAGCACCTGTTGGAGACTCGCACACTTAGCCTCACTGCACTGCGCTTATGTGCCATCTTCATGCGTAATTGGCTGCATAAATCATTTTCTTGAGGAGATAGAGCAAGTGGAAGAGGGGTTTTCGTTGCGGTTCCACTAGTCACCGCGGTGGATGTAGGTAGAACCCTAGGTGGTCAAATGACCACCATAAATTACGAGGAGTGACCAAATGTCCGGGCGGAGTCATTGGTTGCATGAACTGTTTCCGTGAAGGTGGTCGTGGCGGGAGTTCAAGAAAGTCTAGAAAACAAATCTAGGTAGTGTTGTCTTGTAAACCTTTTCCGCCCTAACGGTAATTGGCCAATTTCAAAAACATTTTGCTCAGCGAAGTTGGCAAAACATCTTTTGATCCACCTTTTGATCCACCACCCATGGTGGCACTACCAAACGCTGAGGTGACAATGGTGGATGACGGGAAAATTTGGCGAGCAGTGGTGGTAGTCTTGTTGCCCAAAACTTGACGACGTTTGGTAGTGTCGCCCACGGGTTGTTTTGATCCACCACCATTGGCGGCAAGACATTGTTACCGAAAGTTTGATGATTAAGTGGTGATGGTGGTGATGGCGATAGAGGGGCGGTTTTACTGCCAAAACCTCTTTTACAAAGAACTCTCAACAAAAGAAAACCAATCATTCCTCTTTCTAAATCTCCAAAGTAAGGTAAGAAAAAGATAATTCTATTACGAATAAGGAGAACACATCTTAACAAGCTCATCGGATATCACATGATTAAACTCGCTAAGCCACCACCGGCAAGAAACAAGAAACAAAATCCACACAACTTGACAAGAGGCAAAGAGGCGATGATTTTAGTTAGGAAAAAATTTGGATGCTACTCCGTTTGGAAGAATTTTCCTCCTACCATTTATATAATGATAATCAATTGTCTCTAAATGTTTCTAGTGGCTTTTATACAGGTACGCTAAAAAGTGCTGTTAATAATTGTAGCTAAAAGTATTAAAAGAAAAGCCACTAAAAACATTTAGTGACTACTAATTGCCACTATACACGGGGTTAGAGGAAGATTTCTACAACCCGGATAGGAGCCAAAGTTTGTTCAGTTAGTTATAGGCATCGGGGTTGCTTGAAGGTAGGCCTCAACTGCCTCGAAAATGCCCATAGTCTTTTCTTTTCCGACCTTGACTTGCTCTTCAGAGATATGGGCATCGCCTTTAGTGCACTACATGCTTCTGTTCTTGCAAACCAATCCTCCATCCACAGAAGGTACTATATTGATATGGTATGTGATTGATTCTAGCTCACCCATCAATGCTTCACGTTGAATTAAACTATAATTGTAGGTAAAATTTTCCTTGTCAAATCCATCCACTCGGTGCTTCATACTCTTAAGTTGGCTGGTTCTTGTGAATTATGTCAAAGAGAAAATTGTCATCAGTTTGTTTGCTCATGTCAGATTCAAGCAGCATATCGATGAAATTTTCTCATGAATTTACGTGAGTATGAAAGTGGTACCAATAGAAGAACCTAACCTTCGCCAAAAGTGATTAACTTGATGCTTCCAACACCTTCATCTACTTTGATCGTTTCGACACTCTTGATAGTTGCCGGCAAGATCTTGGGAACAAAGCTGTCGACGTTGAGGACAAAGGCCTTGTAAATTTTGCAAGCGGGGATTGAAGAGGTGACCTCCATGTCATAAGCAATAGCAGCCATGCTGTTTTCAGAAACTGATCAAAGAAATAACCAGATCAAGAACTAAGGAGTGGGGAAAGGGTTATAATCAAATGAAATCCTTCTGTCACATGAACACAAAAGTGTTGATTCTTGACCACCAACCCTAGTTGTTGCACTGTCTTTGCCATCCTTGGCTGCTAAAAGCCTGATATTTTAGGCATGGATGTTTAGGACAAATTGATATTCAGCTTATTAGGTACTTGCAAAATCAATTACAACCGGCTTAGAATAATCTTACGATGATTGATACATTCGACGCTTGAATTTTTGTATGTTCTTGGCATCTCTGTAAACAACTCTGTTAAGTTATTTTGACTGTCGAATCTCGGTTTAATCAGGGAGAAACAAAGCTATCCAGACAACATTATGTATGCGAAGTGAGGTTTCATATTGCTTATTCATGAACCGCCTATTTTTACTTCCGAAACCTCAGAGAGTTTCAGCTTTTAATTATGCTATTACGAGAGCGAAATTTTCTTTTTAGGCGAACTTTCAGTAAAATAGTTATTGAATTTTACATGCGAAGTCATAGTAACTTGCGTGGATGCAAGCTAAAACTATTTTGCCAATGAAACTTGCTTAAATTCGATGAGTTCGGACCGCTCCCTCGAGGGTACACACCTATCCTCGTTACGAGGTTTCATTACTCCACAATAATTTGCGAAGAATGTCTAAGATATGATGTTAATGGCAAGCATAATGGAACCATGTGCATGACTAAATGTACATAAAATGTAATGTCTAAGTCAGGCATGCTCGGCCAAAAGTCTTTTTGGAGGCCATCCTTTTAGGGTCGGTCGATTATGTTAGCTCGGACTTAAAGACTGCTCTGTCCATGGGTATTAAGAGAATCAAGGTTCACTCTTACTCTAAGCTGGCTATTGAGTGCAATTTGAGCATGTTTTCGTGCTCCTGAACTGTTCGTTATTGCCTTTCAGAGATCAAGAGGCTCTCCGTCTCTTTTGTTGATATTTCTTTCTCTTTTGTGTGCAGTGCAGTAGGGTTGCTGACTCTTTTGTGTGGCTTCTTGAGCTGTAAGTGTTGGGAAATTTTTTGGTCGATCTCTGCTCCATGACCTCCTGACCTCCCCAGATTGTTGAGGAGGATGCCGGGGGAGTCTCTCATAAGAAATTTAAACTTTAAAAATAAGTCGTTAATTTCAATACGGAGGCTAAATTCGACGCCCCGATAACTGTTATTAGTGACGATCACCATTCTAAATTTATTTTGATGATTGTTCTAACGCTAAAACATGAAACTACGTTTAGTCTAGGGGTGAGCACGGTTGGTTTTGTTCAATTAGAGGGTCAAAACACAAACCGAACCTTTATTCCTCGTTTGAAAAATCTTGAACCGAACCTAACCGAACCAACCATCATCGGTTTGGACGGTTCGGTTTAACAGGTTTAAATAGTTCTGTTTGAATTGGTTTGCGCTAACTTTAAAAAGTCGTCTCCCCAGGCACACCTACGATTGAATCTAATTATTATGTAAAACTAAAGCTATATTCTCTCTAAATTGTACATAATCTTGTAACATTCAATGTTTAAGTGTTCGTGTTAACATATGATATAAGTATATTCCCGATACATATTACAAAAAAACTCAATTATACATATGTTATTGATGTAAGTGAAAGCATCAATAAACATATAAGAGATATTAATCACTAGACATTTGTGTTATAATTGCTCTCCTGATGTTCTTTTCTTTTAACTTTTAAGGTTTTAGGTCTTTGAATTTGCTTACAACTATATATGTGACAATTATTAATTTGAATGTCACTAAAGTATATTATTATATCATAAGTCAGTTCCGTTCGGTTTGTGATCAGTTTCAAAAAAGTTAACCGTGAACTAAATTGAATCAAGATCGGTTTGAAAAATGTGAAATTGAACCGTTAAAATTTTTAGACAGTTCTAATTGAACTGGTACGTCTTGATCGATTTGAGTAGTTTAAAATTCAATTTAAACGATTTAAATTGCTCACTCCTAATTATTAGACGTATTTCGGTCGCGGAATAATTCTACGTTGTTGTGGGCTCCTATGCGTCGAAACCGGCCAAGAAAGAGAAACCCCGCGGAAAAGCCGCCCAAACCATCAAACCGGGAAGACAAAGATTTGATATAGGAGAAACCTGTCAACCTCAAAGCCCTAATTAACCCCGCGCCGATCGGAGAAGATGAGCGAGGAGGCAAAGAGCAGAGCCGCGGAGCATGCGGTGCATCCGCCTCCCCCGCCGCCGGAGTACTACTACGGCACGTTTCAGGGCGTGGCCAACGCTCAGCCTCCACCGCCACCGTCTCATCCTGTTACCGGTTTCCCTCAACCGATTCCGCCGCCCGGCACATACGGGAGCCCTCTGTACTATTCTAATGGCTATCAAACTGTTTCAGGTATTAATTAAAGTTTTCATTGTTTCATAATTTTGTTCTCTTCTGCTTTTGGTGAATTCCGATAATTGAGTTTGAGCATGTACTCGTTGCCATGATCTTTGTTTTTGCCGTAGCATGACCAGTCAATGTTTATTTGCTTAATAATAAATCATGCTGAGGACCTGAGCTGTCAATTTTTAGATGTTCGAAATTGGCAAGAAGTCATGAGACGGATGAAGCGTATGGAATATTTTCACCTGTGCATAGCCATGTTTTAATTTTTGTCCCGTTGGACTTCTGCAAATTCCTATTTGAACATTTAAACATTTCGTGCGTACCCTGTTCTTGCCATAGTTATTTGATTGCTGGAATTGAAGATGTAAAATTGGAATATGTAAATGTTGGCTTCATTATTGTTGTCATAGTTTGACTTGTCAAACGATATTTATATTTAGCCTGTAATTACTATTTGAGTTCAATACATCCTGAAAATTCGCAAAAAGTCAAAATGAACAAGAATTACGAAAGTTGTGTGTAAAGTCTTACCTAAGATAAATTTACACGTGTACATATGTAGATGATATACGTGCACATATATATATTGATGGAGCCCTATGATACATGTATGAAAATTACTATCCAAATTCTTTTATTAGCAACTGTCTTAGAAAGATATGGAATTATATGTTGGGTAACATCTCTAAGTTAGTTGAAAGGCTCTATCTATGTGGTTTTGTGTTAATAAGCATGGGACAACTTTGAAGTTTTTTGATGTTATCGGGAAAGAACTTCAGGTTTATGTACTGATGGGGCTACTAGCTTCCAAGTTTTTTGTTTGAGCTATGACCTTTGAGTAAAAGCACTAGATATATGTTAATTAGGGATTTTATTTTTATTCAGATTCACCTAGTTGAGTAATAATAATTGAACAATCTAGCACTCCGTCCCTCCCAAAATTACTGCTCATATTTTCATTTTGGGGTGTTCCAAAAGTTTTGTTCGCTTCCCATTTTTGGTGATAAATTTTACAAGCTTTTCTTTATTTGCCGTTGGGTTTGACTGTAAGGGACCCAAGCTTTTCTTTTTTCTCAAAGACCCAGCAAACAGTCTCTCTCGTATTTCGTACTCCCCCTTCATCGCCCTCTATTCCATCAACGTTTCACCACCACGAATTCAATTTTCTTGCATCTCTCTCTGATCACCATCGCTGTTCCCCGCCATGAGTTCATCCTCTCTCTCTCTCTCCCATGAATTCAGTTTTCTCGCATTTCTCTCCGATCACCACCGCTGTTCCCCGCAATGAGTTCATCCTCTCACTCTCTCTCCCCCTCTCTCTCTCTCTAATCACCAGCGCTGCCTCCCTCGTATTACCACCACCTGCGACACTGGCAGAGCCACCTTCATTTAATGGGGAAGTAAACCCACCCCAGAACGCCTATTGCCAACAACCCCATGCCTCTGGACTGCCGGCAACCGAGTCAAAAGCCAAAGCACCAACCTTGGCCATTAACTCGATTCATCCAAAAAAAGGCACCTTATACAAAAATATACACTCTTGTATAATTACGCCTTGCTCAATTCAGCGTGGCTGGTCGTTGTGATGCACAATTAGCGTGGCTATACGTTTTGATGCACGATTAGGCGTGGCTGGACGTTTTGATGCACGATCAGGCGTGGTTGGGCGCTTGACTAGCTGGTTGCGTAGGTTTGAGGTGTACGTTCGCCCCAGATTTTGGAATTTTTTTTCTTTTGATTTGATATGAATGGGGGGTTTCTTTTTGAGCCAAGAGATGGTTGGGTTGTTGTCTTCTAGTAATTGTTGATAACAAAGGGATGATGATCAGGTACTTTTCTTGGTGGACTTTGACGGTCGTTTCTTTTGCTATGGTGGATGTCCTGGATAATTGAGGCAATCAGAGTACAACTTTTAGAGCTTAAAATCAGCACATTGCAGAAACTTAACTTGGTTAGATGAAGTCAAAAGTTCAGTTCATTGGTGGTGAATTGGGTTATACTGCTCGGTCTATATCAACTTCAGAAGTTAGGTGAGAATGTTGGGAAATTGGGTGATGAAGGTGGATAGGTAATTTTCGGACTGTTAGAACCTTCAAATTTATAAATTGATTGCTGCATCATATGCATTAATTATTTTAAACTTGAGAACGCCTCAGAGAGAGGGAGAGAGACAGATAGTGAGCATGGGTTCGGCTGCAAGGTGGAGTTTTAGAGAGAGAGAGAACACTTGAAAGATGAAGAAAGAGAAAAGTAGGAGGCCCAACAAGGATACTAGCGAAAAGGGATAATGATCAGGTACTTTTCTTGGTGGACTTTGACGGTCATTTCTTCTGCTATAGTGGATGTCCTGGATAATTGAGGCAATCAGTATACAACTTTTAGAGCTTAAAATCAGCACATCCCAGAAACTTAACTTGGTTAGATGAAGTCAAAAATCCAGTTCATTGGTGGTTAATTGGGTTATACTGCTCGGACTGTACCAACTTCAGAAGTTAGGTCAGAATGTTCGGAAATTGGGTGATGAAGGTGGATAGGTAATTGTCGAATTGTTAGAACCTTCGAATTTATAAATTTATTGCTACATCATATGCATTAATTATTTTAAACTTGTGAACGTCTCAGAGAGAGGGAGAGAGACAGATAGAGAGCATGGGTTCGGCTGCAAGGTGGAGTTATGTAGAGAGAGAGAGAGCGCTTGAAAGATGAAGAAAGAGGAAAATAGGAGGCCCAACAAGGATACTAGTGAAAGACTGGGGATAGAAAGGGAAACATATGACATTTGACTTAACTGCTTAACATGCGTACAAGTCAAATGTGAGCACAAATTCTGGGATCAGGGGTACTTTGGTTAAGTTTGAGGACGAATAGTGCTATAGTGCAAAATTTAGTTAGTTCCATTTGACGTATCTATTAGACCAATTGGATTAGTCAAGTGTGTTAAATACTTTTCGAATCAGATTGGGCTCCAATTTCCATGAAAACCAGGAATGGGTATTCAGTTAGCAATGACTAGCCTTCTTCAATATCCCCAAGTTCTCAACTCATTCATTATGAATATTTGCTTTCCTGGCGTTACCAGTTTCTAGTGTCACTTTTGCAGCTTTCAAAATATTATGGATCCTTAATTTCTGCATATATTTTGATCTCCTTCATTCTTATTATTGGTTGATGCGGTGCTAGGTTATGCTGTTGTTCAAGGGAGCCCTCTAATAGAACACCGTCTTCCTTGCTGTGGTATTGGCATTGGCTGGTTCTTGTAAGTTCAATTTACTTGTGGCTTGCTTTTTCTTGTGCAATGATATATGATCGTTTTATTGGTTTTTTTTATTCATGAATAAAGTTCATGAAGACATCATTTAGAGGGGCAGCAAACTTTTATTTTTTTTGACGAGTTAATTTATTGATTAAAACCGCCAGAACAGGAGTGAAACTCGTTGCGAAAAATACAAGCTCAAAGTCACCTGCCTATACACAAGAAGCTGTCCATAAATTCTGAAAAGGAACGATGGGACGTATGCCGTCCTCCGTCCAGCAAAAAGAGTGGACAATGACTGAGCTTTTAACGGGTGCATATGTGCACCTACTTTTTTGCGAAGAATACGGGTTCTTTCTCGTTCTTTCAAATTGAAGTAGATAAATGTTCTGCAAAGTATCCACTTCTATAAAGTTAAAATGAATGGAATCTCATTGAAATTTGTGAGTATACAACTTGGCGTTCCCGAACAATGAGTGATTCCATTCGTTCCAATTTTCATATGTACAACATCCAGCAAAGAGAACTGTATTTTAGGATGCACTTTTCCTCCTATCTTCGTAACTTCCATCTACCTTCATATTATTTTATTTGAAGAACCGAGGCCATTGTTACAGTATTCAACACTCTTGGTCACATTTGTGGCTAGACATGATGTTGGACTTAGAAATGGTATATTGGCAGTCACCCTACTTTCATGCAAAATCATATTTTGAGAATCTTGATTCTTTGCTTCAGGTGAGCAGCAAGAACAGGTGTTTCAAGTCAAATTAGTGGATATATGCTAGATGCATACTTCATAAGTGTGTTGCTTATGTACCCATGTTTATAACACGATAGGAGAGTGGCTGGTGACAGAGAAAATGTAATTGTATAAATGTTCTCCTTTTGGCCCTAATTGAAGACAGATTTCCTTCAAGCCCATCGGCCCTATGTTATACTCTCATTGTATACTGATATTTGACATAAGTTATTTAGCATAATTTTCTGTACATAAAGCTGGGTGGTTTGTTTTCCAATTCAGGTTGACGTACGGGAGGATCTTTGTGCATTACGGCCATTACATCATGTAGACATGCACACCCTCGGTCCCTAAATGACTATCCTCTTTAACTTGACACAGTTTTAGGAGAGCTGCTTGACTGCAATAAATGATTGTCTCAATTGTTTATACTTCCATTGCTAGCCCTATTAAGGATGTTTCCTATCAAATTTTTCTTTAGTTACCAGTAATGCATAACATAACGAGGGTATATTCGGAAAACTTTAGCTCTCCGACACCTAAAAACAGAAAGGAAGACACTTATTTGGGGACAGAGGAGCGCTGCTCTCTAGCCTTTCTTAGGACATCGTGATCTTTTAATTCATTTTCCAGGTCAATTCCCTTTTATTCTTACATCATGATCGCTAACCCGCTACCCTACGGTTGTCTGGAAAGTTCTGTAGTGGTGGTATAAGATGTAATTTTTTAGCTTCGTTGGCCACACATGCCCTCCACATCGTTGTTCAAGTCCTTCACATGTTCGGCTAATCTGACCACAGTGATTTGCCCTAGTCCAATATCGAACGTAACACCTTCAAGTCATTTTGTGCTCCCTGTGGATATTATATGTGCTAGCAAAAAGCTGGAAAATAAGCCTTTATTTCCATGTCTCAGTTAGGGAGTGGAGTTAATGCGGGACATGGACTGGCACAGATAGGGCCCTCTACAACCATGGGAAAGATAGAATTGACTTCAATACTTCAACAAGAAGGAAGAGATCTTTTGGTGTCCATTAGAACTAGATGAACCCCAGAAGAATGAATCAATGATGATTATTTGAGAGCACATCGCAGTAGCACAAAATCTTTTCTATCTGCTACAACCTTCTAATCTTTTATGAATCTACTTTCTGATGTATAACTTGAGGAAGTTTCTCTAACTAATTATTTTTCTTGGTTTTTGCAAGGTTTATTTTTGGCTTCTTTTTTGGTGCCATTCCCTGGTACATTGGAGCTTTTATTCTACTCTGCGCTCGAGTGGATTACAGGGAGAAACCTGGACTTATTGGATGCACATTAGCTGTAAGTCTGCCACTCTTTACCTTTCTGCTTCTTTACTTGCTAACATATCATTTATTTTTGGAGAAGTTGGCTATAGTCATACTTCTCTTGTGTAGCTTCACATTGAAGGTTGGACTTGTTTTTTGCTTTTAATTCTTTTAAGAGCTGTTCTCATGTTCAGAGTGTTACATTACAAACACAATCACATGATAGACATTATAAACAGAGCAATCAAACACAAGAACACAGATCTGAGAGGACTTCAAATCCACTGTGCATAAGTCAGATTTCAACGCTCCTCTCCTGTATTCCTTCATCTCGGCTTATAACAAGAAATAAACAGTATTTAAACGACGCCCTTACTTGTAGAAAAAGAATCCTACCTCTATGCTGACATCTATAAAGCTCCGTGAGCTTCACTCTGTGCCTTCTGCTTCCCTTGTTCGGCTCACTCTGCTTAGGACAACTTTCCGATTGCTTTCAAGTTTAGCTTAAGGTACAAGACGTGTATAAACAAGGAGGGTGGGCCATGTCGATCTTGTCTTGGATAATTAAATCTTCCCGAAAGTTCATCATGTATAGTTCTATCCTTGTGGGGCCTTTCGTTGACCTAAGTTAGTTACAAATATCTATGCATATTTTGCCTCTTGGTTGCACAACATTCCTATTTACATAGCATCACTGGCCTCACTGCCACCTTAATGTTGCAATTTCACAGAATTTTATTCCACACTGTCATTCTTAATTCGAAGTGGCTATCTGGACATTCAAACCTGCATTGCACCAAACTTCTAGCCATCCGATTTCCACTTCACTTATAAGTAAATCCCTGAGGGTTTGTGTGCATTGCGTTCTTCTTGGAGAAGGATTTTCCAGAACTCATTTAACATGTTCTGATTTTCCCCCCTCTTTTGTGTTTGCTTCCATCGGATGGTACTTTAACCTTATCCGCTTTGGTAATGATGCTACGGACATTGTCTTTAGATGGCATGCAAAATATACGATGCGACATCCTGACCTTTTAGCTTGCCGACTAGAAAACTTTCATGCTAAACATATTAAACGTTTTTTTTCCATATCTAAGAGGAATTCCAGGCAGTCTTGACTCCTGAAACAACTAGGAAGTATAGAAATCCTGAATCAGTTAAAGCCAAAAGGAAAGAAACGAACGAAGAATTTCAGGCAGTCCTGATTTTTTATGGTAGTAGCTGCATTTATTCTGCATGCTCTAGAATAGGCAGATTTCACTATTAATTTCATTACATGAATGTGTTTTTTACTTTATATTGCCATGAACATTAACTGTATTGCGTTAATACCTCCTCTTATGTCTTGCCTGTAATTTTGTTTTAAAATCCGTGCAGGCTACCCTTGCTGTGATAGCAATTACTCTTGGTTTGACGAGGGCCAAGAATGCTTGGTGAGCTTCCTCAGATTGGGAAAGCGTTGTAAATTTACTGGCCAAAATCCCTCAGGCAATTTGGGGCTTCAGATTTGACTACTGCATGTGGAAAGCCTCCTCGAAGTGTTATACATACATTTTTATTCCGTGTGTTTGTGCGTGTAAAGAGCATCCAATTGTAGAATTATAATTTACAGGCATCAAAACTGAGGAAAAGGAAACATGTTTTGTTGAATATCTGTTGGTTGTCTTGTGCTGCATTCATCTTAAAGGTTTGCTTTTGTTGAAGGTTGCCTTGAGTCATCTGGCTGATACGTGTATGAGTTGCTGCGGTTCAAAGCAATGCTAGTTGTAGAGACAGGAATGAAGAGGAAGAACAAATAAGGGTTGCCAAACGAGCCCTTTGTTCTTCTGATTTGTCTCCCATCGTGATTTCACAGTGGTTCCGGAAAATCACGAAGTTTTTCAGAGTTCCACAATTACAGTCCTGCTTTTGCATTTTGTTACTGAGCCTAAAAGTTCTCCAAATCTCATCCTAGTTATTAGGATACGTTCGACCAAATCTCGATAATCGTGCATAGATGCGGACATGCTAGGTTTTTAACCGCCTTAACTTGTTCATCCTCTACCGAAGTTCCGCTTATTGTTTTGCCGCCCTAGGTTATGCAAATAGGCTTGATTATGTGTTGCTTCTTGTCTAAAGTTCCCGTTGGGAGTTTTTTTTTTTTTTTTGTTTGGTTTGTAAGAGAATTGCATTGAAAGTAGAAAAGAGTATCCAGCCTTAGGGCCATACAGATAGATACTGAATAAATAAAAACACTGGTAGGCGACACATGCCTATAGATAAAAAACAGCACCCATCAAAAGTATGTATGTATAAAGACGTCACAAAGAGGTTATCTCCAAACATTACAATCGACCCAGTCTTGGTAGACGGTAGTGCGGGCCTGACAAGCAAAAATAGCAAGGGAGCGAGCTTCCTTCAAAAGGTGGGAATCCGCCTTATCAATGATAAAATGATGAAAGTCAGTTATAGTGTAGCAAAAATCATATGCTTATTAATGATACGATGATCGGTACTTGGTAGAGTTTTTACCCAAAACCAGAAAAAACAAAAAGACGACTCAAACTGATGTAATGGCTGACGAAAGCTGGATTTATCTGGACATTCTTGCTAACGTGCCCATCAATCATCGTTAGGTACAGCGGATACAGCAGACAAATTTCTTTTATCTTATTAGCTACAATAAAAACCAGTACAAACAGACAATTCGTTATAAGAAAAAAGGAACAAAAGAGCATTTTCAAAAGGATTACACAGCCAAGTCCTATAGTAAATTTACAGTTCAAAACCAATTACGAGGGAACTGGCTACTGCTAGGGCGTGCATCTTCCAAGTAGAAAGAGACCATAATTCACTAATTCACAACAATGAAATCGGTGGTCCATTGAGGCAGCTTTATTTCGTGCTGTCCATGCAACCGAGAAGTTCATGAGGCGGCATAAATGCAGGTGGATAGAGGCACTAGTGAACCTGGGGCTCGAAGCATCCAAGTCTAGGGAGACGTAAACCTCCAGAAAGACGTAGCGATACATCAGTGGCGCTTCTTGCCTGTTGCTACTTCCCACGCATGTAAGACGTGGTTCACTATTTCATCCACACCGAGCCCATGCTTCACCTGCATGTACGCATTTTGCATTAATCAGAAAAGAAACGAAAAGGGTCATCATATCGAAGGCCAACTCATGTGTGCTACATTCCCTCTGCCTAACTTATATTCCTTCTAAATCCTGATTGTCCATTGGATGCGATGCAATGAGAAAATGATGTTCTGCCACATTTCCTTTTAAACCTTACAGCGATGCCTGACGGTGGATGAAAGCAGTATAACGCTCACATAAGAGGTGCTAAACCCTCAGACTCCGTGCTTAAACACACTCTCACCCGTCGAGATTTAGGGTTTGGCACCCCTTCAGTTCAAGCAGAGCAATGTGTATACTGCCTTCCTAGTCATAAATTCAAGAAGAAATACTTAGAAACTAAAACAAGCCAATTCTTTACACCCCAAGACAAAGCAAGAAACCATTACCATCCAATTTGGCTAGCTCCCTCTCTCATTTGCTGATTGACCCCAATTTTTCAAGGCAGCTTCTCAAACAAAACCAAAAAAAATATAAGTTGAAATAAGCTAATTCTGTGTTATTCCCCTCACCTTGCTTGGCATGCAAACTGATGTATACATGTATCTACGTATAAACACATAACTATGTGTATGTCCTACCACAGGGAACCAAAGAAGCAATCCTCAGCAAATCGTGGCCCCAAAAAGCGCACCGTCTAAGCGTACCCCCTACGTACTGTGCATTTACAATTGACAAACCACGTAGACTTACCCGTTCCACTACAGATGCAAACCACAAACCTGACTGAGCAGGTCCTTGCTTCCTCCTCCTGAATACTCGATTGTTCATCTCCATCCCAAGGCAGTAAGTATAGTTAAGCACTGATCATAAGTTTGGCGCAAACTCTTTGCCAAAAACCGGGAGTATAAGTACGGGAACAGAAGAGGTAATTGATGGTCTTTATGAGATTAGGATAAGGAGCCAGAACAATCCACCAAACTTCCAACTCTTGAGCCCATTCTTAGTTCTTAAAGCCCTCCTCTAGATCAACACAGGACAGAAGCACAAAAGGAAATATTGCCATTAGACCAAAATGATACCTTGACTTTTTAAGGTGTTACAGGCAGATGCGATGGTGTATGAGGAGCCATTTGACTGTGTCCTCTCTATCAACATGTGGAATCAACCCAAGAGGAAAACATAGCAACTAGTCCTAAGTGCCTGAGAAAATTTAGCATTATCATATATTAATCCGTAACCATATTGGGCTTTTACGGGGCTACCAGGAAACAATTTGTCAACCCAAAGCCATGTACTCTTGCCATATTGGATGTAATGTTGATTTGACCTCTGATCTTTATGAATTTGCACCAAGTCCAGGAGTAGCCCTTGGGAGGAGTGAACATCCACAGATTTTGCCCGTTTAAATGCCAGTATGTCATCATCTTCTTCCCTCTATCTAAGCCTCTCCCAGACCCGCTTAGCCTTTTAAGCTTCCAAATTGCAGTCTTCACCTACCAAGCTCTTTCTACTCACCTCATCAAAATTCCAACCTTGCTCTCTCGTCTCTACCTGTACAGACCAAAATTTATCCCTGACAAGAAGTTGGACTACCGCAGCCCTGACTAACTCTCTCCTCAGCTAACTTCTAGCTAACAAGCATTAGTTTACCGAGAAGAAGACCCACACTGGCCAGGCTTGGGCTAAAACAAACATGATCCTCTAACTTGCTGATCAACTCCAACTCCAACCCAAGACGAACAGAGTATCCAACTAGGCTGGTCCAATCTCTGAGACATAAACAACCAAAGAGTTCCTCTAGGAAAACGTCTCCAACTCAAGATTTCAGCTCCATCAACTCACTGTCCCAACCATGAACCAGGGTTTTTCTTTGCTATCTCCAGAGACAACGTTCTTCCAAACCGAAATCCAGCTCTCCTCAACCCACCATGATCTAATGCTCCAGATGCTACAACTTTACCCAATTTCTTGACCTCTGTCACTTTTATTGACGACATCGAAGCTTAGTACATTGCAGTACCCATCTTGATCCACCTATACCAAGGGAGCTCTTCCACACCATTGAAAGTCAAGACCAACCTCAGGGATAGACCCTTGTAGCAGTATCTCTTAACAAAGCCTTAGCCTCTGTGGCATTCCGATACCAGATCTATGATAAAAACAGCCAGAGTCAGCCGAGTCATGAGCAACTGCTATCTAACTAGATTAAAGATGTCCCCATTACACCATTTCAGAGTATGTGTCGTATTTTCCACCTTTGATTTGTTGCTATTTGGTAATACATAAAATGTACGTTCCACCCAAAACAGACAACTAGATGAGCAAGCTATTTTAAGTTAGGGCTTAGGATCTCTACCTACTTCGTAATTGAGACAGGATTGCCTGGTATCCTAGTTCAGAAGACAAGTACACAATTGTAAACTGGAGGAGGTCTTGATTACCTTGAGATGGGAACCACCACCAACCAGATAGATTCTTATTGATAGATGGAACAACGTGTGGTAAGTCTTCTTATGCTAATTTTATGTTTTGATCGATAATATGCTATTATTAGTGGCAAATTTATAAACAGGGTACCAGAGTGGGTACCGGCTTTCTTAGTGGAATGGTACATACTGGTACAGATACCGTTTCGTTATCATCTCAAACTTTACCATGAGTTTGACTTATATACTTTATGGGAGCCTTTAATTTGACAAGAAGAAAAAAAAAAGGAATTAGACGGCAAAATACACTTACTTTTTTCTCCCTCTAAACAAGATATCATGTAACTGACCAGAAGTATGTAATTACAGCCAGTATAAAGCTGCATCTCGTGGCCGGTATTTGAGTTTCTCTCGGTACCTTGGATATCGGCCAGCACGACCCGTAGTTGTCGGTATGAAATATAGGGGTCTTTGTACGGACTAAATGCAAAGCTGTGTGTATCGCCTGATATTACGGGTACCAGTAATACCAGCCGGTATTACTGATACCAATAAAGGCAACTTAGACGAGAGTATGGTGAAGCGATGTTGCCAGTGCAAGAAGCAGTGAAGTCGGTGGAACACGGGCCTTCTTTAGACATCGGAGGACATATCCCATTTCTCCTCCGTGTTGATCATGTGCATTTGGACAGAAAGGAAAAGGAGAAGTTCTACAGTTGTTCTTTTACTTCTGACCTCTTTGCCTGGTTGTTTCATTGGAATTCTTGGATGCTGAGCTGCATCCTTTCCTTGTGTGTTGGACATTTTGTTTACAGGCTTTCTTTGTGCAGTTTACAAACTGCATTGGTGCCCTTATTGTCCTTGGGCTCTTAATTTTGTACTCCTAATGTTCATGGGCTTGGCTAATGAATTTTGTGCTTTTTTTTAATTTTTACTTGCCAAAAAGAGTATCACAGTCATGGATTCCTACCAATAAAAATTTGAGAAAATGAAAAGAAAATCAGCTTTCTTTGGAGGCTCCTAATAGATAAACTCAACTGATACATGAATCGTACTCATTACAAAAGATAAAACTCAGACATATATGGAAGGAAGCTGTTGACACGAACCTGAGCAAAAACAAAAGGCCCACCATCTCGCATCCGAAGTGCATCACGTTCCATGACGGTTAAATCAGCTCCAACAGCTGGTGCAAGGTCAGTTTTGTTTATTACCTACAAGTGCATGTGAGTTGAAAATCAGATATCTTGGCGATTTATTACAGTGACTGACAACATTAAACTTCCATGGGCACTCAAATCCTAGGAAGAGAATCAGGTATGAGGCAAACCACATACGAGAAGATCAGCTTGCGTAATGCCTGGGCCTCCCTTTCGAGGGATTTTGTCACCAGCGGATACATCAATTATATAGATAATATAGTCAGCCAGTTCCCTGCTGAAGTTAGCAGCTAAGTTGTCTGCATCAACCCACGAATCAAACGTGTTAAACTTCAAAAGAAAGCTTGGTTTTGTAACTTGTAAGAGTAAGGTCACATATAATTTCCAACTCTTGTTTAGTGAAAAGCTAATATTAGTAAATCAATAGATCGCAATTTAATAATAACTGCAATTGACATAAAAAAATATCCATATGAATGAGATCACAGGCAACAGTTCTCATCTCTCTTAGATTAGATCCAATTCAACTGAATTTCTTCTCGTGTACGGTTTCGATTAAGTTAGTAATTGCGCCAAAGTAAAACTTGTTGTGGTACTTAGATAATCATTTGAACATGAATATAGTCACTTATCTAAGGTCCTTTCAAAATTTTGTAAAGTAGGTAGGGGATCTACTACCAGTTTACCTCCCCCGGATTCACAGAGAAGTATATCTGCCTTGTACAAGTTAGAAAGCTCCTCCAGAGGGCCGAGGTTAATGCTGATGTCCTCCCGAATAGCAGCGTGTGGGCAGCCTCCTGTCTCTACAGCGCGTATCCTTTCCTCAGGAAGCGCTCCATGCTTCACCAAGAACTCACCATCCTCTTTTGTGAATATATCATTTGTCACCTGATGCCATACAAAATTCATATTTTAGTAAAACACTACGTGGATGTTAAACAGAAGAAGTTGAAATTTTCAGTTCCACCAAACTAAATGAACTGCATCAAACTTCTTGAAGGGGTTAAAAACATACTATAGTACAAAATTTAACAGCACGACTGTTGGCAGGACGATAAAATTCCTTGTTAGGGGCCAAAAAGAATCTCTAGACTCCATGATTTCATCCTATAAGGTATAGGAAAAGTAAGGATCTACTTTAAGGGTAAGTGCTTGTTTGGGAGGAACGCCAAAGATAAATTCCCTCCTCAAAATAGTAAGTTGATTGCCGCTCTGTGAGCAAAAATAAATTGGGTTTTACATTTGAGGAATGTTCAATATCCTCTAATGATGCAATAGGCAGTGATGCAATTCACAATTCAGGGAGCAAACGACACAGAGGTGATTTATACCACAGAAAGTAGAAATTTTTCTTTTAACAAGGTTCGAAACAGATGACTTGGTGTGGATTGAATACAACTAGTTAAAGAATCCAAAGCCCAAACAAATATGTCGAAACGACTCTGTCGCTAATTGCACGAATTTCTGCTCAAGCAAGTATAGTATACACACAAAATGAATTCTAGGAAAAAGGTTTTACAACTTGATATAGAACTTGAAAAAGAACTGTATTGGATCAGTGTACTCGGTTATCAATGCAGACAATTATACCTACAGAAGGCTCTAGTGCGCCAACCCCAACCCCACCAAGAAATTCGGAACAAAGAGGGTGAGAATGGGGTGGGGAGGTGTAGAATCCTTTCTCGGCTGGACTACTGAGAGACATTTCAAATAGCATCACTGTCTCAATCTATCAGCCAATCCAATCAAAAGCTGAATTGTTAAATCTATTGATAAGTCCGTAATTAATCTGTAGTCAAACAGAGAATACTACTCTGGCATGATCAAAGAAGATATAATGTAATGTAGCTAAACCTTGCAACTAAACACTAGCATTGTTACTCTAGAGAAGAAGACACCTGATGAGCCTTATAATTTTGGGTCAACAGTTATACCAAAACTAGAAACCAAGTTATTAGCAGACCCTGATGCCTTAAAACTGACACACACACACACACACACACAGTTAACGATCCATTGGTGGCACCTCGATCTGGCCGTCCATCCATCACGGATGTAAGGGCTAGATCGAAGTTTCATGTTAAGTTTCCCGTCATCCGCAAATAACGTAGTGGAAGGGAATTTTGACCAAAATGTCTCGGAGGGATTTAATGAATAAGAGGGAAGCACATGCAAATGAGGGGAGGGGGGCATGTGATAAACTTTACCGTTTGTTACATAATATAGTGGACGGTGAAAGTTTACTTAATAAAACAGATCGAGCCCGTCCATCCACGATAGATGGACGGCCAGATCGCACTGGCAACTTAAGCTAAGCTTACCAGCGCTTGTCGTGGATCACGTGATTCACGTCACACTTAATTTAAGTTGCCAGTGCGACCTGGCCAGATCGCGCTGCAACTTAAGCTAAGTTACCAGCGCTTGTCGTGGATCACGTCACACTTAAGTTAAGTTGCCAGAGAGATCTGGTTGTCCGTCCATCGGCCAGATCAAATTGTCGTTTATGTATACCTGTCTGTCGTCCGCTACATTATCTAGCGGACGAGGAATTTGACCAAAATGCCTTGGAGAGATTTAATAAGTTGGAGGGATTCGCAGGCAAATTTGGTGGGGAGGGGGGGGGGGAGTATGGTAAATTTCACCGTCGGCTACACAATGTGAAGTTTACTTTAAAAAAACAGATCTGGCCCGTCCACTCGGGATGGATGGACGAACAGATTGCGCTAGCAACTTAGCTTATGTTGTCAGGATCATAATTGATTAGTTCCCGTATATTCATTTATACTTACAGACACGTTTACGCAAAAGGAAACGAAAAATCTTCGTAAATAAGCTCTATAGTAGAAGACATACAGCAGCAAGACTGTACTTGTCCCGCAATAATTTACACAGTGCCAACATCAAAGCAGTTTTCCTACAATGTAAATGACACTGAATTAGAAAAGAACCGAATGAGGCCAAGCAACTTATTGATTGAGATAAAAATTGAAAGGCAACCTTAGTGTAGTAACAGTGCAGGACTCACTTTGTAATAATAGTCTTGTCAAATTAACAAAATGTCTAGGCAGCAGCAGGATGAGTGTAATCTCAGAATTAGAGAACAAGAACAAAAACCTAAGAAATTATAATCTAGAGCTAACATTATGTGGGTTGAAGGCTGTGGCGACAAAAATTTAACAATTTCCACGAGTATCAATAAAGTTCCGGACTTTAGACATTTGCACCACATACCCGAAAATTCTCAAGGCCTCATTGTAATTTATTTATCCGTATCAAATAAGACAATTTCAACTTAATAAGACACATAGCAATATACAGGTGAAAACGTGAACAAGAACATACGAATTGATGAATTCAGGGAGAAACACTAGTGCTACTAGACAAGGCCACAAGGAGCATTGCCAATGGTACAACACTTCATAGACCAAAAATCAATTTATGAAGTACGAAGTGAAACATGAGGTACAATAGGAGATACCCAGTACCAACAGGACCACCGATACCAACTGTGAAAGCTCTTTCATTGAAATCCCTGGTGAGAAGTGGTGGTGCTCTTCGGCTAAAGTAGCCAGGGGAGAAAATGGGTTCATGTGAATGTGGTGCAAGACCATCATGGCTGTGGTACACCTTGCCATCTGGGCCCACCCATGACGATGTTGAATCTCCGTCAGATCTCCTGTCACGGATGAAATCATAACAAAATCAAATGAAATGCAAAAAAAAAAAGCTCCAAAAGCAAAAATCAACGCAAATTACTCATGGGTATGGTGGTGATGATGGTGCTGGTGGTCGTGATCATGGTCATGATGATGATGCTGGTCATGGACATGAGAATCATGTGACGCCATTTGACTCGAAGTCTGTAAATAGGTTTCTAAGTCTGTAGTATGATGAACTATGAAGTCTGTCCAGATAATTAAAGGGTAAATTACACAAAACCCCCATGAGGTTTGTCATAACTATACTCAGCCCCCCTATCTTTAAAAATTACACTAAGCTATACTTTTTTTTTCTGCTAACAACTCTAACAGAATTGACGAAAAGACGGTAATATCCCTCATAAAAAAAATTATCTAGTCATCTTTTTTTCCACTGCTCATGCCTCTCTCTCTCTCACACACACAAACACAAAAACACCAATGAACCCACCACAAACACCATTACACATTGATCTACACCACTGCACACCACTATTCGCATCAAATTTATATCACCCCACACCATCGTACCCACCGAAACACATCACCATCCTTGCCAACATCACCAGCCATACCAACCAAAAACACTAAATCCCCACCCATCCATACCACCGTGTACCCACCCATCAATACCACGGCCAACCTTACGCACCCGTCAAACCATCCCAATCGCACCGACCTACCATTCTACCAACATTGTTTCTACTTATAGCTAGATATCCAGAGAGAGATGAGAGATAGACAAAGAGATGGTGGCGCACCACCAGTGCCACCTTTCACCCTTTAGCAACAAGGCCATGTCCTTTGGCCATTTGATCGCCCAAGGCACCGTTGGCGCATCATCTCGTGGTAGCGATTCGGGTGGTGCTGATGTCGGGGCAGAGGTTGAACCTGGTGGTGATGGCGTGGTGGTCTGTACGGGTGGTACATGTGCAGATTGAGATCTATGAGTCTATTCTCGGTGTTCTTCAACCTGTTTAGCAGAGTCGATGTAAAAAAGGTTGATCCATGGATTTTGACGTCTCGCCTTTTGAACTTCTTGTATTCATTGCATGCCTTCAGTTTTCTAAAAAATCATCTCCATTAGATTGGTGGTAAATCTGAAGCTTCGCAACCCTTCTTCTGATTTTGCAAATCTAGATCTTGTATTTTTGTGAACTTTTGTGAGATCATAGTATATATATGATGTTGGTTGAGTGGTGTTGTCTGATTTTGGTTATCTCTTAAGTTTGTAAGTATTTTTGGCAGGAACCCATAATCGCTTTTCACGGAGTGAGTTTTTTGGAGGTTGGGGGATTTGGGATTGAATAGGGACCAGATCGAGGGGAAGAGAAAGACAGCCTAAGGGCAGTTTTGGTAGACCACAAAAAGTTATGTGGTGCCTTAATTTCTATTGACAGACGCTTAATTGAAAGGAGTTTTGTGTAAACGTATTTCAAATCACATGGAGTTTAGTGTAATTTTTAAAGATAGGGGGGCTGAATGTAGTTATGGCAAACCTCAGGAGAGTTTTGTGTAATTTACCCATAATTCAAAGTCCTTACGAACTTACGGTTAATTACATTCAACACCACTGAGATTTTCTTTCTATCACACTCACCTGCATGTGTTATGAAAAATTACAGTCAACACCGTGTCAGATTATTATGATGACATAAAACGGAAATGGCGAAATTACCATCACACACTACTCAAAAGTTTTACTTGGTAAATACTTTGAACACAGAGCAAGTTTTTATGCGACGATGCATTTATGTCCCGGCAAAAGTTTTTATGAGGTTGCTGTCACCGATCCAATGTGAAGTTCTAATGCTTCGGTGCAGCTGATGTGCTTTCTCTCTCCAGAATTTGTTGGCTCCAAAATTCTAAAGTAAGAAACCAAAGTGTAAATGTTTTGTGCAAATAAGTTATCAATTCTAGTATACACACAAAGCTAAAACAATCTTTTCATCAAGTGACATATGGCATCCCTAGAAATGACAACTCAAGCGACACGCTACATGCAACGTAGAGGTGGCGATAGGGGGCTTGGGGGGGTTGTCCATCCCAAGTTGCCTAACCCCATCTTTTTCCATCCTCATAGTACCCCATCTTTGATTTAGTGTGCTTCACCCTGCCTTGCCTCATCCCTTTTAGATTCAACATGTTTAGTTTGTAATTGTTCTTGTTTTAAACTAGTCCCCTTGTAGTAAAAAAAAAATATATATACTTAATCCCATTTGGCAGTGGCAGTGCACGGAGATTGCTACCAAAGTGAGATTGCGATGATTGGCAGTGGTGGCTGCCAAAGTTAGCCGACAGTGATTATTGGGAGTCAATGGCGTAAGCAGTGGGCTGCGGCGAATGGTGGCATGGGCAGTGGCAGTTAGCGACGGTCGATGGTGGCTTCCAATTGTGTGTGAGTGTGTGTGTGCGCGTGCGTGCGCGTGCGCATGAATCCGTGTGTGTATGTGTCTATGAGGCAGAAATAAAAACGATACATCCACGAGACGAGGGCCGAGGAAGCCTTTTAGTTAAGTTTTTGAAAAGCTATTTGGTTATGTTTGAGATGGGAAAAATCCAAATAGCCCGAGTCGATTGTATCCCTATTTGCCCCAAGCTCATTAAGACTTCCCTAAACAAATGCCATGTAAGTATGTGATGCCAAGGGCGTGCAACATACGCATGGCACATGAACGCGCTAAATTGATGTAGTTTTTGCGATATTTACCATATGAATGGCATAACAATTGGATGTAATGTTTCATAAGGTCTGGTCCATGCCCCTGTTACGAAAATTTCCGCCTTGTTCTTCCGCCTCGCTCCTGGATTGGCTGCAGTATTGGTTTGCCCAGCCAATTTTTCGGAAACTACATGCCCTTCTCAGTGTTGTTTGGGTTTCTCTTATTCTCTGGAATATTTGGAAAATGCGTAACGATCAGGTTTTCCACAACATCCCTTATTCGTTACAAGGACTTCGAGCCAGGATTCGTCATGTTTTAATATGATACGTGGGACGTGTCTTTTGCGGGGCGCGCTCAGGAAACTCCGGGTTACTAATCGACAGGAAGAGGGGATTCTTCATTCTGGTTTTTTGCACTTCTTTCCTCCTCTTTATCCCCTCTTGCTCTCTGATACATGTTCTTGTCCCATTCCTTCCTCTCCGGTGTTTTGTGCAGTCTTTGTGACTGCTGCTGAGGGTGCCGCTCGCTATGGAATTGGTTTAGTGCTTTTTAATGTTTATTGGACACCGATGCATGCACTTACCGATCTCCTTCTGTCCGACAACTTACCTTCTGCTATTGTGGAGACCTTACTGCTTGCTCTTACTTGGCTGGCTTCTCTGCATTATTTGCATGTGGTTTTTCTTATTCCTCATTCTGTCTTACTCTCGCAGATGATGATGCACTGCCTCCCGGTCCCGTCTAGTTCGGGCCCGGTGTTAGTTTTGCTTGATAGCTGCAGGACGTTCCATTCTGTACATATTGCCCGGGGAAATGACTGCATTTTGGACCTCGCATCAGCACTTGCTTCTTTTGCATCAACTACAAACGTTCGCTCTCAGCAGACTTGGTCTGCTACTGTATAGGGTTTGGTGGCATCCTTACGTTGAGTTGATATGGGCTTGTGCCTCCCTGGTGGACTTCGTTTTTGTTTTTGTTTTCTGTAGCTATCTTGTAATCTTTTAACGGACTTTGTCCTCCTACTTTGTACGAATCTTTGCTCCGCTCTTGGTATATATATTTCTATCTTTCAACAACAAAAAAAAACAATTGGATGTAATGTCGGGGGCATGAGTGTTGCCGGGCATGCATAGGAGGCCCGACGGTGCCTGTAACGAGTGCCCAATTACCAAGACTTGAATAAATACAAAAACTCTCAAGAGTTGTCTTGAGAAGGCATGGCGCATACGTTTCTATGGAAAAAAATGTGCTGGACACATTAGCGAAAGCGCATGTCGTGGGGGTGTCCAAGTGCTCAAGACATGGTGTGAAGGTGCCTAAAGATAGAGGGTGTCAACATGCTCAATGGGGGTAAAACATGGCATGGCCAAAAGTTTAAGGCAGGAGGTTGCGACTAAGACACAATTGGTCGTGCCACTGGCAGGCTGTTTTGTCCTTGGTTTGTCATTCGGTTCATGGCAAAGCGTCCAAATTTGGTGGCTTTGGCACGAGCCCTGAAATGTTTTTGTTAATTTGACAACACATGACGTAGATGTTTTGAATTGAGCGAGTTGGTGTCATTAATGGTTCACCGTTGAATATGCCTTGACGTATTGCAAAAAAGTAAGTCATGCGGACGGCACCATGTGTCTAGTCATAATGAGCTAGCAACAAAACCCATTACCTTTACTTCTCCCTCTTTCTCCCCACACGTGCCTCCATCTTGCTATTACCAAAACCACAAGGGTTACTATTACCACTAACCACCTTCAACTACAACAATCACTCCTCTCCAAAAGAAAATCCCTAATTGACAATTTGACTGAATTCAGCATTATAAGCATTCAAAAACTCAACGTTAAACCTAAAACTATGAAGCAAATTAGGGGTACAACTTTTAGTGCGGGGATTGGGGGAAATAGGGAGGGCAACAATCAGTAAACGGTCAGACAGAGCCGTAGGTGGTTGGGAAACGGGTCGACTGTGAATATACATGAACTGTGTGAGTCAATAGAAGTGGAGACATGGTAGGAGTTTCTAGGATAACAATTTACGGTCGGTGGCAGTTATAGATCCCATAGAGATGTTGAACTACCGTCGTCGTTGTTGCTGTTATCTTTCTCTTTCCCTCAGAAACCCTAATTTTGACTTGACTCTGTGTGTGTGTGTGTGTGTGTGTGTGTGAAGCAGGGGTAAGAGTTCACACGTGAGCTGCACATGTTTCCCCAATGCACCTTCTCCCCCACCCCGGCCCAAAATAATGTTTCTCGTCTTTCTGGAAATGCCTTTCATGTTTTGGAGGAATCATTTTGCAAACAGTATTCTTTTTTTTTATTTTGATTGTAGGTAAAAATCCTACCAATTATAATATTATTAATAAGCAAACAGTATTCTTTATGTCATGTGTGGAGGGGAGATTTGGCTATTATATTTGTTAGGGGTATACTCTTGCTATCCTGCCATTTCACGGGGAAAATTTTTGCAATTAATCCATTGATTAGCCTCTTCATGTTAAATGGTCTAGCTATTCAACCCCAGATGAGTTTTAATATATACATAGGTGATAAAAGTGAAGTATGATCATCGTTTCGCTCCAAAAAAACAAGTCTACACATGTTTTCTAGTCTTTTCAAACTTCAAGATGTGAGAATTATTTTACCATGCCTTTCTTCTTAACACAAAAAACAACAAAAAAAATGTACAATATTTCCTCTAGTCTTCAATCTTACTCGTGAAAAGACTTCAGAAAAACATCACAGTTAACAAGCCCAATCTTGCAGTGTGCCATTATTCTCCTCCATTGATGCCACTGCTTATGTATGCTTTCAAACATATCTACAATATTTCATACAACATACTACAAGTTCACTTCCCAAATAGGCCTCCATCTCCAAAATCTGAACTCCATACCCATTACTGAATCTCATCATAAAACCATATTCCTAAAAGGAAATGAGAACTTGAGGAAACGAAGCGGGTTCTCGCTCCCCATTTTGATGCATACACTTCAATTCTGCGATTAACCACGATAATGTGTTGTCACTTGCATGGAGTGTAGGCATCAAATAGTGCATTACCCAGAAGAAAAAGATGGTAGGAGATAAGGTAATTATTAGTGATGCTCATGTTAGTTGAAATAATTTCCTCAGAGCATTGGTTTTGGCAAAATAGTTCCCCAGTGAGTTGCTTTTCCTGCCTGGCTCCACCAAGACCTCCTTTTGGTTGTCCCTTTGGGGAAGCACTTGGTTAGAGGGTGCGCTTGGATCAGTGCCTGAAACCACTCCTTGCTTTTGGAAGTACTCCCATTTGTCTTGAAAGAGGTAGAAGAAAGCCAGCAAAGAGACCTCTGCTGTGAAAAGGAAGTTCCAAAGTCCTGCACTCCTTGCTGTTCTCTTTTGGTAAGCTTTCAAGCCTGTGTAGATGTTGAAAATCCCTAGCAGAGATACTAATGTTCCTAGTATCCAGTGACAGCAGTACCATGCACTTCTGCCTTTACTTCCCCTGCACAATACACAGGAAATTTGAAGGAAACCTTAAGGTAATAGAAGGAAAACTAAATTAGCCCAAGCTTGAAAGGTTAGATGTGAGGGAATGAAAAAAAGCTAAAGGCAGGTGTTCATATCATGAATAAGGCAGAAATTCTGTATGGTAACGGCTAAATCCACCCGCATGCATCTTCTTATTCATCCCCAACACAAATTTGACTTCTTATTAAATGAGGCGGTGGATAAGCATATTTTGGAGGGTTTAAAATGGTGAGGGACAGATGAATATAGTCAGGGAGGGATTTGGTCACCATGCTTTACTCCTGAAAGTTGAAAATTATAGTTATGCTGGTAATTTCTGCAGTAAAATTAACTCTTCTGGGCCAGAAACATGTTTAGGGAAATCAAATGAACTACCTCTTAGGCCTTCGAAATCCTATCAAGGCCTGCACCCAGATGGCACCATAAAGTGCTAGACCTATCCTTTGGTGACTGTTGTTGAACGAGTTGTCGAAGCTTTTGAGTGACAGAACCCCTCCAGCAGTAGCAAGAAGTACTGCAAGCATCTTACAATTCACATAACATGGTACTTCAGTGTCGAAAGGATAGAGAGAATTCATACATCTGAGGAGATATAAAACTAGGAACATGTAATCATATAACATTGGACACCATAAAACCGTGGTAAATTACGTTCTCCAACCATCCCAGAGAATGTGGATCGTGTAGTGTCTGCACTACAAAAGTTGAGCAGCATGCATAGCGTGCGTACTTTATGTTGATGAGCGCGTATACAACATACGACGTACAATGTACGAAAAATCTGGAGATCGCTCTTTAACTTATACGTGGCTGCCTCATATAGCTTGCAGCATGCTATGTTTTCAGCTTAAATAACCAAAAAGCAATTACAAGAAGATGCAAAAGAGTGAAAATCATGCTATTATCAGTTCTAATGGGATTAAACTCCATAATCACTCCCTTTTTTGCCCCCCAAAAGAAGTGTTTTATTTTAGAACAGTCAAATAAAGTTTATTACAACACCACCTAACTGTGGGCTCACATGCAAAACTTTGTCCCCCTAATGAATTCATTACTTGTGCCATTATGAAAGTGAGCTATGATTACCAAAAAAATATCAACCTTTTAATGATAACACCTTGTCACTAAACCATGTTCTGTGTTCTTCAGAAAAAGAGGAATGGTAATTCTTGAAAATAACCACTGAATTTACAGAAGAACGGATATCAGGTGAAACTCAAGAGCTTACCTGCAAAATAGCATGGAAGTAAATGAGAAGTCTGAGCTTTCTCTGGCCACAGTCCTCCTTGTTCAACATTCTAATTACTACTATTCCAACAGGCATCAGGAAACCCATTGAAGCCCACGACAGAATCCCATGAAGTACAATATCAGATATCGGAGGGCTCACCTGCAAACAGTCCAGTAGTCCAAAATTCCGTTAGCCTCCAAACCCTGCATCATGTAGAATGCGCTTGACGGGAGAGATGATTTTACCTTGTTAACATTTTCTTTGATGGCCTTGTGACTAGCACCTTGGTTTTGTTCATGAGATGAGCACCCAACAGAGAGTAGGAGATTGACGAGAGAAAGAACTGCAAGAACGGTTGAAAGCTCTAACCTCTGAAGCATATGCATTCTTCTTTCTTCAAACAAAGCTTGGATTTGGCTCAAGTAGCTTTTTGCAGCAATTGAACTTAGAAGTACAATGAAAACTCTCTCTGTCTCCCTCTATCAGTTGTTTCCCACTGAACTTGGCTAGTAAAGCTAGCTTAAAATGAAACAGCTCTATGCCTCTATATGATGGCTAGCACTTTATCCTCCCAAACTATCAGTATTTTTTTTCTTATTATTGGGTTCAGCTAAATCCGCTTTGGCTTGGGCTACACAATAGTCTGTGCGTCAATTGTTACAACGCAAAGAAACAAGATAATTGCGAGATAATTTTCGAAGTGGACAGATGTATTGAGACTTTTGTGAGCTTACAATACACATCTGAAGACAGTTTTCCTCGTACTCCACCAAAGTCGGTGGCTTTTCAAGGTAGGAAATTGTTGGTGCTACGAACTTTTGTGCAATGCAGATCATTTTAGTGAAAAGAAAGGTGTTGTCAGGGCCACCAACAATGAACACTGGACCTGACTTCTACATGTTCATGATATATCATCATTTCGTGTGTGTGTTGGTGTCTCTTGTTTGTGTCGTGGACAAACAGTCCCACAACTACATCTTGGATATGCAACATCATGCACTAATCAATGTAATTTGTGCAAAAATATTCTCCTTAACCACTAATCTACATTTATAATAAGAATATTTATGCAGACCTATCACCGAGTATAACAAATATTACAACTCAGTCGAGAACGACAACTCTACAAACTTGTTAGGCTGTTACAAACCAACACAATCAAGAACTTTGCAACTATAGCCCTCATCCACCATTCTTATGACAGACGACTCATGCTGGATATTATCATTACTCGTACAGACTGCAGTTGGAAATATGATCATTAGTTGTACATATCACAGTAATAAAAGAAATAACCAAATGTTTATCTCTACAAATTATATAAAAAATATATATTGGATCCACTGTTGTTACCATCGCCAACACTCAATTGTGAAAACAAGATATTCGAGTTGGACCATAACATGTATGAAATGACGAGAGCGAACCCATGCGCATAACATGAAAACTGCGGTAGCTTGCACGAGCGAGAGCATTAGTCGCCCATTGTTCAAGTTGTGGTGTTCACATTCATATATCTGATAATTGCGGTATTTGGCGTAAGAACCGTACTCGTACAGTGGCCATGGAAATTCAGAAGCTATTGCTAAGGCAGGAAAGGAACTCGTAAAACCCCCCTACGCCTCACTTTAGGAATCCCAAGAGATCCCATCCACATTGAGATCAGCTCATAATGTCACCAATACAAGGCACCCTACCCTAACCTCATTCAAGACATTTACGAAGACATTCACAGCAACTTACGTTATTTTGCCTAGTAAAGAACCAATATGTTACCGCCAATCTCCACCTCAAGAACTAAACTACAAGAAATACCTCATGCAATGCAAGTATCAAAACCTCAGAATATAAGTAAAACAGTAATCTTCAAGACCCAATAACAAGAGATCATACCGTTTGATCCTACATTTTGCAAACCAAAGGTCTTCAATACTTTAAAAACCAACAAAATATCCAACAAATCACAAAATGACATGGGTAGTTTCCTCTAGAGAACAAAATTAGATCCTCTCAAGCTTCTTCACCAAATGACCAAACAAGTTACACAAACAAGTTGGGCCTAGAAGCCTTGTATGTGGTCTTGAGCTTCCTGCTTGGTGGCCTAACCTTCTTGAAAACCAAGGGGAACTTGATTTGGGAGTTGTGGAACTGCTTGGTGCTCTCCCTCTTGCAAAGCTTAGCTGGGATAGTGGCTGTCTTGATGATCTGGATGCAATGATAACGGACCCTGTGACGAGAAGCCATCTCAGTGTACATCTGCTCAACACCACCATTCAGAGTGGTGTCACGGTACTCCTTGTACATGTTGTGATACCCAGTTCTACTTTGGTATCGCAACCAGATACCATAGTTCTTGATCGTGGTTGGGTTCTTCTCAAAGATCTGTTAAGAGGTCAACTTTAACTTCAGTACCGGAAAATGAAATATGTCTAACAAAAAAACATTTCATTTGCAACAAAAGAAAGAGATAACCAAATGATAAGAAAGATATTTTGGACGTTAACGAGTCAATTGTAAACTACATCACAAAGTCCCCAAGTAAGTTCTTGAATAGTACAAAAGATTATGCACAACACGAGCAACCCACCCGCAAAAAATAGGTAAAACTATAATCCCATTTTGAACATTAAGCTATATAGAATGCATAGCGATCCTTGGTCTAAATAGCCAAATTCCGAATTCAGATCAAGAGATACGGAGGGTATAACTTCAATGCATACAAAGACTACGAGTACAATGGAAGGCTGGTTGGGGCACAAATACTAGTATATAATCAAAGTTGGCATATACAAAAATATGCAAAATGTCATGCTTCAGTAATACCAAAACTGCAACTAGCAATTTTATATATTATTTTACAGAACAGTATATATCAATCTTTAAATCCCAACATAAATCTGAAGTGATCAAAGTTAACACGACTATGAGAATGCAGTTGCATATATGTTTTCATCATTCTTCAATCTTTCTAATGGCTATTGAGATAGAGCTTCATTTATCATCGAATTCTAAAAATCCACTTACCTCGACAAGTAAAAAAAACAACTTCTTAATCAAAATTGAAGATAAGAGTGAGGGCATAGAACGAGGCTTGAGCAGCACGCACATAACCATAATGGATCTATTTTACATTCATTGGTAATATCAGATTAAGAATCTCAATAACCAAGTATGATGTGTTGTAAGAAACAACTTGTGGATGGTACTATAAATTGGTTGTAGAAAAGGGGAAAGAAAATTAACAGTTAATAACATAAAAAACGTTCAAACAAAAAGGTGAGAAACTAAACCCATATTCATAAGAAACTTGAGCAAATTTAAAGAACATCCCAAATACTATCCAATCAAGAAAAATCCATTAAAAAGCCAAATAAACCACAAACGTAAATGCAATATTCAGCCAATGAAACATGAAGACCTTAAAGCTTGAAAACATGGAATTCTACAGATTAGTTCGCACAGGAAGCCCTAAACATACTTCAATTGAAACATTTTCCAATCATAAACAAGAAGCCATGGGATCCACTTTCATTATAAACAGCCAAATTCCATACCCAGCAAAATATCCAACATCTTTACACCCTAAATATTTTACTGATATTGGCCAATAAACATAATCAGATTTAGGCTCCAAACGTCGCATGTACCCCTAACATATAGACCTACCAAATTGTATCAAAATCGATTAAACCCACAGAAAATAACAAAACAAGTCCAAAACATTTCCCAGTCATAGGCAAAAACAAAAACCGACACCTATTTTCATTCAAAAACAATATTGTTTTGTTGAACACCCAAATTCATTATCCATGAACTGCCAGCAAAACCCAAAAAACCCTGGACAGAAATCATGAATAAATACCTCATTGATAGCAAGCATCTGGCCATTACTCTTCTTCACCTTCTTTAGCTTCCTCAGGAAGTACCTAACCAAAACACAAACCACCAAACTCTAATCACGACCACATCCCCCCAAAAACCCAATTCCACGCGAAAATGGACTATACCCAACAAACTCGGATCCATTCACCTACCAAAGAAAAACAACAATCCGTAAAAGCAGAAATTACCAGAACTTGGACTTGGCCCGGACTTCGTTGGTAGCCCAGAGCTTCATGCGGTAGATCTTGGGGTGCTCATCGCTCTCCGTCGGCAGTGCCCTCCCTGCAACCTGGTACTGATGGATCTGCACGCACAAACACACAATACAAACGATCACTTTACCTCCGTTCGACCAAACCTCTCACACAACACCCACAAATGCACATACACACAAGGCAAACAGACACTTCAGCTTTGTTGGATTAATTAAAGCTCTCGCGTGAACACACAAACAGATACACACAGTGAAGGGGGATTGGCTTACCCTGTGAGCCACCATTTCTGAAGAGCTGGGTTTCTCTCTGTGTCTCTCTCTGAGTGTGAAGCGACGGAGGAGGGGGGGATCAGGAATTGCGACTCTAGGGTTTTATTGGTTTCATATATACGAGGGGGGCCGTGAAACCCTAGTTGGATAAATGGGCCGTTCTGTTGTTTGCTGGATCGGAGTAGATCTAAATTCAGCCCAAGCTCGAAAGGTAGGCAAAGTTGCAATTTCACTCCATGATAAGGGGTCAATTGACCAATCAAAAAAGCAAGAATTTTAAATTGTTTTTAAGTGATATACTCCGGTAGAAAATTTTCGCTACAAATCCGAGTTGCAGGAAGAGCGTGCGACTCTGCATGTAGCGACAAATGATGGTCGCCAGGTATATTTAGTGACCTTTAGTAAGTGACGTTAAGAATTATCGCTAATGATATTTGCAGATATGTCACTAGCAGTATTTAGCGACAATTGATGGTCGTTATGTGGGAGTTGTATGTTGTTGTTGCTACTCTAGTTGCAGTCCAACTGCGACAAGGATAGCGACCAAGTGTGAGAATGTTTTTGGCAATAAAGAAATTGATTAAACATTTTAAATTAGAATTGATGTTTTATATGACAAAACCTTTTCAATTTGATTTCTAATGATATTAACAACAATATAATCACAAGAAATTGAAAACGGCCGGAATAAAAAGCATAAACTTGAAACTAGCCACCACCAACTCGGCTTTCGATACAAATCACAGTATACGACTAGAACCATGACAAAGATGTTTACAAAGGAAACCTTCATGTTAGATTGCTCACGATATCTATAGATTTCCTCTCAAAATATAAGTAGTTAAATTGAAACTATAATCGAAGAAAGCTTTTAGAATCATCTTGTATTTTTTGGGTTAAGTCGTGATTCAAGAATAATTTCGTAAAAGACTAAAATTGAAAGCTAGTATGAATTTGGTAAATACTAGAAAATGTTCTCGGGAATAATTGATGCTGATGCAACAACATGGCATGGTATCGTTCAATGATACACGCCGAGTTCTCAAGCCATTTTGGAATGAGTCGACCGATAAGTCCGATGGAATAGATCGATCAAACTATCGATTACTACCAATCCATCAAACAAAAATCAGAGGCATTAATCGATCACGACATAGTTTCAAACTTAGAAGAACTATGCACTTCGATGTATCGTTCAATGACCCGAAAACATGCTAGAAGTCACCCATGACGTGGTGAGCAGCTGCAAGACCGGTTAGACAAGGACTGTGCAACTTTAAATAAGGTTAAAGTAGGGGCCGTTTGACATGGTTTTTTTTTGCTCTTTTTTTCAGTTTTGAAAATTGGAAAAAATAGGAGTGTTTGGTATCACTTTTTTTTTCAATTTAAAAAGTGGCTTTTTAAATTGTAGAGAAAAAAAAAAAAGAGGAAAAAGCTCTTTTCGTTTTCACTTAAAATTTTTTTTTTAGACCTCCCCAACGCAGCCATCTCCCACCGCCGCCCGACAGCCACCTCCGGCCGCCGACAACCACCAACGGGCGGCAGCCACCTCTGGCCACCACCGCTGGCAGTCACCTCCGACAGCCACCGTCGCCAGACAGCCACCTCCGGCCGCAGGCAACCACCACCGGGTGGCAGGTGGCCTCCGGCCACCACCGCCGCCCGACAGCCACTGTCGCCCGCCAACAAACACCACCGTTGGCATCCACCATCTCCGGCCGCTGGCAACCACCACTCCGGCAGCCACCGCCGGCAACCACCACTCCGGCAGCCACCGCCGGCCACCACCACCGTCGACCACCGCTACGCCCCACCATCGCCACCGCAAACCACCACAAAAAAAAAGTCAAAATAAAAAGGGTTACCAAACACCAAAAAAAAAAACTAAAAAAAAGGGTTATCAAACACCCACTTGTTTTTGTAAAAAAAAAAAAAAATAAGCTGCTCTTTAAAAATTGCTCTTTAAAAACTGAAGACAAAAAAAAAAGCTTTGTCAAACAGAGCCGTAGTCTTCATTCCTCTAAGCCCTCACAAGGCATAATGGTTATTCTAGACCAATATTTGTATTTGTTACTTGCAAAATTGACTTTATAATACCTATAAAGCATCATTATTTTATGGTTATAGTCAAAATGCATGGTTTAGTTGACTTATGGCCAATAAACGTGTATAATGAGTAAAGACAAGGTAACCCATAGATCGAGTTTATTTGCCCTAGGCTCGCAGGATGATAGTGGCGGAACTGTAGCATCACGGGGAGGGGGGGGGGGGGGGGGCACGGCACCCCCAACTTTTTGGATTTTTTTTTTAGTTATTGATAATCAATATTCACATTTCACATATATACAAAAATGCAATTATATCATAACTAATTAATTAGGGTTTCGTTTTATTGTATTCTTTATTCTTTGTGTCATCGGCCGTCATAATCTTCTTCGTTTTCATTCTTCATTCTTCTAAATTTCAAATCTCCGGATTACGAAAAAACACGAATTGATTAAGGTGAGTTCTTTTGTTTATAGTTTAATTCTTGGAGTATTAAAAAATTCAATAGTTACGTTAATTATAGTATTAACGTATTCAATTGTTAAGCTATTTCAATAGTTACGCTATTCATTAGTTTAATTCTTATAGTATTAATGTATTCAATTGTTATGCTATTTCAATAGTTACGTTATTCATTATTTTAATTATTATAGTATTAACGTGTTTAATGGTTACGAAAAAAACGAATTGAGTAATTTATTATGCATTTAACGTATTCAATAGTTACGCTAATTATAATATGCTTATTTTTGTAGACGGGAAAGTCAAAGTCACCCCCATAATTGATTATTTCTTTCAAACAAAAAATGTTAGCCGTAGTAATGTTGATAAACTTAAACCAACCTTCTTCATTCTTTTATGCTAGCCATTAATTTTTTTTATGTCTTTTTGGCGCCCCCCATTAGACTTTCTGAATCCGCCCCTGGCGGAGGGAATGGGGTGACACAGTGAGCACGTGCCCACGTCCACCCTTTGGCATGAAGTAGTTTTTATATTATAGTCTTATATCAATGGTTTTGTTACTTTGGCACTTCTCCAAAATTTATATACAAGAACTTTATTGAAGTCATTGTTCTTTTTCAATATACACAAAATTATTCATAGCACATAATAATCAAGAAATTCTAACACTTCAATTTATTTTCACTTTTGTTGTTATAGATATGTTGATGGATACTTTATCGATTTTAATGTTCAAAGTAGTGTGCAAGTGCAATAAGTAGAATGCAGATTTTATTTCTCAAAACAGCATTGTAAACTTCATATTTATTAGTTTTGAACTGAACATGTGAAAATACTTTTAAGGGCTAATTACACCTATGTCCCTGAGGTTAGGGGGTAATTACAGTCAAGGACACAAAGTTTCAAAATGTAACATTCCGTGACAAAAAATATTTCAAATTTATCACTCGTGTCCATCCGTTAGGGTTCCATCCAAAAAATATACTGTTCATCATTACGTATTTTAAAAATGGCAATACTGCCCTTGTACAGTATATCCTAAATAATTTTTATAATTTTCAAATTAAACCTTAATTTTTTAAAATTAGGATTTGCAACTAATTTACAAATTAAGCTTTTGAAATCCTAAAATTAGGAGGATTTGAAACCCTGATTTAAAAATTAGGGTTTTGAAACCTTAAAATTAGGGTTTCAAAACCCTAATTTTCAAATTAGGGTTTCAAAACCCTAATTTTCAAATTAGGGTTTCTCTTCTCCTTCTTCAATCTTACCGCCGGCAGCCCAAGCCTCATCCTCACCCCACGCCGCCGGCAGCCTCTCCAGGCCCACCATCCGGCAGACTCGCCCCACCCCACCACGCCAGCAAGCCCCACGCCGTTGAGACACCGCCGGCAACCCTTTCTCTCTCTAAATCCCATTTCAATTCAATTCAATAATTAATGGGTCACCTCGACGGGGTGCGCCGTTACCTCCACTGTTGACTAACTTTGCGGCGACGGGGAAGGGGTAGGGCGGTCGCGGCGACGGGGAAGGGGAAGGGGGAGGGCGGTCGCGGCGACGGGGAAGGCGAAGGGGGAGGATGGTGCGGCAACGGGGAAGGGGGAGGCAGACGGGGAGACGAAGGGTGCGGTGGTCGGGGGAGTTTGAAAGACAGAATTGGGTTGGGGGGGATAGGGGGGTTGGGTGGCGGGGGTGGGGTGGTTAGAATTAGGATTTTTCTTTTCTGATTTTCTTTTCTAAAAAGAGACAATGGCATTTAAAAATATAACTTTCTAACATAAGGGCAATAAAGTCATTTTGTTAAAACCGTTAGGATTTTTAGGGTTCCGTTTGTCAATGGACATAAGTGTTACATTTTGAAACTTTGTGTCCTCGCGTGTAATTACCCCCAAACCTCAGGGACATAAGTGTAATTAGCCCTACTTTTAAAATCTTGGTGCCTGTCTTATACAAGATTTTTTGCTCCGCCACTTGCAAGATAGATGATCATTTGTTAGTTGAGAATTTCCTGCGTAGGCTTGGTGACCACGCATGGAGTTATATTTAATAGCAACAAAAACATCAAAATTCAGAACATAATTCTTTCGCGGTTCTCAATGAGTGAACATCTGTGCATCAAATACATGAATAACCATTGCATTTTACTCCAAATGTCAATTTGGTCCACATAGATTCACAATTGTGTCAAATTAATCATTGAACTTGTAGATTCGGTCAATTGAGTTCTTTTGTTAACTTATGTTAACATCAAACGCCTTAAACGATCATGTGCCTCCCAGACGGGATTTAATAGAGGGGCGAAGTTGTCAAATGACATTAAAATAGAACAAAAGGCCTATTATTTTGTAACATCAATAATCGGCCGCCACCACCGCCTTACACTTGCCTCCGCTATAACCCCATTAAACTAAGCCCTCTTCGGCCCACCCAAGTCGTCGCCACTATTACCGCCAGGCGTATCCTTATCGTCTAAGCACAACCGTCCAACTCCCTACACTCAACCATAGTCGTTCTACTCGCCACCCCTGCCATCAAACTCCACCTTCGAACCCTTACTTCATTTTTAGTCCTTAGTTGATTAAAATCAACAAACGTATTGAAATCAGATGCAGGTACAGCCTTTCAACCTTACCTCCAAGTTCTCTGGCATAACCAAACCATAGGAGAAGAGTGAGACTTGTCGCCGAAAGGGGAGAATTGAGAAAAGAGAGTGCAAAAGGTGAGAGAGTAAGTTTGGGCTTAGAGCGACAAAAATGGCCCCAACAAATGTCTCATGTGAGAGGCACATGACCACCTAACGCCCTTTATGTTAACAGAACCTAGCAAAATGGCCAAAATTGACAAACTCAGTGACCAATTTGTCACTGCCACGAAACTAGTGACTACATTGACAATTGGAATAAAGCACAATGGTCATTTATGCCTACAAAAGTTCAATTAATTTTTTCTTTAGAGTACATATTTCGTCCCTCATATGTTATAAATTAATGAGAATTATCCAAGTATTTGGTATCGGTAACTATTTAGTGTGTATATTACATCTTTAAAATAGACCTTTCAAATTTGAAAAAATAGTTATCAACTTTTACATTGTGGTAACTTTCGCTTTTTCGAGATTTTATAAACAAACTTGAACGTTTTGCTGATGTAACTTCTAAGCCGTATTAGCGACCAATTGCATAAGTGCAATAGATTGACGAGATGATCATTTTTTGGTACTTCTACCAAAAAATGATCTTCAAACTTTGCCACTGAGATAACAAAGGGATTAATTGCACATAAAATCATATAGTTTGGGTTGTGTGCTTGTAACATTTTAGACTTTTGTTTTTCGGTTCCCGCAACCTTGGACTTTCAAATTGGTGCTCCAGCCACCGGTTGACTATAAAATTTTGAATTTTTGGTAATTCTTTGACGATAAAATAAACAGTTCGCATGAAAATCTTTGTCGGTAAATTCACTATTGCTTCACCACTAGCCACCACAACCACTTTCCTCTAACTTGACCCACTACCACCCTGCTCTTTTCCCAAACCCACACCCCGTCCCCCTCCTTGCCGGATGCACCATCACTTTCGCACCAGATCCACCACCACTTCCTCGCGACTATCGCTAACATCATATGGACCAAAATAATCGTTACCCCTTTTCCAAGATCTACATCTACTTTTTTCACTAGACCCATCACCATAAGTTGGAAATTATCTTTATCGCCGATAGGAATTAGAGGTTTAAAAGAGTTTTACCTATGATGATGTTGTTGTCACGTATATTATTACTCCGAACAATGTTTACACTTTCAAAAAAAAAAGAAAAAAAGTAGGGAAAAGTGCATAAACCACCCTCGTGGTTTGGGTCAGTTGCAAAAAGACCCCTGCCGTTACAAAAGTGGCAAAGAGACACCTGAGGTGTCTAAAGTGTTGCAATCGTTAAAAATATCATCCAAGTTGACAGAGTGTGATATTCACTCTCTTAAAAAGTGCGTTTAGTAGATTTTAATACTTTAAAAAGACTAAAATACCCTCCCTTTCTTTTTTCTCTCCCACCGAGGTCCCAATTTCTTCTCTAATCCAATCAATCTCTAACCCTAGCCGCCATCGCTCAACCAAAACCAAAGTCAGCAACCTCATAAGCCAAACCCTAGTGCCCTGTAGAGCCCCATCCACCACCACCATCCCAATTTCTGCCACTATCCAGCCGTGACCACCCACCGTGACCCTGTGTCGCCGCCGCTAGCCATTCATCAACCCAAGCCCACTGCGTCGCCACCACCTACTGCGAATAAGTACGCCGTCGCCACCCACCGCGAACCGTGCATCGCTAGATCCATCATCACCTACCATGACCTTGTGCCGCCGTCGCCGTTAGCCCTTCATTAACCCAAGCCAACTGCATCGCCGCCACCCACCGCGAACCGTGCATTCGCCGTCGCCACCCACCGCGAACCGTGCATCGCTAGATCCATCATCGCCCACCGCGAACCATGCATCGCTAGATCCGGCATCTAAGCCCTCATGTCATCACCCGAACAACTTGCGAATAAGTATCTACTTGCGTCGTAGCCTAGGCCACCCACCCCGATCTAAGCCCTCTCGTCATCACCGGAACCACTAGCACCGCCGCCAACCCTGCCACCCGCGCCGCCGCCAGACCAGTCAAACATCAAGACCATTAAAAGAAAAAAAAAACTAGATTTAGAATAGGGTTTCTATAGAGGAGCCATTATATACATGGGCAATTTAGACATTTGAGTTATTTTGTAACGGGAATCGTCTAATGCAACACTTTAGACACCTCAGGTGTCTCTTTGCAACTTTTGTAACGGCAGGGGTCTTTTTGCAACTGACCCAAACCACGAGGGTGGTTTATGCACTTTTCCCAAAAAAGAAAAAGGAAGTCTCGAATATTTCTCGCACACAACCCTAAACTATTGGGTATGCACGATTAAATCCTGCTTCCGTTACCGTATCCGATCTCGGATTTTCCTCCGGCGAGCTGCAAGAAGTAGAAAATAGCAACAGCGTTAAACAGCTCTACAAAAGCACACATCTTTGCGACATTGTATGTAATCGCAAAGCAGCAGAAATAGAGAATGGGTGAAGAAGAGGAGGGGGCAAAGAAGAAGAGGGTGGTGGTGGAATCGCTGGGATGGCTGACCGAGTCCTCGATCATGCCCAAGAAGCACCGGGCCATCGCCGGCGTCGGCCCGTCCTCCATCCTCGACCTCAAGGCCCAACTGTACAAGTCCCAGGAGGAATCCAAGCGGTCCACCAAAGACCCACATCAACACCACGTCGACGTCCACCGGGCCAAGAAGGTCGCCGCCGCACACAATTCCTTCTCCGCCCGAAACGCTGGCGTGGAAGCCCGCGCCCACAAGTACTTGCTTCTTTGCCTCTTTTAGCCTGTCAGTTAATCGAAATTGAAAGTTACTTTTTTGGGCCAAGTAGGGTTTTCTAATTCTACGGATGAAATTATAGAAATGGCGTGAGTAGCACATATTTATTGCCTAGCTTTCATTGGATTTAGCCCTGCGGATTCCTATGATACGATTTAGTACCATGTAATGGCAATGTCAAGCTAGGATAGAAAGGAAGACAACTTTTACATGCACTAATTATATTACAGGAGTTAGCAAAAAGCCGAATTCTGAAAATCTAATTTAGTATAGGAGTAATGATACCTTTTCAGCAACAAAGGAGGCGTGAAAGGTTGATCTACGAGTGTGTCAGATAATCGCATATAGAAGCTTGAGGGTTCTTTTGTACTCTCTCCCTTGGTTTGATAATTTTTTTTTTATGCAAATTTCAAGGATAGAATCCAAACATCAAAAACTTACTCTGTTGAACTCAAATAGTTGATAAAAAAAATAAATTCAAATGAGTGACTGAAGGCGATGATTATTGCTAAGATTCCCATTCTAGAAATTTGCTATATGTTGAAGGGGACTAAAAGTTTGAAACCGAGGGAGTTTTATTGCATGGTTTGTAAACATTAGTTGGTGGTTCATTGCACAAGTTGACTGGAAACACTAGTAATGTATGTGCTGGTAGGTATATTTCCAATGCGCACCCCAGGGCTGTTGATAGGTTCAATCGCACCTGAATTCGCAAGGTTACTTTGGTTCATCTTCAAGTATGTCCCTCCGTTACCTTAAGGCTCTTAAAAAATAAATAAAATAAGAGGGCCTTTGTACGTTATGCAAGTAAACCTAAGGGGAGAATAGGTTTGGTTATTACGTAGTTAATTCTTGCCAGCTCCAAGCACTCAAGGTGCACCCACCCCTGGCTCCCACTTCTTGCAACTAAGATCCTCAGGGCCTGTGATCGAAGCTATAGATCCTCAAAATGCAAAATATCAATGCTCACTTTATTTATCTTTGCAATCGTTCTCAGTTCAACCTCACAGGGCTTTAAGCAGGACTTTTTATGTCCTTTTCCATCGTTAATTCTTTTTATTTTCCTTTTGCCTGTAATCTGTGTCTAACAGTCGAGTAGCTTTAGACTTACAATTGACGCTCTTAGAGTTGGATAACATCTGTTACTGATTCAATTCCAGGGACAAGCTTGAGTTCAAAGCTGTCAGCGATGGATCAGCCAGTTACGCTGCACTAGAGAAGAAGGCTGAGTTATATGATAAGCTGACGAGGGGAGAACTCCCCGATGAGGAAGATAAAGAGAAGTATTGTGTCGATTTTTTCAATAAGGGCTTCGTACAGGATGAATCACAACAGCCACAAGGTGGTGACACTTCTGCCACAGAGCCATCAGGCTATGAAGATGGTGAGAGTGATGCTTCTGTGCTGCCTAATGCACAATCTAAGGGGCTAGGCTGGGCAGCTGGCGCAGAAAACCGTAGTGAGCATAAGCGTTTTGTCATGTAAGTAGCATGGTTTACTTTTGTTTTATGTCTTTTTAACCTTATGGTAGGGTGCTTAACCGTTTGGTGACTAGTTTCTTATCTGACGTTTAATTGAGATCTGTTCTACATAATATCTACATTTGTTGGTTAGAGTTGCCGACCAGTAAAGGATTGCAATGTGGCTTTTTCTGGGGGAGGGGGGTGGGGTGGGCTGGGATGAGGATGTACAGGGTTGGTAAGTTATTTGGAAATTTCGACCTACTGCTGACCATTTTTCCAAGTTTAGGACGAAATTTGCATCCTGTGAGCCTATTGAGTCTGGTAAGCTTATGTCACACTGACTCCTCAGCTTGCGTTAAGGATCTACGGGGTTTGAACTATTAGTTGGAGTGTGCACATAGTGAAATGCTGCAGCTCAGTTTTCCTTGTTTGGGTCGATACTTGCATTGGTAGTGAAATGCTATCAGACTTCTCAAGTTGCACCTGGTACCTGTAATAGACAGTTGGTGCAATGCTAAGGATGCTCTATTATGACCTAGAGGTCACAGGTTCGATATGCAGAGCCCCTTTGCTCAGCAGGGTAAAGCTGCGTACAAGAAATTCTCTCTAGACCCTTTTAGTGGTGGAAACCTTGTGCTGCGGCGGGCAAACTATATTAAACGAACCTGACTGGATATGAAACCAGCAAGCAACTCTTAAAACTCAATTTCTTATGGAATTGTACACAGCACCTCGACATTTTCCTTCTGTTGCATGATTGCTTTAGATAACACACTTTTCGTGCAACATATTGAAAAGGAGACCTAGAATTGAATCCTTTTAAATGGGTGTTCAAAATAACTGTCTACACGTACTTGATACTTGTGCCAGACACTTCCAACTGAGTCTTTATCACAAAGGTAGTTGCTATACGCCCCTTTTCGCCATCTTATACTTCTCATTGAGTGGGTTGGTAAATCTAAATACTGAATTGTCTCCGTTGTCAAAAATTGAAACTGTGCTGGAGTTGCACTGTTAATGTGCACTAGGTAAGCTATGGGTCTGGGTGCACTTAAAAAAGTTCTAGTCTAGCTCCTTCAGTAAAGTGCTTGACCCTAACTGTTGAACACTAATTCAGACTTTTACCATGTTTTTAATGGAATACTGCACCTGACTTGATTAACTTGCTAAGGACCCAGCGTGTACTGGCCTGGCCCTTGGTCGTCATTTTACTTAAATAGTAACAAGAGAAAACCTCAGGAAGTATGCAAAATAAGTTGAAGCCTTACATGATACCCTCCACTTCATTAATTTTAATACAATATGTTTTGTATGGTTTTTTAGTTTCTGATGTTAAATTGGTTTTTTGTCGTCATATTTGGTTTCCAGTATGTTTGTCTTCTAAAACTCTAATGAACACAACAGTATGTTTGTACTTGTCATTTGCAACTAATCTATAAGATAGGACAAATGACGAAGTCCTGCTGGGAAAGTTCAACTACTAATATAAATTACTTTTGTCTTTGTTCTGATTGCTGGTTTTTTTGTTGCTCATTATTGATAAGTCTTTTCA